>MU280775.1:22275-411958 GCA_022385605.1 Xylariaceae sp. FL0594
TTTTGTTTTTTTTTTATTTTAAAATTTCTCACATTAAAATAAAATTTTTTTTTTTTTGTTTTGAATCTACTAAGCTTTTCTTTCCTGCCCCCCCCCCCCCCCCCCCCCCCCCCAACACACATACCAGTATAATCCGAATGATTTATGTTCTGGCAAGGGATTCCTGACAGGCCGGGATATAGATAGGTCACTATCTATATTCTATATCTTGAACAATCAGAGCGAGGCCGTAAGGCAGACATATATAGAAGCACGGCGCCGTTATAGACAAACACACGGCATAGGGACCCTGAAATACTAATCTTGTGAGCCCTCGAACCAAAAACGGAGACAAGGCGCAGATAAACCCCGTAAAGGAGTCCTATTGGCAAGTTGCAGCTTGGTTGCGGTCATTGTCTAGAGTCAGGCAGGCAGGTCTCGAAAACAGCCGACATGCTGACACGGTACCTCTTTTCGTCCCAACCCCCGACCCGATCCGATTCGACCCGACCCGACCCCTCACTCTTGAAATGGCCTGAGCCGCTCGGGCCCGCGCGCTGCGACTTACAAGTAGCCCACACAGTGGAATAGGCATCATGTAGTAACGAGCCGCCTCGTCACCGCTGCCGGGCGAAGCATGCCGAGGCAAGCCATGTCGTAGGGCATCTGGAATGCTATTATACCCGGCGCGCCTGATTATACATAGTCCGACAGTCGTTGTTTACTGAATATTAGTAGGGTTCGGCAAGGAATGCTCCCCAGCCCTGGGCGGACGGGGAGGAGCTATGCGGACTGCGGACAAAATACACTGGTTGGCTGTTTTACACATGGGGTTATAGATCCAGGGGGGGCCGACTTCGGCAGGTAATTGGAAGACAGGAAAACCCCTACAATGGAGGTCAAGGATGCCAGAAGCAGAGGCTGGTCACTACAGGGTGCTACCTACAACCTCTCGGATGACAAGATGTAAAGTAATCCGGAAGTCAGGGAATAAGTTGGCATTGATCAAGACTCTGGCTATCTCAACGGTCTAGACTCCTGGGCATTACATCACACCGACCAATCAAAATGAAAAGAGCCGAATGTAAGAAGATCTGCGCTTGGGAAATGCGACGGAAATGGAAAGTTTGAATCCCCAGGGACCTCCGTTCTGTATGTATCTATACTATATACTGTGTACGTATTCCATTTTCCTGTTCAACTTGCCATTGAGAAAAGTGACGCAACAAGACCAACATAGATTTTATTTTGATCAATGCATATATGTATACCTAATTCTTACCATATACGAGGGATAGTGTGAGAACATAGGGATATCATTGACATAAAAAGAGGAACGATAAAAAAACTCGGGTTCAGCATACGCAGTACCTAGATATAAAAATAAAGGGTCTGTGACACGACATGATGAAAGGCATTTGATGACGTCGACATAATGTGGAACAAGAAGAATGTAAACCAATAATATGTGCTTGATTCATATAAGTACCTACAAAAGGTACACAGTAACAATTTTCATGCTGTACTCCCTAAGTCACTTGAACTTCCCCATGCCATTTAAGGGAATCCCACTCTGCCCTGCACTACAGCAGTACTGGTCTGATAGGTGAGGTAAGACCTGAACTGACGGCTGGAACGTGTAGACCACTATTCAGTACTTCTCCTTACCACCTGACTGAGGCTTACAGTTTTAACATGGTTATAACTGCCGTACAAAATATAGTGTTTTAGCAAAGATGATAGGTTGCACTAAGGCGTACAGTGTAAGTCCCCACCTACTGTGGCAGATATGTCACGGTGGTTGTTACAAAGACACTGTCCAGTCGTTCAGTCACTGTGTAGAATACAAACTTGAACTGTGTGGTGGGAAAGTGGGCACTGCTGCAATGATCGTACGAGTGGTGAAGAAGGCTAACCCAGGTAGATATAAGACTTGTCATATTGGCTATTGAAACATTAGCTATGTACTCCGTTAAGTACTGACCTACATCTTCTAAGGTATGTACCTTCCAGTTAGGCTCTGACAGTGTTTGGTGGGCCGTGGCGCAATACATATTTTGGTGAAGTCGTGGAAAGCATGTGGCTTATGCACTTATGACGTAAATCGAATTGTGCCAGGAGGAAGGTAGCATGTATTTGTAAACTTGAAGCTTAACAGCAGAGAGGCTACCTAGTATACAGTCAGTACCCGAAGTCTTGGTTGTGCTTAAGTCAGACAAGCTCGGACTAGCATTCAGCAATACAAAGTAAGGCAGACACCAGTTCAATCCACTTGTTGTTCGCTCCCGTAGGTACATCTGTAGATAGGCACAAAAATTGCTGAACATGGTTCTCCAAGGTTGGCTTGTAACAACAAGTACAACTGTACAGCTGTACAGTTATGTGTTTGCCGGTTACCCTAGAATACAGCAGTGCCTAGGTACAGGGTATATATCTCTCAGTGTTACAGGAGGCCGTATATACACATTTAGCAACTGTGCGCAGGGACACACTATCAAGTTTCCCTAACTTGCCTAGATCTAAACAGCTTAGACCCACCTTCTTACGATTTCGTCATGAGAAACCCGGAAAACTCCTAACTAGGGATGAATCTAAGCTTAATTTAGGCAGTGTAGTCTAATACACTATACCTAGGTACTATACAAAGTGTTATATTCTTTGTCAAGCATAAACTTGAACAGCAGAACATAATAAAGATATTCAATTTAGTTTTTTTTTTTCACTTGGCTAATCGACTGATATCTATATAATATATTTAAAACCATAGGTCCTACGCAGAGTGTCTAGGCCGGCAAATGGATCAGCAAAGACAACAAAGGGTTGGACCACCCTGTTTGCCTCTTTCGGGTTATAGCGTCATCTGATTGCTGATCATTGCCTTGCAGTCCTCGACTGTGTTGTTACTACTTGCAACCCTCTCACAGTCTAAGACCCATCCAAAGGGCCTAGACTGGGTTCGACTCTTGGCTCATCCATCTGCCCCATACATGGATATGTCCATATGTGTGTCCATGACTACACCAGTACAAAGTACGGCAGTAGGTACTCCGTATTTCACGGCCCCATAGGCACCGTGACCACCGACTTGTGTTTATTGCTGTATTTCTCCAATTTGCACTGTATTCCGTGCTTTTTTCCCACAGTAGTACTGTTGCACACATTGGCCTGTAAATGTCGCCCACTAGAAACGCTAGTTGCAACAGAATCGTACTCGGCACACACAAACGCAAATCAATGCCCCCGGTGATGTCTTTGTAGTGGGCTTGGGCGCAAATGTGAGAAGGGTTCATCCTCTCATTGCCCCTTTGTTTCCGTCACTTTGCGCAAGGTACTGCTCTCCAGGAAGAAGGGGCAACCCAGGAGGGAAGAATCGGGAAACACCACACACCTGAAACCTACCACTAATAGGTACACAGTAAAGAAGGCTCTTTCGGGAATTTGTCGTATGCTGCAGACCAACGTCACTACCCTTGCCACCAACTGCCTAATAATCATTACCTAGTGCGCAGGGGTGTCACGCGGTGTTCGCAACCCTTACGGTACGGTACGGTACAGTATATCGAGGGATCCTGGACATATTGGGCTCTAACAACTTTTCCACCTTCCTTCTCTCCCGCCTTACCACAGTCTAAGAGTAGCACGCGCTACCTACAAAGTATTCATTATTTCTTCCTAGTATTGTATATTCTCCCCCCCAATCAATTGCTTCACGCGACCAACCTCGGATCTGCCTACAGCATCGGTCTCTTGTCCATTAGTACTCGTTACCAATCAGTCAATACCTCCGTCATCTACCTGTTGCCCTCTCCCAACTTCTGCCCGTCATCATGTCGATGCTTTGAGTTTACGTAGTGGACGGCATATGGGAAAGACTTGGGATTACCGATCGCACGAATCGTCCGTCTCTCGACGCCTCTCGACGCCTTCACCTAGACCTCTAAACATCACGCGCCACGTCCTCTGTCTAAATGCCGCCTGACGCGACACGAAGCAACAGCCGCTCTGTGGGTTCTTCAGCCGGCCCAGGATCCCATCACTATACAATGAAAACTGCCAAACGGCAGCCTTTGGGCTCGCCGCACTCCCACCATGCTCAGAGTCCTCGTTGCCATCTGCAGCAGAATCTGCCGTCATTTCGCCCCAATGTAACATCGACACCCATATCCCCCCGGGTTACTCACTCTGTCGGCCAGTCCTATACACCGAGCGTGAAAGGGTCTCCCGGCCTGCCCTCAGAGGCTCGTAGTCCGAGTCCCAACTACTTTGGGCTGAGCTTGGAAAGACATGGCGACCTTGGCGACTCGGCTGATGCGCCTCTCCACAACAATTGGAGCCCGCACAGCTCGGTCAAGTCGTTCGGTGCTGCCATACCTAAACAGATACCGCTGGATGCCAACCCCGAGTTCGAGGCGTTTAGGCGGCAGATAGATGCTAACAAATCTAATGCCTTCAGCTTGAGCGGTGCCTACTTTGCTCCTCCCTCGTCTAGTGTGCGCCCAAGACCGCCGCGCCGGTCTACTAATCAGAGCGATGCCGTTTCGGATGTCGCGATGGCGAAAACGGCCAACATGAACACTAAACTGCGCGATGTCATGGGTGCTCGGCCGGAGGGCGATTCCGACAGCTTGCACGACTCGGCCTACGTATCGTCGGACGAGAAGAGGAATTCACAGGTGTCGCTCCCCGCCGCGTCATTTAGCAATATGCCGCGATTCGAATCCCCCATAACGTCTGACTCCCCCTTCGAGCCGATCCGTAAGGGAGCCTTGTCAAAGGTCGATGATCGTCACTCTAGGCTTTCAATGCCCATGAATACGGGCGGTGACGAGAACGAGACAGGGAAGCCGCGGGCCGCCACTCTGCCCTCGACGCTGGAGGAGGCGGCACCTTGTCTATTGGAACCTGGCGAGCTAAAGAATATTCTTCAGAACACGGCAGATGGCGAGTACTTATTACTGGATGTGCGCGTCGCGACGCTATATGTGCAGTCACGAATCCGCGGCGCTCTCAACCTGTGCATTCCAACCACCCTTTTGAAGCGAGCCACATTCAATTTGGGCAAATTAGAAAAGACGCTACAAACAGAGGAGGACCAGGCCAAATTCAGCTCATGGCCCGACGTCAAGTACCTTATCATTTATGATAATTCATCGACCGAAAAACGCGATGCGACGGCGGCAATGAACATGTTCAAGAAGTTCAAAAACGAGGGGTTTAGTGGCCATCCGTGTCTGGTAAAGGGCGGCTATCAGGCAGTGGCAGCCTCTTATCCCGATTTGCTAGACGCTCAATCTGTCGCGGAACGGGGAGGCACGTCGGCTGCTGCTTCCAACGGGGGCCGGCCTAGCTTTGCCCCTGTCATCGGTGGCGTGGCGCTCCCTGCTGCGACGAATCCCACCAACCCGTTCTTCAGCAATATCCGACAGAATATGGATTTGGCGGACGGAGTGGGCCAGATGGATATCTCTGTCCCGCCCAGTTTGGACTCGCATGTCTTGCCACCCTGGCTCCGTGAAGTCACTCAACAGGCGGACCACGGAAAGAAAGTTTCCGACCGTTTCCTCCAGATCGAACGGAATGAGCAGACCCGAATGCGTGATGCGTACTCGTCCTTTAACACCCACAATCCCTCGGGCTCGCGGTCGGAGAAGGTACAGCTGTCTGGCGTTGAGCAGGGCAGCAAGAACAGATACAAGGATATTCTTCCGTTCGAACATGCCCGGGTGCGGTTGAAGGGAAACGAGTCGGGCGATTGCGACTACATCAATGCCAGCTTCATCCAAGCCTCCCGAAGCCATAAACGTTACATCGCTGCCCAGGGTCCGCTGCCAGCGACTTTCGATGTTGGTGTACCATTGATTTCTCTACCGCTACCGAAGCAAACTTACTAACGCTTTGCGCACAGGACTTTTGGTCTGTGGTGTGGGATCAGGACGTTCGCGTGATTGTCATGCTAACTGCCGAGGAGGAAGGTGGGCAGCTCAAGTGTCATCCGTACTGGCGAGGGCGAGACTTCGGCCCCATCAAGCTAAGGCCACTGTCGGAGAGGAAGGTGTCGCTTGACATTGATAAGTACAAGTCGGACGCATCCTCGACCTCTTCTGCAGGGCCCAATTCCGAGGCCGGGCGTCCACGTGCCAACACGGCGACGACGCTTGATACCTCGGGACCTTCGCCACAGCAAGCTCAGTCCCAGAGTGATGCGCACTATGTGATAATACGGAAATTCGCCATCTCACACTCTGCTCATCCTTTCGAGCCGATCCGCGAGATAACACATCTACACTATCCATCATGGCCTGACTTTGGCACTCCCGCACAGCCCTCCCATCTCTTGGCTTTGGTGGAGCTGGCAAACCTGATGCAACGGCCTGGTGTCTCCATAGACTCTAGGAAAGTCAACGCCTCCATGAATGCCGAACATCCAACCACCATGAGCTGGCTAGACGAGCCGGAGTCGGATGCTAAGCCCCGGCCAATGCTGGTTCATTGCTCAGCTGGGTGTGGCAGGACGGGCACCTTCTGTACCGTTGACAGTGTTATCGATATTCTAAAACGACAACGGCTCGCCTCGATTACGAAGAGAATGCGCAAGGACACGGATGGCGATGTGCTCATGGACGGGGGCGGGTCTTCGCCAAAGAAGGCCAGGCATGATGACTTCCCCAAAAACCACCCGCCGTCTCTTAGAGGCGTCGATGCTGGTTGGGACGGCGAAACCGAGCTCGATCTTATCGAGGCCACCGTCGAGGATTTCAGAAAGCAGAGGCTCAGCATGGTTCAAAGCTTGCGACAGTTCGTGCTTTGCTATGAGAGCATCACAGAATGGGTCTGGAGATTACAAGAGAACAACAACGGCTGTGATACCACTCGGGCCAAGGTTCGAAGGGGAAGCCTCCAAGGTCATAGATGATGTGACGTCTGCCGCAACCATTATGACGGCCCAGAACTGTATGTCCGCTGGCAGCGGAGTTGAAGAGGGCGGTTTCGTGGAGGCGATTGATGTTGCACTCCGTCGTATAACAAGCCCCTTATAGCATGGTATGACATGGCACGGGCGTTGGCATCAGCTCCGACATTATGTTTGCATCATTCACTGGGCATGGTAGACGAGATTCATGATTGCGCCAGCAACCCTTGCATTCCAAATTCGATCCATAGCGGCATATACTCGGCGTTAGAGAGAAGAAGTTGATCATTCCGGGCGGCCTGGTTGGGAAATGCTTATTCGCACACTCCAGAAGGAATAAGCAGGAGAGGTGTCTGCGCCTGTATGGATACTTAGACAGGAAGAGGTAACGTTTGCAATGAGCCATAGAAAGGAGGAAAAAGCACACCAATATACCTACCTACCTTTTTCTTCAAAGCCCGACCCCCAAACATCCAAAGCTTCGTTAGACTGGGTGAGAGCTAAATGGACAATACGTTCGTTCGTACTGAACTGATTTGTTCCGCCTGACGGAATATGAAAGTTATATTCTACCCCCCGACCTGTTGACCTGATCCTAGTCAGATGGGAATCAATGGGATTAGTAAACATATCAATTATACGAAATCAGGGTTCAAAGCATGCGCAGCCTCGTACACGAGAGGAGTTGAGTGGGACGACGTATTTCCCGATTGCAACATCGAGAATGGCACGAGAAAATCAGGCACAAGAGAGACACGCAATGAAGAGGGATATCTGTTTCCGCTTGACTTTTTACTCGTATTTTTATAAACCTGTAGCGCTCTACCTAGGATGTGAAATGCTTTCTGTCTTTCTTCATGAATTTACATGTTACAGGACTAGGAAAGGGATAGGAATAGGAAAACCCGACCCTGATATTTTCCCAACAGCCTTTGTATGTATGTAGGACGTTCTCCTATTTCGGGTCCATCGGAACGCAAGGAAACCTTGGCCGCCGTGGGCGCATCTCAATGAAAGATACGAGTGCAGCGCAAAGCATCAGGGAATACATCCGAGTGCGACTGATAAAACGTGTGGTGACAGGCTGTCGGAGACCGCTGCTGCTATTGGTAGTAAATGATGAGCACCGAGAGACAGAAGTTCCGGCGGGGGACCTTATTTCCAGAATTTCTGCAGCGACACCTCCTTGTCGTCGTGCTTGTTCAGAATCTTGGCCGTCGCGAGCTCGAAGTCCTCTTGCGTGACGTGCACTCTCCGCTCGCGCAGGGCGTACATACCAGCTTCGGTGCAGACACCCTTCAGCTCGGCACCGGAGCATCCGTTCATCTTCTCTGCAATCTTGGTCAAGTTGATTCCACGCGTGAGATTCATCTTCCGACTGTGGATGCGAAGAATGTCGGCTCGCGCTTCAACCGACGGCGGGGGAAACTCGATCTTGCGGTCGATACGCCCGGGTCGCAGAAGCGCCGGGTCTAGGATGTCGAGACGATTCGTCGCCATTATGATCTTGATATTCTTCGTTGGTTCGAAACCGTCCAGCTGGTTCAGAAGCTCTAACATGGTCCGTTGCACTTCGGAGTCGCCACCGGATGACCCTTCTACGCGCGAAGATCCGATAGAGTCAATCTCGTCCATGAAGATGATCGAGGGCGCATGTTCGCGGGCCATGACGAAAAGCTCTCGCACCATTCGTGATCCTTCGCCAATGTATTTCTGCACAAGTTCCGAGCCGGAAACACGAATGAACTTGCAGTCTGTGTGGTGCGCGACGGCGCGTGCGAGCAGTGTCTTTCCGGTACCGGGCGGGCCATAGAGTAATACACCCTTGGGCTGGGCGATACCGAGGGATTCGAAAAGCTCGGGATGCTTGAGGCCCAGCTCGATAACCTCCTTGATCTCCTTAATCTGCTGATCCAAACCACCAATCATGTCGTATGTGCTATCGGGTACTTTCTCCACCATCATGAGGGACACGAGCGGGTCGACCGATGACGGTAGGATTTTCTCGAGCTTATAAGAGTCTGATAGTAGTGTAACCCGCTTGCCGACGGTGAGTTTCGCTATGTCCACGGAGTCCGCAACGTCGACGACTAAGGAACTTGTCAGTAACTGAGCAATAGCGACCACCAGCGGCGCTTCCAATAGGGTCGAAAATACTGCGCGAGCATACCATATTTGCCCTCGGGATGGACTTTAACCAACACCTTCTTCGTGCTCATGACCTTGACTACCTCCCCGACATATGAACCAGGCTGCTGCAACAAGCCCAGTTCCTCCCTCAGTAATCGCACTCTCGAGTTGTAGTCGTTTCTCTGGGCTTCTAAACGGCGTAGTACTGCTTGTCCCTTGAGAATCTCAAGCTTCATAGCCTCGATCTTGTTGTGGTAGTAGTTATCCAGCGCCATGTTTGCTAGGACTCCCGACTCGGGGGGCGTTTACTTTGGACTGAGTCACCTGGCGTTGTCGATTCTTCTGTTTCCGTTTTCGATAGGATTCTTTGGTCGGAGAAATTTGACTTTCGTATGGCAGCTCGATAGGTGGAGAAAGAGGGGATGGCGGCGGTTCCGATGTGTAACAATGTGTTGATAGAAGTGAAGTGCAGGTTGATTACTGAGTGACGGAGTTGAGGCTGGAGCTACGTACTACTACTGGGTACCTAACCTAAGCACCTCACTGCAGTTGACTAACCTAAGTACAGCAGTACACCGTAAACAGGTCCAGAGTCCAGCATAGAGCGGCACCTTAGACTACAGAATTCCACTCGGATTACATAATCATACATTTTAAAGCACAGACCAAGCCGACATTTGCATCCCTTGTTGATTCTCTGCCAGGCAGAGACCACAGCCAACGCGTCTCGGATTTCGGATGCTGGAAAGTCCGGATCACCTGCAAGCCCAACTTCCAAGTGACAAGGGCTGCCAGACATATTACTAGGTATCGACCAGCTTCTCTAGGAATATGCGTTACCCTTTAGGCAATTTGAAGTGACCTTAGCGACAAGAAATCTGATTTTGGTTCCAAACTCCAGGTAGGTACTTGCAATCCTTGCTGCTACATCAGTATAGCTGAGTATACCGTATAGTATAGTACCTAGTTCTAAGCAATAATATATTGATGTCTGTCTCCTTGCTATGGCATACCTTAGTCTTTGGCGCAGGATGTCAACTCGGCTCATTAATTTCACAAATTTACGACAGTGCCTCGTTGTAAAAGATGGTTTACAAAAAGTATTGGTTAACGTTTCAGAAGTACATATGAGGTAGGTGCAAGGTGGGTTGGCACTGCTGATACATCATCCTTATCATACCTGTCATTGTGGTATCCATTGCCTTATCAGGCGTTGTACAGCAGTAAAGCATCACATGTGACATGCCAACACAGGTCGGCCCATACCTGAACAGATTTGGCAGGGGTTGCTGCAGCTGTCCACCCCAAATTCCACTCGATCCTGTCACGTTGCCTCGTAAATACATACTGCAAAATATAACAACGGGTGTTGCGGCAACTCATTGTCAATGCCGACATCCAGATCCCATCTTAGTAGCTTATTAGAACATCAAAGAGACAAAGCATTACACACGTTGTCACTGTCCTCATTCCTCCGCGTTTCTGAATGTTCTTTCACTCAGCAGGTATCGTCCAAGGTCACCTCAAGCGGTAACCTTCAGTGTTCTGTGAGTATTGGTTGGTTGACCAGTGTTTATCATCTGCAGACTGCAGGATACCTACCTAAGTACTTCTGTACACAGAATACACCGAACACCACCTCCGCATACAGCGAGTTCGTCGTCATTAGCCTCCATGAGGGCGGATATTGTAATACTTAATAACCCCGAATAGTCTGAATACTTCAGATGGTGCCTTGTTTCCTCACCAGATGCTTCTCTTTGCCCATCTCCTGAAGTTTCGATCTAATATTCTGGACTGTACAGCTGTATGCTGTACAGCATACAGCATACGTCGGTGCCGGTTTAGGCTCTTTTAGTACAAGCCCCAACGGTGAACCACTACCAACCCGCCAACCTACTGCCCAAGTCATACTGTGTAGGGCACCAACACTGCAGTAGGGGAAATCGAAATAAGACGAAGACGGAGAAGAAGGTGATGAAGGTGAAGGTGGATTAAGTGGCAACGAGGCGTCTACTCGACGCATTGCATTCCCTCTTTTCTTGCTGACGGCTGTCTTTGTTCCCGTGGTGACATCCGCGTCCGCGTCCGTCATGGAGTCCAGTTCGCAGGAACAGTCACCCACCGATACGCGGCATATCCCGAGCAGACGTAGTACTATAGAAACAGAAAACCTGGCTCCGGACAGTTTCCAGTCTACCGAGACTGTACGAAGGAGACCCGAGCCATCTTACGGTATGTTTCCGTTCCCTGATCAATGTGGTTCTACTTTGCTGGTGAACCCCGTTCATCATATCAAGAGAGCTCAGGAGAACCGTTGACACGACTCGCGGCGAGGCCGCGTCGTGCCCAAGCTTTCCTCTCTCCCTCAAATCAAATCAAAAGACTAATACTAAAACATCCCGCCTAGGCACGCTTCAATCCCCACCTCCACCACCTGCATCTACCTCCGCCTCCGCATCTACCTCCACCCATTTCCCGGGCGAACATGACCGTTCCCACTCAAGACCTAGCATCCAGCCACTGCGCTCTCCTATGCTGGGTCCCGATCGTGGGCGACAGCGCCCGAAGAAGCCATCCATGACTGGTCGTACTTCGTCCACTACGCTTGGTCCTCATCGAGGCGAGATATTCTCAACCGATGACGCCATAACAGAAGTAGAGAACTATGCTGTCGCTCGTCCGCCGTATAATGTCGATTCAGCTCGACAAAATTCCACAATGCGTCGACGAACCACCATAGCGCC
Organism: Xylariaceae sp. FL0594; assembly: GCA_022385605.1. Classification (NCBI taxonomy): domain Eukaryota; kingdom Fungi; phylum Ascomycota; class Sordariomycetes; order Xylariales; family Xylariaceae; species Xylariaceae sp. FL0594. Next base: position 34,042 of record MU280775.1, read on the forward strand.
ACCTACCTTGTCTCGGGTCCAGTCACGTATTAGTATCGACGGAGATGACGACGACTTGGGACGCAGCCGGGACGAGGAAGGCATAATAAGCCCTACGCATATGCATCCCGGCGAGGAAGGTGTTTTGCAAGATGGCGCCTCAGGTACAGGGATTCTGGACGATGAGGATGACGACGTCAGCGACGCTGAGAGTTTTACTTTGAAGGACCGCCAACAGGCCATCAACGAGACACATCCCTTCGGTATCAGGATCTGGAAGCCTGCGCTTTACAAAAAGGACCGCTCGGTTCAAAAGACAGCCGAGGGCGACATTCATTCTTCTCCCGGTGGTCGCGTTAGTAACTGGCTACTCTTCTTCAACATCCTCTGGACGCTGCTTTTTGGATGGTGGATGGCCTCGTTTGCGGCTTTGGGTGCGATTGTGTGCTTCGTCTTCGCCGCCGCGCCCAGTGGCAAGGAATACGGCCGGGTACTATGGGGTCTAGCCGGCTACTTGCTCTACCCCTTTGGCAAGTTCGTCAGGCTCGAACAGGATGAGGCCTATCTGGAAGAAGACCAGGGAGAAGGACGGAGCATCAGCGAATACGAACAGTGGCAGAGCGGTGATCTCGAGTACGGCAGGCTCTTTTTCGGCCCCGAGTCGCGAAACCGCTCTATCGTCGGCCGGTCGAGAAGGAGCATCGACTCGGAGCCAAGCGAGACGGACAGCCTACTTGGCCGCTCCCTCCGACACGGCTTGGCCGAGGCCGAAGAGACAGGCCGCCGGATGAAGAGGCGACTCTTTGGCCGGGGACAGTGGAATATTGGACGCGTTGTCTTCTTCATCTTCTTCTGGGGGCTCATCACGCCTTCCCTGTTTCTCGTCTCCGCAATATGCTGGTTCTTGGTATTCTGGATACCGATGGGCAAGGTTACCAACCTCCTGTTCGACCACCTGAGGAGGCATCCGCTTGCACTGTCGTTCGACTCGGACATCTCGATCGCGAGAGTGTCAGACGGTCCACACTCGTCGATTTTGCTGTGCACTTACCGCGCCGTGGGCATCAAGTATTGGAAGTACACTGTCGACGGTACGAACATCTTCCTCATCAACCTCATGGCGGTTGTCGTGTTCGTCATATTCGACTGGCTGGTGCTGGATGGCGTCTTGCATGTGGAAAACTTCCTGACATCGCCGGGCTTCCTTTTTGTCGCCGGCTTGTTCTCCATCATCCCGTTGGCCTATTTCATCGGGCAGGCTGTCGCATCCATCTCGGCACAGTCTTCCATGGGTCTGGGTGCCGCAATCAACGCCCTCTTCTCGACCATCGTGGAAGTCTTCTTGTACTGTATCGCCCTGAAAGATGGTAAGGGCCAACTAGTGGAAGGTAGCGTTATTGGAAGCATCTTCGCCGGCATCCTCTTTCTGCCGGGCTTGTCCATGTGCTTCGGTGCAATCAAACGGAAGACTCAGCGTTTCAACGCAAAGTCGGCCGGCGTGACGTCGACAATGTTGCTGTTTGCAACTGTGGCGGCTTTCGGGCCGACGCTGTTCTACCAGATCCACGGCTCTCACGAGCTCCGATGCCAAAGCTGTTCGGACTTGAATCGGCAGAATGAAAGGGACTGCCACCGTTGCTATTACTCGCAGAGGCCTGCGCTGGACGACCGCTTTTACATCGAGACTGTTCGGCCATACTGTTACATCGCGGCTGCACTCCTCTTCTGCTCCTACATCATCGGTCTCTGGTTCACCCTCCGAACCCATGCGGCCGTCATCTGGAACATTGAGATCGAGGAGAAAAGACAGGATGAGCAGCATCATCTGCATGCTTCCCGGCTTGGCGACACCCACAATGTTGGAGACGCAAGCGGCGCCGACATCCAGAACAGCACGCTGTACAAGCGCATCCTGGGTCAATCGTTGAGGCAGGTCGGCCTTCAGGGGGAGTCGGAAGGGGATCATTCGCAACATGCTAGGCCGGACCCGGTCCCTCCGAACGGGACCGCCCAGACACCACACCTGGTTCCGCCCAAAAGCAGTGGGAGCGGGGACGACACTATAAGGTCGCATGTCCAGATCCCGGGCTTCTCGGATGCTGAGAATAACAACCTTATTCGGGGTGTGACCGAACTCGCTGCCACCGCGGCCGCTATTGCCGCCCGCGATGCGCGGGGTATTCGTCGCATCTCCCACCAACCATCCAATGCAGGCGCGGGCCCTTCCTCTGCCAAGCCGACCCCCTTGCGCTCGAACACGTTTCACGATATGGACGACGCCGGCGAGCACGTGCTGGCTCCGCACGGGGGGCACGATGCCCCGAATTGGAGCAGGATGAAGAGCGCCGTCATCTTGATGGGTGCCACGGTGTTGTATGCCGTAGTGGCCGAGATTCTGGTCGACACAGTGGACGTAGTGTTGGATAACTATGCGATCGATCCCAAGTTCTTGGGTATCACGCTGTTTGCTCTTGTACCCAATACGACAGAGTTTCTGGTGAGTGCTCAGCCGGGCTCGGCAGCTCCCTGCTTTCTGACTGCTTGCTAACATTATGGGGTAACGCTCGATCGCAGAACGCCATCTCGTTTGCTATGAATGGAAACATTGCGTTGTCCATGGAGATTGGGTCCGCATACGCGCTGCAGGTTTGCTTACTCCAGATCCCGGCCCTGGTCCTGTTCTCGGCCCTCTACCCCATCCAACCCACCGGAGACAACTTGGATCCTATCCATTGGACCTTCAGCCTTCTATTTCCCCAGTGGGATATGGTGACCGTCATCTTGTGCGTGTTCCTCCTGAGTTACATGTACGGAGAGGGGAAGAGCAATTACTTCAAGGGCAGCATTCTTCTTTTGACCTACTTGGTGGTCGTCATCGGCTTCTACTTCTCCGGCTACACCGAAGGGCCTATGGAAGCGTCACGCTTCGATACTCTCGGACGTGATGGCGTCTGGAAGACCTATAAGACGATAGGCCGGGGAGCCAACGCCCCATTATTTGAGGTAGGGTTGGATATATGAGAGTCCTCCTCTCCTCTCACTTCGATGCACACGCAGGCACACACACACACACACAAAAAGTGCATCCGATAGCACAGAGTCAGCGTCCTGCTGCTCAAAGCTGCTCGAACCTGGTCAAAGCTGGTAATCGGTTCTCTGTTTTCGCATCTTCATAGTCATCAGCATCACCATAGCGGGGTCAAATTGCTGGTTCGGAGTACTGGAAGGGGCACTTCATTCTCTCCACCGTCGGGATTCTGCTCGATTTGCGTCACTCAATTGCTGCCACTGTTTACGTATGAGACATGGTGTAATGATCCAGAATGGCAGAGACCACTCTAGTGTTTCATATGATGGTCTCTCTCCATGGCATACGGTGTGTTATCTTGTTACGAGACCTATATGGATTTCCAACACTTGTCCTGGGAATAGGCAGGTGAGCTTAGTCAACGCGGGCATGAGAGAACCACTCACAGGTTTTGTCGGCTGATAACCAATCCGGAATAGCTTTCAAAACTTCGGATGGAATAATAAGAAGTAATAATAAGAACTATGCATGCCCATGTCGGGAGGTGAGTAGGTATGTACTTGAGGGGTTGTAGCCTGTAGGTAAGGTAAGTTATCCCATTTCTTATTCTTCCGGGGAGACCGGTTGAATTGGTAATAGCAGGAGTAGGAGGAGGAGGAGGTCAGGTTAGGGCTTACTTCATTCAGCAATGTACTTACTGCATGGGTTGACCTCCTCCTGACTTCTGAATCCTTTTACCAAGCAAGCACCAACCGAACCGCAACGCCGCTACATATCATGCGATTTCGCCCCTACTTGGACCGTATTATCTTGTCTTTTGCTGGGCGTAAGACTTGATGAACTTGGCAATGCTTGGAATTCTGGATTGTGGGGTGTAACGAAAAGGGGGAGGGGGAGGGGACAAGATAGCTAAGTAGCTTTCTCGACTACGGAGTTTTATTCTCTGGTCAGCATTTCCCCTCCAAGATCCAAGATCAGGCTATTCACCAGCTCTTAGATGCTTTTTTACGTGTTGTGCATTATCATCGTCATCATCATCCACGCACCTGCCTACATCTACCTACATCTACCTACCTGCGTACATGGACCTGCCTGCGTACATGTACGTAGCTGTTTTCGCCAAGGTACTTACTTTACCTCCTTATTCAACCTGGACAGGTCCGTCGAAACATGGGGGCTGGCTGGTTGGTTGGTTGGTTGGGGGGTATATGCACCCCGGATTTTCTTTCTTTCCCCGTCAAAAAAGGTACGGCGGCTCGTTTCCCTCCGGCTGGGATTATTTTTTGGCGTGTTTATTTGTAATACCAAGCTTGAACCTCGTGACCCCCCTCCCCCCTCTCGTGGCCAACTTTTCTGTTCTGACACTCTAAACCTAAACCTACTTACCTTTTTAACACTGAAGGAGAGAAAAAGGGAGGGGTCTGTGCGGCCGGCTGCCTCTGAAATAGGGAGGTTGGTGCCGGTATTGGAAAGAGAAAAAGAGGGGGGCACGTCTATAGGTCAGAGGTAGGTAGGTTCCTGTAGTGTGTAGTGGGTAACTGGTAAGTCCGGTCGGATGGCTGACGCGAGGTCGAGGGCGGGTAGATTAATGGATGGATGGATCGGGCCAAGAAAGTATAGACGTGGGTAAGCTGTTATAAAGTAACCTTAGGAAATGCTGACCAGGGGAGAGAAGGGGGAGTCAAAAAGGCCAGTGAGATCCGCCACTTTCAAGACTTGGGGATGAGCTGTCTCCTATGATCAGCCGACTTTGAACAGACACGAGTCCAAAAGAGTTTTCCCCTTCTTCTACTCTGGCGTAGTCGTCGAAACATGCGGTTCTTGACTTTCTTCGGGCTCTTAGCTGTGACGGGCTCTGCAAACGCTCATACTCGCCCTGCTCCTGGCAAAGATGGGAAATACACCATCAGCTCGTCTCGTATCAAGGCCCAGGTCAGTCGATGCCGTACCAGTGGATCGCCATTGTGACCTGACCTAATTCTTTGTGCTGTCTACAGTTCATCCCCTATGGCGCTACCTTGACCAATCTTTTCGTGAAAGATAGGGATGGGAAAGAAGTCGACGTCGTACTAGGCTATGACAACACTTCATACTATGGTAGCTGTCACACCCCCTCAAGAGTGACACCCCCGTGTGGTCGCCGGTCAGCTAATGGCCTACCCCGTAGCCGTGGACCCAGGTCATCCGGTGTACAACAGCATACCGGGCCGTTATGTAAACCGTATAGGCCATGGGATGTACCGCATCGACAACCAGACCTACGAGACGGAACTGAATGACGGTGCCAACACGTTACACTCGGGGACGAACAATTGGTCGTACAGGACGTGGAACGTCACGGCAGTGACACACGATTCCATCACTTTTTCCATCCGCGATGAGCCGTACTCTTCCAAGGGGATGCCGGGCCTCGTGTTGGCCAGCGTCATGTACAGCGTCAGCGGGAACAAATGGGGCATCAGAATGGACGCCGTCTCGCCTACTGCCAAATCCCGTAAGTCGACCAGCTTACCCAGCCCTCCCAGCCATCCATCGTCTGTCTAGTTGCTGACCGACACATAACCTCCACAGCTCTCATGCTCACACAGTAAGGCCAAGACACACACAATACTATACTCTGCCCTCCTTCTGCCGAGGTCTTTTGTGACTGACACCGGGATAACTGAACAGACATACGTACTTCAACCTCGATGCCTACAAGAATCCGGAGACATCCAAAATCTGGAACCATACACTCTACATGCCGTACTCCAAGCGGTACCTGGCAGCCGACGACGGGGCATTGCCGACGGGTGAGATCAAGACGGCAGCGCCGAACAGCATCAACGACTTCGCCAGCGCTCCGAACATGTTGGTGGGGCACGCGCGGGACCTGCCGGGCTTCTCGGGCAACTGCGGCGCGGGCGGCGCCTGCGAGGGCTACAACGGCTACTTCCTGATCGACGGGGCGCCGGTCGGCGGCGCGCCCGTGGTGACGCTCGCGAGCGCCTTCTCCGGGATCAAGGCGGAGCTGCGCACGGACCAGCCGGGCGTCGTCATCTACACGTGCAACTGGTTCGACGGCACGGCGGACCTCAAGAGCACGCAGGGCACAGCCACGGTCAGGAAGGTCGGGCGAAGCTCCTGCATCGCCATCGAGGCCCAGGACTACGTTGACGGCATCAACCAGTGAGTTTTTTTTCGTCTTTCCCCCTTTGTACCTACCTCACCTCTATGGGGGGGTTCGGTTTTGCGCGTTTGCTGACATGTGTATCTTCTTTTGCCCCATACTACAGCCCGGAATGGGGCCGGTTAAAGGCCCAAATTACTGGACCTGGCAAAAAGTATTCGTGGAAGAGCTCGTGGACGTTCAGCCACTTGGACTGAGACGGTACCTACATACTTACTTAGATTAGGCAACTTCGTTATGGGGTGATGGATAGAAAAGTAGGTTTCGGGATCGTGGGACAAATGCCGGGGGGCAAATCCAACAACATCCTTGCTTATTCCGAATCAATTCAGTACTGCTGTACTGAGGTGCTGTGAAGTATGTGCGTGCGAACCGGTGCATAATTGAATGCGAACCATGAGGCAAACGCAAACCTAGCATCCCCACTAATAAGCGGTGTCATGGCCAGAACGATGCATGGTGTCCTCGGACGGACACAGAAATCATTCCGCCGAGAGGCTGGTTTAGTGGTTTGGTGACAGACTTCAAGAAATCGTACAATATCGCGATGATTGACTTTGAGAGGCTGAAAAGTCTCGATTAGGTAGTTAAACCAAGCACTATCATTTGCTGACTGGGATTTCCTGGGTTGCCGAGAATCCCCTGGTATCGAGTTGGTCATGTTTGACATGGGAATCTGGCAAAAAATCCCATGCGATGTCGAGACTTCGAAATCAGTCCGCAGAAGAGATCTTCACACAATGACAGTACACAGGCAGACAGGTATGTACCTCTACCTAGTAGGATGTAGGGCAGAGGTACATTATGTACCTACATACTATGTACTTGGTACATTATAGGGGTCTTGATACTCTAGGTCCTACCACTGTGCCAAAGTGGTTGAATGAGTGGATACATGTATGTCCCGAAGGACAAATGGCTGTGGATCTCTCAGAGTACATGTATTTCACCTTGCAGGTATCTCAACTACCCTGCCACCAGTCTACGTTCCCATGTCTGCAGCTGACATGGGGTACATAAATATGTAGACTACTAGCGAGTTGTGACGTAGCACGGTAGCCGTATGGATTGGGGGAAATTACCTACTCACGTAACGCCTCGTCCATGGCTCATTGTAGAGGCAGATTTTCTTGCTGTTCGAAATGTTTACATGATTTGGAGGGTACAGCCGTGGTAAAATCGTATGTGATCCTTTACATTATTTGCAAGTATCTACGGACCGCTTGACTGAGGTCTTCTGAGCATGCCCACGATATTGCGGGAAGTACCCGTCAGCCTCCAGCAGATAACAGCATTCGATTACCTTCAGCAGAGGCAAAATATCGACTGATTTCTGCGTCATTTCGCGTCCTGTTGTTGACAGCTCAGGCACTGTGACGTCGGGGCCTCAGAGTCGCGGCGGGAAATCCTACGCCACTTCAGTTCGGTGAAGAACCGCTGCTGAGCTGCTATAACTGAGTCTCCTTCAGAGTTGGTAATGAGCAGGGCCGTTATCAAATTCCCAGATGTCGATATCTGCGGATATTGTGTGCCATTGGGAGAATCCCCCTTGTCTTCACCGTGGAAATGGTGATCAGGCTGGTCTAAACTGTCACGTGGAAGAGAATATGGTACGACTTGTGTGGCAAACTGGCGATCTACCTCTTGGTGTTGAGTATCCATGGAGTCAGGCGTTCTCAGGTGAGTTCAGCAGTAGGTTAGGCATGATGACAAGGGCCTACAAGCTACACCAGGGGCAGAGTGTACGGGACCGTAAGCCGTCTTCCCTGGTCTTAAAATGGAAGGATCGACACTGCCGAATCCACCTCGATGTAGGCATGCACCAACCCAGTCCGCTTAATTGGATTCTATCTTTGGTAGTCATTACATACTAAGTAAGTAGGTAGACTGCAGCTGTACAGCTGAACCTAGAGAAAATAACCTTCCAAATTCTCCTATGACACGTTGCGGTCGTTGCCCGAGGCAGTCCGTCGGCCAAACTGGTTGGCCAGCAGCAGAGACTCTCCCCTAAACATTAGTCCTAGCTATGGCTTCTCCACTGAGCCTGGAATTACTTATCTTAGGTAACTAAGTATTGAGATGGAATGCACATTATGAGGCGGCCAGAGGCCGCTCATATGGTACGCACATCACCTGGGAGGCTCAGCTAACTGGCGCATCCACAGGATTTAGACAATAATGAATGAAATCAACGAATTCCTCATTTATGAGCTGCGTAACTGGCGTAGTGGTGGCATCAGGAGTCTAAGTCTCCTGAGCAGACCATAACATAGATAATTACACTGGAATCTCCACATATGAATCCACCGCGAGATGCAATAAAAAGAACATTGGTCTCACTCCCACGATCTCAGTATCTAGATGGGTATCATGTTGTCTGCCGGCAATTGCATCAATGATCAGTTCTACCAGCTAATATTTGGTTATCTAGGATGCTTGGATACCTTGCAAGGGAAAAGGACGCAAAACGTATGTTTCTTCCTGATTTCTATTGGTAAATCCGTTGTCCCTGCTTCGTCCTCTGGGACAATGGCTGTTCGGTCGTGAGAACAATAGACACACCCCGGGCGGCCTCGGACAACTGAGGAACCCTATTATTTCGAACGCCGTCACTTGACGAAAAAAAGAACTTTATCAAGCTGCATATCTATCTACGCTACATTCTTGTGTTTCTTATGATATATACATAATATACATTCTACTAGACTGCATTCAGCCGGTTCAAGGAAACATTTTGGGGGTTCGGACATAGGCGACTGGGTATGAGCCTTGGGCCAAGGAGAGGGGTGGGTATAATCTCATTTCGACCCACTTCTATTTGGGTCAGAAAAATGCATACCTAGAGATTGGGGTTTCTGCAAGGCAACAGTACTGCTTATCGTATTTACACCGGGAGCTAGTGACAGGGGAGGCCAGTCTTGTCTTGAGCTTGGTGGGAAACCCCCAAGAGTCCGAGAAGACGTGGGACGGTGAGATGGTCATCTGAGTCGAGGGTATTGCTGTACAGCCAGTACCTCTGCACATAATGAATGCTCATGTCCCCACTCCCCGGGATGACATCCTTGAGATCCCCCACAAGCTGCTACTGACCCAACGAGGAAGACCTTAATATATAAAACCGGCGGTGCCCTTCCAATTGTCTATCTTGTCCATTCCAACATGACATCCGTTGATCTGCGTATTAGCTTCTGCCAATTTGGATGCAGCCGTCGTCATTTCTTTTTCGTCGAAGCTGACTACAACTTCTGCCGGGATCCAGCCGAAATTGTAGGTGGGATCACCCTTGCTACACTGCACAAAACCCCGAAAACCCCAAGATCTCGGTAGCCCCACATACCCAAAAGAGTAACTTCCCGCCTCATCAACATCCCATATTATGGCTCAGTATGTATTTCTGATGATTGCGCTTTATCATACCGTCTTCCTCCACCTCATTGTATCAATGTACTGAGCTCTCAATCATGTATACAACTTCCTGGTGCAAGGGCACAGTACCAGAAAAGTTTTCTTTCGAGCTCTCAGGTGCCTGTCTGTCTGCCTGGGTTAGATACGTATACTTGATACATCAATACGGTACTCATAATAACTGTGTCCCCTGCATTCCAGCCGAGACAAGAAAGCCCCCACCCAGCGTCCCATCTTAAACGTAGAGACGGACCTGGCTTACAGCATGGAGCGATACCTCAACTCGCACACCCATGTCGAGGACGGCGTGTTACGGCCGCCACCCCATTACTACGCCGCGAATCCCCAGACTCCACCCCTCACCGTGGACGAGTCCAAAGCCCGTATGGCCGGCCTTATTCGAACGGCCCTTGCCAAGGCTTCCGGCTCGGCGCCGGCTCCGGGCCCAGCACAACAGAAGTGAACCGACCAACACGTCACGATACTCTTTTCATTTGCATTTCGAAGCTGGCTATGCGGGAAAATTGGTCTTTTGATATACAAAGTAATTTCTATCTCCCTTTTGTTATTATGTCCTGGCTATATTGTGGTAACAGTCCCACCTACTGCAATTGGACTTGTTGTCTAGTCTAAGCCTTATCATGCCATGGGACTTATATGCACCTTTAAGAGTCATAATATCTGGCTAAGCAAATATGTGGTAGTTTGGATTAATGCCCTTTTGGGCCGGTAGTTACACAACACATCAATCGAATCATTTATCTCTTATCGAGTCTTTAAGTTGTATGCCACTTTGCACAAACAGCCCAATTCTGTCTTCCAATAGTTATTACTAGAGAGCGTACTTATGCTTTTGTCTTGAAAACGTAGTTGACAAAGAGTCTATACATCTTTGTCCCAGCTTATCACAGGAAAGGACAGCCTGCATGCATAAATGGCCAGTGTGAGGGCATTAAAAGACTTCATCGTGCCACTGTGCTTTCTATCCACAACAAGTAGCTGGTGAGGGAGGGCAAGGTAGTGATGGTCATACCTTGGAAGTGAATAGTTTTTGCTAACCCGTCGACAGTTTTTGGAAACAATAGTCGTTGGTCACAAATAATGAAGATTTCCAGACAACAACTATCTAGACTACTCGAGGCTTTTCAGAGGTCTCAGGTTGAGAATAAAACTTCAAGACATCTTGGCACGTTTGGTACCAGAAGTGTTACACCATACAAAGAGTCTCGAGCTTGCTGACCCCCTGGATCAACTTTATGAACCTAACCATCTATGGCTAGCGCCGTTCCGGCAAACCCCCCTTGGCTGCATGGCCCTTAACAGAACCGTTACTGCTGTTACTGAGACGCGCCTACCTACAGGAGTGCACCATCCGCACTGGAAATATCAATTCAAACATTGGTATAACCTGGAGGAAACCCTTGTTCCTTGTTGTCTCAATTGAATTGCATTGCGCGCGTCGCTTTGGTGTGCAATTCCTCCCTACCACTTCCTTGCCATTTCCCATCCTTCCTGTCGCAGCGTGTATTTGTATCCGTATTCTCCGTCTTCAGCCTTTCATTACAGGTTGCCCGCGACCGCAACTTACCTCGGTACACCTTTCGTAACATGGCACCTCGCACCAGCCAGGCTGCGCGGCGGCAGACACAGTCGACCAATGAACATATATATGCCTTGGGCAAAGTCGGGAGGTCCGTTGCCCTTACCCAACACGCGTAAAATGCATTCTTTAGATTGCACTGTGGTTATTGACACGACACGATCAGGAGAACTGGTATCGAGCTACCGGAATCAGAAATACGCGACGAACATGGCTTTGAAGAGATGAATATATTCTCCTCGCCCGAAGCAGACCTGAGGACAACGGCAACTGAACCGAAACCGGTCCGCGCCAACGTGGTCGAGGAGGAACCCAGCGATCAGGAAGAGCAGGATATGGAAATTGACGATGGTACGTCGCCATTGCATTCGCGACAAGGCGCCCGGAGTCCTTCGTATAGTTACTGGTTACTGACTTAAGGTGACGTGGTATAGGATCGGAGATTGGCCCCCTCACGGCGCGGAAGCTCCAACAAGGCCGTCTTTCCATTCCTCGCGGTCGGTCGCCTATGAAGACACATCTCAACTCACCTGCACGCCAGAACCCGCATGTAGGTCTTCCATCCTCACCTGTTCGAGGCGATGTTGTTACTGCCCCGCAAAGGAGCCCCGAGCGTACGGTGACTCGTAGACTGGACTTTTCAAAGTCATCACAACCCAGACAGCCAATAACCAACGGAGCATCTAAGACCAGTGCCGCTAAGGGCCACAAGGAAAAGCTGCCCAATGGCCATTCGCAATCCACCCGCCATCACGAGGGGCGTAGCGCTCGGACTAATGCTACCCGAGCTGAAGTCGAGGAGGAGGAGGAGGAGGAGGCGGAAGAAGAAGAAGAAGAAGAAGCAGAGGAGCAGGAACAGGACGATGACCTGATGGAGCTTCTCGAGGCTGCAGCCGTAGTTGACGAAGAGCCAGAACAAGAAGAAGAACACGAACCGGAACAAGAAGAGGAGCGGCCGGTTGTTCAAGAGTCCAAAGCAGCGAACAAATCGAAGCCCCCAGGTCGCAGAGGCCGTAAACCCAAGGCTGTTGTAGAACAGGAACAACAAGAGGTCCAAGCGACAGACATGGCAGATGCGGCAGTGCCTGACCCGCCTGTAGAAGAAAAAGAACAGGATGAAGAACCAGTCAAGAGGAAGAAGGGACGACCGAAGGCCACCGCTCCTAGACAGAGTGAAGAGGAGCCAGCGCCTGTTCCTGACCCGACACCGCCTAAACTCAAAAAGCGCGGGAGGCCGGCGAGACAATCGACAGAACATGTGGACGAAAGTGCCGACGAGCCTAGGGAAGCGAAACGGCAGAAGACGGCAGGAAGACCTAGAAAGGTGGAAAAAGACACCTCGGCGAAATCTGAAGCTATTATGGAGAAGGCGAAGCCGGGACGTAAGCGGAAGTCATCAGGCGTTGGCGCTGACTCGCCAAAGATACAGCGTGGACCCCCTTTGCCTAAAGCTCGCGGTCTCGTGACTGTACGACGAGAGGAGGCCACGGCTATGAAGACAACGCGGTCTGGTCGAACATCCTTCAAGCCCTTGCAGTGGTGGAAGGGCGACCGTGTCGAGTATGACGAAGAACAGGAAAGCCTGTTCACAGATGCCGGTAACCGGCATTTCAAGATGCCAACCGTGAAGGGCATCGTGCGCACGGAAGAGCTCCCTAGTGAGGCTACGAATAGGCGCCGTGGTCGCCCCCCCACCGGACGCAAGCCGGGGCGGCGGAGGTCGGCCATACCAGAAGAGGAGGAGGAGGTCGAACGCGAGGACTGGGAGTACGAGCTGGGCCGGCTAGAAGGCGACGTGGTTGTCTGGAGGCCGGAGCACGAGCTCGATCCGCCGGAAGACGATGACGAGGTCGAGATTGACAGGGTAGACCTGGCCATCTCGGAGAACGCGATCCAGCTGAGAGACATCAAGGGCGCGACGTTCAAGTTCGCCAAGACGCTGACAATGCCGTTCTTTGGCTCGGGCATCGTGGAGCTGCCGCCGGGCGCGGAGAAAAAGACCAAGAATTCTAGAAAGATGCAGCTGGCATTCTTTGTCCACGCCGGCAACGTGCGCGCAACCGTTGGGAAGAGCGAGTTTGGCATTGCCAAGGGTGGCATGTTCTTCGTACCCAGAGGTTCGTTTCGGCATCTTGTTTCTTTCTTGTCCTTCCTTTTCCCAATTTCAATGCCGTTTTCCCATGAACTAACAGGATCGTGGACAGGAAACCCATACAGTATCAGGAACGAGACGGACCGAACTGCGCGCCTTTTCTTCGCTCAGGGATGTGAAGTCCCCGTGCAGACTGAGCTTCAGGAGGGCGAAACGTATTAAACCCGAGGCAAGGGAAGAAGCATGCCATGCATGGCTTGATTTCCTAGTCCAGTTTCCGAATTCGTCCCATCTATAGGGGCTTGTTTGACCCTCCATTACGTGACGGAGAAAAATCGGGATTGGCTTTTTTTCACCGGGACATCGAAGTTAAGGCGAGCCAGTTGCTCGGCTGAGCACATGAGAGCAAGTATGTGTGTATGTGTGCATATAGGTCTAGGATTATATATATCTAATGTTTTATGTTTACGCCATGTCTTTTTTTTCTTTCTGTCCCTAACCTAGCAAGAACTTTCCGTCTCCTTATCCCACCACCAAATGTGTGGGTTCAAGGCAGGCAGGCAGGCAGGCAGGCAGGGCGGTCAGATATATCGGAACAAGCAGCAACAAACTCTCCCGTCCCATGTGCTTGCGCCGCTACCACCTACGCCACGACTTTCTTTCTTCCTTTATTACCAACCTACCTATCTATCTCCCTATCTATCTATCTCCCTATCTATCTATCTCCCTATCTATCTATCTCCCTATCTATAAAGTGCAAATTAAAGAAAGGAGGAGGAGAGAGGACGGGCTGGTTGGCTGGCTGGCTGGTTGGTTGGTACTGAGATGTAAACACTACCTTCTTAACCCTGCGTGCGTAAAGCGGTAAAACTGTATTTTCACACCTTATTTATCATTTATCATTGTCTTGTTTCGACTTGCTGTAACCAACCAGGGTTAACCGACTTCATTGTATACTTACTTACTTATACTATGCATTTGTTTACTTCCTCCTCAGCCTGTCTAAATAAGTATCTATGACCTTGTTAACCTAACCCTATCAACCCTCGGCATGCATTCATCTTGTCTTGTATATATACTGAAGTAAGTCTACATACAAACTTGACATTAAAGCTATATGTAACCAGCCAGCAACCTACATAACTTACTAGCTACGCATGGATAGATAAGTCAGTCAGTAGGTATATTTTCGTATCCATGACACAAAACCTATTTACTTACGTCACTCTGATTCCTGATTTCTTTTGAGAAATCCAGCACACTAGTCTGCATTTTGCCTGTCCAGCGTCTGTCCTTTCTTTCTAACCTACAGGGGTAACAAAGAACCTCTGTGAACAAACATCACTGCGTCAGATATAAATCCACGCCTGAAACCAGAGTGTTAGATAGCAATAGAGGCTTGAGAAGGGGGTATCTTTTTTTAAATCTACCTATTCTTTACACACAAACAGACAGTTTCCAAAACTCGCCCCGCCAATGTATGTATATATATATATATACACGCCTACCTCTTTTCCTGCCTCCTCACTTTGATGCAGTGCATTCAAACTACCAGACATGGTTGCGGGCTTGCGCATTTGCTATACTAATACACTGAACTCCACAAAAAGAAGTGCCGACACCCAGATGGCCAAGCCAGCCGAGAGGCCGAGTCTGATGCTGACATGAAGAATACTTGAGATCGATCCTCGTCCTGGTCCAGTCCTAACACCTCACTGGCCATGATGGTAGTTAGTACTCCGTGACAAGTACCTTCTTCAACCTCCCCATCTCCTTTTCGTAGCTCTCGATCTTGCGCTGGGCACTGTCGATCTTGGCTGACAGGTAGCTGACGCGTGGTCCAGCCTGCGCGGGGACCTTGGGGAGGGAGCCCAGCAACGCTAGCTCGTTCTCGGCCTTCTCGATATTCTTGGCCTCGATCTTGCTCAGCTCTTTCAGGAGGGCCAAGTCCATCCTCGCCACGAGAGCCGGGTCCGCAGCCAGCTGGCGGAACGCAGCCTGGTATACCGGTTTGCCTACCACGATGCTGCGCGGACGCCCAGCGCCGGAACGCACCGTGATGAGTTCGGCGTTCGCCAAGCCCTCGAGCGCGGCCTCGGCATTGGACGCAGTGAGCGACGAGGCGAACGTGTCAGAGATGATGACCTCGTTGTATCGTAGAATGTCATCCTTCGCCAGGGCTTTGACCAGGTACCAGGCCTGCTCCATCGACCATTTGTGCTCTCCGTCGCCAGTCGACTTGCCAGGGAGGAGGAACATCTTCAATATCTCGGATGCCGACTGCTCCGTGATCTCGGCGACGGCCTGCCGGGGAGATTGGCCGGCCTTGATGCGGCGGGCTAAGAACTCGAGGTCGGTAAGACGCCCGCCGAGAGTGCCGATGCAATCGTCTAACCCTGACAGGTCTGTGATATTCTCGGTCATTTGTTTCTCGTCCGGCTCTTTCTCTCCGTCCGAGTCACCTGGACCGGCGCTGGGGGTTGCCGCGCCGGCAGTGAGATGGTTCTGGACAAATCGTTTCGCCACATCGAGTGAGAGATCCCCGAGCGCGACATGTCGGAAGACACGATCAGGAAGCGACTTGGATAGCGTTTTCGAGTAGGACGAGTCGTTGGTCAGGAAGATGACGTGAGCGACGTCCGACTGTACAAGCGCGGCCGCCCATTCGGCTATCCTGTCATACACGATGGTGTTGTCCTCATTCCGGTACATGAAATTGTCGACCACGACCACGGCTCTCTTCTCAGGATGGGCATCCAGGTAAGCATCCGCAGGAAGAGAGGCATCCGGGTCATTCTTGGACCGTCCCTCCAGATCGAGGGTTTGTAACGCGCCCGCTGTGGTCTGCAGAATCTTTCGTAGCTGCGAGTCCAGCGTCTCGGAGAAGCCAGCCTTCACGCCGGTCGTGCTCTGGATAGCCAGATCGGCCATGCTGCTAATGTTGTTCGCCCACGAGAAGATGGGACGGTAGCCGACTTCAGAAGCCATCCTCTTGATTATCGCAGACTCGCCCCTCGCATCCAATATCCTCTTACAATCGATGACGAGGACGTTCTGTCTGTCCTTGAGGGCCTGCTCAAGCACGAGCTCCTTCTTCCCCGAGCCACGTGGCCCTTGAACCACAATGAACGTGTCAGCCGTCTCCATGAGCCAGGTCTGTATCTGCTCGATCAGGTCTTTTCGGTGCGACCAGACGGCATCCAGGCCTGCCTGCTCTGCCTCCTCCCGCCTGAAGGCAAGGATGTCGGACGTCTGCTTCTTGAACCACTTATACACGCCGCTATTGCTGAGGCGGAACCGATGCGAGACGTGAGCCTTGATGAAGAAGGAGCGGATCGGGTCGAACACGACGACGGTAAGGCCGGTGAGCAGGGCGACGAGAACGGGTATGACGATGCGCGGGTGGCTCGTGATCCAGTCCCAGATGCGGTGCGGCTTGGTCCTCCGCTCGTACGAGATGCGGAACTTGGTGCCGAGTTTGCCTCCGCCGAGCTCCTCGGGGACGACGTAGCCGTGGAGACAGTTCCGCGCCATGATGGCATCTCTCACAAAGGCAAAGTCGACGTAAGCAAACTTGGGTAGCACTTTAGAATCCCAAGGCTGCGAGGTGATCTCGGATATGGAGCCGTAGCGCCGAAACATGCTATACAGCGTCTCTTGAGACAGCTCGACCGCCTCTTCCCCGGGGTTCTTGGGCACGAATTCGACGCGGAGGCGGCTCTTGGGGAACCTTTGTAAGTCTTCGAGCCAGGGCACTCCCTTGACGAGTCCGGCCTGGACGCCACGGAAAGGGCTGAAGAAAGGCTTGATAGGGCGCTCGGCAAGTCGTTGGGCCACCCTCCCTTCTATCTCTTTCGCAGTTACGCCGTCCGGGTATTCGAACTTTACGAATGCGCCGCCGTCCTTGAAGCGGGTGTGGATCTCGGTCACCTTGACGGGGAGTTCGCTGGGCAGAGCTCGCTTGACGAGGCTGATGGGATCCATGATACCCAGGCTTCGGCTTTGGAATCGCTTCATCAGCCCCGACAGATCGTCATCGGGGTTTATCCACGGAAGTCTCGAGAGGCTGGACAGTCTGAGAGGGAACAAATCTACCGGCATCCGAGTGTAAGCTGTCGGTACATGGAATGGAAAAGCAGCAAGGGCGGAGAGAGACATACTGTCAACCCAGAGAATGGACTCGGTAGGGGCCGTGTCTATATGGCCATCCTTGTCATCGCGCGTGGATGGGCCGGAGGCAGTGCTCTCCCAAGCTCGTTGGGATCTCGGCGGCGTCCATCTTGACTGGAGAGTCTGGCATCTAGGAGCGAGGAACAATCGACTGGTGGGGCTATGAGACTTGAGACCAGGAATAGGCCATAGATTGGCCCCTATGCGCCTCGTTGCCATTTCCTTCCCGTGTAGGGGTCCCTCACCATGCCTTGGAGGATAGGTAAAAGCGGGAAGATAATTGTTATATGGCAGAAATGTAAATGCTGGACTGAACACACGATAGTTCTTGAACGCGCACGAGCATCGAGGCTGATGATATCATCGGCCCGACACACCCCAGAGATCTGCAAGTCCCGAGCTACCGAGTTGCGCTACAGCATACAGTAGTACAGCAGTACAGCAGCACTGCTGTACCTAGCCGTTTTCGTCAGATAAAGGTGCCTTGGCTTGAGATTTGTTATCGCGAAAGGGCGTCGGCGTACAAGGCTACAACAGCGATGCTGTTGTTGTTCATTTCGCAATAGAACGACGACGCAATATATCTGACATATCTCTGTGTTGCGCACCCCGAGGTTTGCACTTACAAATAGACAGAACGAAGTCGCCCAAGGTTGTTTACAGCAGACCGCCGCATGTCTGTGCCTGCTTTCCGCCTAAGCTAACTTTAAATTTTCCTCTACTATTGGCCGAAAGTCTTCCCCAAAGTAATCTCCTGCTTCGCCATACCTAGGTAGCAAAGCAACCTGGGCGACTTGCATAGAGACATCATCACGCATACCTACTAACCTACATGTAACGCGACCTATGCACTGTCTACCCCGCGTCTTATTCATCCCCGCACGACATCCTTCCTCTGCTGCTTCCAATTGCCTCAGGCGTACCTAGCTCCCAGAGAAATTGGCACCCCTTGTGGACTTGCTCGCAAGAGATTGACATTCGCAAGTAGTCAGACGACAGGAACTCCGCGTCTTACCTTCCTTGCCTCTCAATCGAAAATCATACGAGCAGTAACAGGCCCTAGCAGGTCGTAGCAAATAAAGATGGGTTGGATCTGGTCCTCCGGCGCGGCCCCAAAGGGCAACAATAGCAACAGCGACGCAGCAGGCACAAGCACGATAGAGAGTCCGCCTCCTCCACCTCCTCCACCTCCCCAAGCCAAAGCTCCCGAGGCAGCGGCAACCTACAGCGACCCGGAGATTGCGAAGTTTATGTCGCAGGTATCAGCAGAGTTCGGCGGCGGTACCGACAACAGACCGGGAGCAGCAGCAGCAGCAGCCCCTGAGCCAAACCCGTCTGTAGTAGCATCGGCCACCACCCCACCGACATCTCAGCCATCCTCCTCCTCCTCCTCCTCGTGGTGGCCTTCCTTGGGAGGCTCATCGACAACAAGCCCGAGCTCGACCCTGTCAACGACAACGACATCGACATCGACAACATCCCCGACCTACACAAACTCCCAAGGCGAACCCCGCCTCGACCCCGTGGGCGAGTCCCTCCTCCCGACGACCATGTCCTGCCAGCAGGCCTTCGACCAGGCCGTCCACTGCAGCAGCCTGGGCGGGCAGTGGACGTCCGTCTACCGCGAGGGCAGCATGCGCTCCTGCAGCGAACAATGGGGCGACTTCTGGTTCTGCATGCGCCTGCGCGCCTACGCCGCCGGGCCCGTCAAGGAGGAGATGGTGCGCGACTACTACCGCCAGCGCGAGCTGCGCCGGTACTACACCCCCGGCAAGCCTGCCAGCACCGACATCTGGGAGCCCAGGGCTGAGAGGCTGCCGCCGGGCACCGCCTTCAGCCGCCGGTACGAGAAGCCCGACATCAGCGACGAGGAGTGGAGGATCCTGCAGATCGAGAGGCGCAGGGCCGTGCAGAGGATGTTGATGGAGGAGGAGGAGAGGGAGTTGCGGCAGAGGCGGTCCGCCGCTTCCTCCTCCTCCTCTTCTTCATCGTAATGGCAAAAAGGGGGAGTAGATGGAGATCGTGCAGCACTAGAAGATTGGCAGATGGTACTAGTAATACAGAAACAGCGGAATACTTAACTGAACCTATTGGAGCGACCGTTTGAATACATGTATCCTATATCCCAACTACTAGAGATTGGACATGTGTCACAGAAATATGCCCATCGTAAATTGAGTCCTGATATACACTCGATAACGCAATCCTCAAAGAGAGGAAAGTTACACATGGGATCACGCGTCAGAAGATATTGGCGATGTAGATAGCACTACGAAAGGGAACAAAATCGACAGGCAAGGTTTACATCAAGGTGTCAGCTTCGTAACCAGTATCTTGGGTGGTTGACTGGGCTCCATACATACTACTTTGAAGCCTGATCCTCGACATCACCGGGCACAGGGAACAAACAGGGTTTTTATAGAATTATATCAATGCTTTCATTCGGGATGATCCATACTAAGGTACATCCATGCATATTGTGAAATCGCGACTTTTCCTTTTATCATTACCGCCGAAGAGACTCTAGGCAGAACCGCATTACCCATACCGCCTGTCATGATGCTGAAGACCAGATAACGCCGTAGAAAACAAATCAAAACAAGACATTAAAGGCGCGTAATGATTTAGTCAACCTCCTCAACGGTCGGGCCGTCATCGCCACCGGCGCCGGGGGCACCGCCAGCACCAGGGAAGCCGCCGGGGGCACCACCGGGCATGCCACCGGGCATACCACCAGCACCGCCGTAGAACTTCATCATGATGGGATTGGCAATACCCTCAAGCTCCTTCTGCTTCTCCTCGTACTCCTCACGAGTGGCCTGCTGGTTCTCATCGAGCCAGGAGACGATGCTGTCAATCTCGGTCTTGAGCTTCTCCTTGTCGGCAGCATCAAGCTTCTCGTCAACCTTGGAGTCGCCGAGGGTGTTGCGGAGCGAGTAAGCGTAGGATTCAAGGCCGTTCTTGGCACCAATGCGGCGGCCCTCAGCCTCATCCTCCTCCTTGTACTTCTCAGCCTCGGCCAACATGCGCTCAATCTCCTCCTTCGACAGACGGCCCTTGTCGTTGGTGATGGTGATCTTGTTGGACTTGCCGGTACCCTTCTCGACGGCAGAGACGTTCATGATTCCGTTGGCATCAAGATCGAAGGTGACCTCAATCTGGGGAACACCGCGAGGCGCGGGAGGAATGCCAGTAAGCTCGAACTTGCCGAGAAGGTTGTTGTCTTTGGTGCGTTGACGCTCACCCTCGTAGACCTGAATGAGCACACCGGGCTGGTTGTCGGAGAAGGTAGAGAAGACCTCGGACTTCTTGGTGGGGATAGTGGTGTTGCGGGGGATGAGCTTCGTCATCATGCCACCAGCAGTCTCGATACCGAGAGACAGGGCAGCGACGTCGAGAAGCAGGATCTCGTTGGTCGACTTGGAGCTGGTGTCGCCAGACAGGATGGCAGCCTGGACGGCGGCACCGTAGGCAACGGCCTCATCGGGGTTGATGGACTTGTTGGGCTCCTTACCATTGAAGTAGTCGGTAATGAGCTTCTGGACACGGGGAATACGAGTGGAACCGCCGACAAGGACAATCTCGTGAACCTGGGACTTGTCAATCTTGGCATCGGCCAAGACACGGTCGACAGGCTGGATGGTGGATCGGAACAGATCCTGGCAAAGCTCCTCGAATCTAGCACGGGTGATAGACGTGTAGAAGTCGATACCCTCGAACAGGGAGTCGATCTCAATGGAGGTCTGGGCGGACGATGACAGGGTGCGCTTGGCACGCTCGCAAGCGGTGCGGAGACGTCGGAGAGCGCGGGCATTGGTGGAGAGATCTGCATGCATGCACGTTAGCCGGTGTCAAATGCAACTATGGGGTCGTTCGGGATTATGTAATGTACTTACCCTTCTTGTACTTGCGCTTGAACTCAGCAACGAAGTGGTTGACAAGGCGGTTGTCGAAGTCCTCACCACCCAAGTGGGTGTCACCAGCAGTGGACTTGACCTCGAAGATACCCTCCTCAATGGTCAGAAGGGAGACATCGAAGGTACCACCACCGAGATCGAAGATGAGGACGTTGCGCTCGCCCTCAACCTTCTTGTCAAGACCGTAGGCGATGGCAGCGGCGGTGGGCTCGTTGATGATTCGGAGAACGTTGAGGCCGGCAATGAGACCAGCATCCTTGGTGGCCTGACGCTGGGCATCGTTGAAGTAGGCAGGGACAGTGATGACAGCGTTGTTGACGGTGCCGCCGAGGTAAGCCTCAGCGGTCTCGCGCATCTTGGTCAGGACCATGGAGGAGATCTCCTCTGGTGTGAATGTCTTGGTCTCACCCTTGTACTCAACCTCGACGATAGGCTTGCCACCCTTGTCAATGACCTTGAAGGGGAAGTGCTTCATATCAGCCTGAACCTCAGGATCGCTGAACTTGCGACCGATCAGACGCTTGGCGTCGAAGACTGTGTTGTGGGGGTTCATGGCGACCTGGTTCTTGGCGGCATCACCGATCAGACGCTCGGTATCTGTGAAGGCCACGAACGAGGGTGTTGTCCGGTTACCCTGGTCATTGGCAATGATCTCAATGCGGTCATCTCTGTAGACACCGACGCACGAGTACGTCGTGCCCAAGTCAATACCGACGGCAGCGACCATGTTGGGCAATATGTGAAGTGAGAAACAGGATTAGAAAAGAAGGTTATGTGTGATGGAGGAAAAGAGGAGAGGATGTTACAAGATGGAAATGAGGTTTAGGGTATCTCAGAAAGCTGTGTCTGTTGTGGAATTTGTAGTGTAGAGAAGAGGGAGGAGGACAGGTTGGATGCGTTTGTGAGCTGTGTTATTATACCTGTCAAACCAGAAGCTGTAACCCCACTAGTGTATTTTCTGCGGAAGCTTCTGGAATTGCATGGGATGGCGCACCCTCAATGGCTCTTTCCAGCGGTTTCTCGCCCAAACTAGCACAAAAAGATCGGGTTGCACTGTTCCCACATGCATGCAATCCACTGGAAGGCTCTTTACTGGTGCCAGATCGTTGTTTGGTGCATTTTCTGCAGGCAATCGCCATTGTATTCTACGATTCTGTTCAATACATCGCCCCACAGTAGCTTCTCTGGACTCTGGAGTTTGGATGAGGTCACTACCTTATCGAGATACGTACCCAAGCCTTACCTGCCCCGCCCCCTCCTACCTAACTTGGGCATTTTGGGCAGAAAATTTCGGCAGCCTAGACCCTTGATAGGCGCTAGTGAGCTGTTCCCCGTAGCTTCTTCCATAGGTGCCAGCTGCTTGAAATCGGCTAGGTACCCGGGCAACGAAGGACCCCTCAAGCAAAATTTGTTCCCAGTGTTTATGATATGTACAGCAGTAGTCTAACTGGCTCATGATGCCCTCCTTCTGCAACGAAATCTTCCATGTACTGCTGTACAAGTGGCAGGCAGCCTAAGGTAGCATTCTCAGGTCTCCAGCCCACCAATACCCGCAAGTCGCCGCACCACGCAGATGTACAGCAGTACTGCTGTACAAAGCGTCGTGCTGTAAGCTCTGTAACTGGGAACGTAATCCCCACAGACCCCTACTGTAAGGTTGGCGTGTATGGAGTACCGCATACCAGAGAATTCGAGCAGGTACTACAGGCGTCTAGCTTACCAGGGATACACGTAAAGTGAGCCTCATCGACACACCACAAGTCATCGGCAACCGTATCATCCGGATTCCCGCCTGTTGCTGGACCGACAAATTGCGAGTCGTTACACACATACATACAGGGTAGAAGATTCTAGTGTAAACTTTACCCTAACAGCCTAGTCTGCATACACCGTAGGTAGCAACTGTATCAAGATCATATTATTACATTGACGCCAGATGCAGCCAATTTTTGATTGGAGACATTAGATTTGTGCGGTCTCAACATCCGACTTTCTGTACGGTTAGTACTTACCTAAGCACATACATACTTGGTAATAACCAATACTGCTGAATATACACTCCATGATGCCCAGGGGTAAAATCTGGTGGCTACCAGAAACATCTGCAACAACTGTTTGTGAAACGTCATTCTACAGTACCATTTAGTGCGCACTTCTCAACCGCCGAAGCCACGAGCAACGTCTTGTAGAGTCAAGAAGGTCTTAATGCTCTATCCGCTTTTGAACAGGCATGTCGAGACAACCGCCCGAGGGTACTTTACCTCATGCACGATGTATAGTCCTGTTGATTGTGAAGTGAAACCCTAAAAACAAGGTTTTATTGTAGCTTCCAGGCACGGCAGACCTACTCAGACTCTCTACTTCAGACAAAGAGCAATGCATGCATTGTACTTGGTAGCTATATGCGAGGCTGAGTACATGGCGCCCTGTTTTCTAGCAGACATGCTCAATCTGCTCAGGCCTTCCGTCCCTCTGTCCCAGATCCGTCTTGAGCACGCGCCCGAACATCTCGAGCAGAACCTCGAAGCAGATCTTGGTGATGGCCGGGTCGTACCGCCCCTTGCTCAGCTCGTCACGGATGAAGGCGTGCTGCGCCCAGGCAAATTCGTGGAAGCTGAACACGACGCCCGCGTCCCTCAGCTTGCGCCGGATCAGGTCCCGCCCGGCGTCGGGCACGTGAGTGTCCTTGATGCCGAAGATCATGGCCACCTCCCCCTTAATCTCGGACAGCTTATCGATCGTATGATTGCTTCCCGCGGGTGGCTCTGCCGAGGTGTTGGCCTCTTCGTAAGGGCCCAGCGTCCGGCTGTGCACATCGGTCGCGAAGTACGCGACGCAAGCGCTAATGCGGGGGTCGAGCTGTGTTCAAGATGTAAGTTACTGGAACAAGCGGGAAGGTCTTCATCGACTTTTGTAAGGGTTCCTTAACACGAAGCTGCAATAAACCAGCGTCTCCTCTATGATGAGATAAGGGGTCCCTCTTACACTGGCGCGTAGAGCGAGGTGGCCGCCGAGGCACATGCCGGTGGTGCCGATCAAGCCCGTGCACGTCGGTAGGCTGAGCAAGAAATCCACCGTCCGGTACGAGTCCTCATCGTAGGACTGTAGAGTCTATCAAGAAAGAGAAACGGAAGCATCTCCTGTTAACGCAAGCACCTAGTTGGACGATCGGTCTTCCAGTCTCTCGTACGTACCTTTTTTACTTTCCACTCATTGCCCTGGTCCGTGCTGGGTACGTCGTACGCCAAAGGCTCAGGGCCGGTAAAGTCGTGGTACGACGAGGGTGCGGCTACGATGTAGCCTTGCCCTGCGATCTGGCGTGCGAACCGCGCTACTGGTCCGGTCACTGTATTGTCGCCTGTGAGTCATACCGTGACGCGATGAAAAGGAATCCATCCAGTTATAGTGGCAATCTCAGCCCAGTCACACCATACCTTGATAGATCTCGCTGAATAGCACAACGCCCGGGAAACGACTATAAAGTAGTCATCAGCTCCCGGACTATGCCGGTGGCCAGGCAACACAATCAACTCAACTCACGCATTTGGGTATTGGGGAATGGTGGGGTGGAAAACGAAGATTCCTATGCACAGGGTTAGAACTCCCTGTCAATTTAAAATCATGGCAACGTTGGTACTTACGCATGGAAGTCTCCTTCCCATCCACCTTTGTCTGGACATCTGCGTGACTCTCTTTGATCAGCATTTCGAAGTCGTTTACTCTATTATCTGGGTATGTATGTAACTGCTTGTAAGTTCGTTACTACCAAAGAGAGGCATAACAGGAAGCAAAATAGGAGCGCACTTTACCCCACCATTGTAGAATGAGGGGCCCCGAAGCTATGGAAATAGGGCTGACTAAGCAAAATGGGCTCGGAGGCTTAGCCATCCATGCATGCTACCTTCAATACACGAGGAACTCATTGATTCCGTTCATTATTATCCGAATCCCAAGATGCGCCGGTTGCTACATGCGGCTTCATGCGGCATCTATATGTGCGTCCCATTTTAGTGTGCTCATCGGGTTTGCCGGAACAGACGGAATAGCCACATGGGCCTACGGCAGGACCAGAGTTTGGAAGGGAAAGGGTGACTACCCGCAAGGCGACTACAAGTGAGGTACTTGCGCGCTTTGCAAGAGAAGGTTTACAATGCTTAAGAAACCTTCTCCCAATATAAAACCCTGCGTGCTACGTTAGCAAATCTTGCATGATGAACATACAGTCCAAAACTCTTGAGGTCAGACATTGCTAAAGCTCACTTACCGACGCCAACACAATGAGCGGAGTGTCCTCTCTCTTGAGACGTACTCTCCAATACCAACTCATCAAACCGCCTATCGTTCTTGCCAGCGTAAAGGATGGGACATTGTACATGCCTGCTCAACAAGTTTAGCCCGGTGACGCATAACGGAGTCAGGATATGAGTGGCACTAACCGACAGCAACAGCAATACCCCCGGGGATGTATGCGTACCACCTCTTTCCCATCCCTCTTGTCCTCAAAACAGTGAAGACGGCAAAGATCACAGCGGCCCCTATTGCGAACTCCCGCGCCATATGCGGTAGACCCTTGCCCGTGACAAGCCTGGCAGTGAAGATCCACACATATGCCGTAGGGACCTGGAATAAGTCACCGGGAACCTCGTACACGGCCGTGTACAGGCGATAGATCCAGGCACTGACCACGGCACCAACGGTGGCGCCGATGATCTGGCCCCAGAACTGGGCCTTCGGCGCTGCCCCGAGCAGGTGGCCCGTCTTAAGATCCTGCATGAGGTCGCCGGCCTGCAGGGCACCGGCCTCGGATACGGCGCCCGCGATGAGGTTGATGAGTACACTCGCCTTGTTCGTCTGTGGGATGATGAGAGCAAAAAAGAGCTGCGCAATCTTGCTGATTCCGGATACCGGATTCAGGTCGGTCTCTCCCAGCGCTCGCACTCCCATTATGCTCAGTAGCATGGCCATGAACACGGCAATAATGGTACCATATAGGGGTACAAGGTCGCCGAATGTGATGTGAATGCTGGCGATGCAGAATACCACCGACACGACGAGCCCGATGCTGACCGTTCTGCTTCCTACGAGCTGCTCGGGAGGGGCGTCGTCATGGTCCCATTCTTTCAGACCATGTCCACTATCATGAGTTTGTCGGACACCGGATGCATCCATGCCTGATGTCGAGGGTCGGCTCTGGTTGGCATCGTCACCAGACACAGCGGTATAACCCGTCCGTGTATGTCGAAGAAGGCCACGTAGACCGTTGATATCATACCTGTGCTTCAACGTTACGAGCAACTCAGGTCCGTGTTCGAGAAGAGGACGAAATGCGAGGTAGCCAAGGCTGATCACTGCGTCCGCTAACATGATGGCCAAGGAGGTCCAAACAATCCATCCCTTACTGCCATTCTCCCAGTCGTTGATCGGACCGGGCGCCCAGCCCTGGTGTTTTGCCAACGGCGACAGAACACCCCAGCCTATGACTGCGCCCAAGAGCATGTGGATGGTTGTGGCCGGCCCCATTATAATACCCTGGCCAACGTATGCGAAGCTTGGGTTCAGCGTCCACAGCCACGTTTCCGCAGCGACAGTGCCAAATATTGGCAGATTGCGCAAGACGGGTAGGAAGTATGTGCACAGTGTATAGGCGCCCGATATGCCGAAACTGATCAACAACAGCCTGATATTGTCCGCCCAGCTGTTCTTCCTTTCTGGCACGCTCTCTTCTCCACGTCCCTCTTCATCGCTCACGACTTGTGCTTCTACAAGCGGCCGGTTCTCCAACGCAAGGCTTCCGAAGGTTGCGGACTTGGAGGAATCCAGGGTCCCGCTATTCTCGGTGCCCTTTCCATGCAGGACACCGATCAACACGGCAGTGCTAAAGCCGCTTGGGAACTTCAGCTGTTCCCTTATGATGACTTGGCGCCGCCTTTTTCTCGCGGAATAAGCATACATCGTCGTGGTTATATTGTGATTATACACCGGGTCATTTCGACTTACAAAGGAACGGCAAAGACGACGCCAAAATAGCAAAGTCCCAGCGACCATATGATCAGCTTTGCCATGCTTAGGCGAATTGGTCCTTGCTCAGAGGGCTTCAACAGGTATTCCATGGCAGGCAGCTGTGGGGAAGCTAGATCAGCCAAGTCATAGTTACAATCTCCGGTTCTTTCTCTTAAGAGCAACCCAGAGTTGGGAGAAGACCAGACTCACCACACCGACGAAGCCACAGCCCAGAGGCATGATTGCCATGCCTCCGGCGACTGATTGCACTAGCACATTCTCGACTGGCGAGAAGGGAAAGCTCAGATGGGGCGAGAGAGTGCGGAAGATACCAAAGCCCAGCAGACTAGCTGGCATCGTCATCATGCTGACCCAGCCGGTCTGCAGGCCGAAGTACATGTTGGAGAAGATAATGACGAGTCCGACAAGCAAGCCGGCCGCCACGCCGCGGACGGTGAAGTGGCGGCCCTCGGGTAGGTACTTGACGCTCGGCTCGCCCTCGGGCCCTCGAGCGGAGGTCATCAGCCGAGTCGTGTCCGATACCTCCATGTCAGCTTCGGGCCGCGCATCTGTGGTGTTGCTTCCCCTGTCTGGTGCCATCGGTCGAGCGACGCCGAACCTACGGATCTCATATGCGAAAGGTGAGAGGTAACTCGTGCAGGACCCAGGGCCAAGGCTGCTGCTAGAGGAGTGACAAGCTTGATCACGACGGATTTCTCAGTCCATATGATCAAACGGGGCAACGGGCCAGATCTGGCTTCATGTGTGATGGAGAATGGCTAGCAATGTACAACTTGACTGTGATTGATGACCAAGCAGCGCGACGAGGACCCCAATGCCCCATAAGGGTGACAGGCGGGCTGATAGCGTGTGGCTTAGCCGGACTTGGCGGCGCGGCCCACAGCGACAAAGACATCCAACCTTGTGCACAACGAGGCACAACGGGATGTCCAAGGTTGCTGTCCATCCACGCACATCTTGAACTTCTTGGAGTCGGAATTTCGCCTCGGCAGGTGCCTGTACGCTGTCCCTGACCGGATGCGTGGCTCAAATGGCTGAGCGAACAAGCCTACCACCTGCTGGGAAACGTCAAGCTTTACAAACTTGGAAGTACCCGGAAGGTAGGTAGGTACTAACTCAGGTTAGGGAAGAAGGCAATTAGTTGGCTGTTCCTTTGAACGGCAGCAACGATATGAAAACCCACGCGACGCTCAGTAAAGTAAAGCAGGAAAGCTCGATACTCTCACTCCATGCAGTCGCCTCATCCTGCCCTATCTCCCTCTCCACTCTTTCCCTTGCTTCCCGCAAGGAAAGACCAGGCTGAAGAAGAGAGGACTCTCAATCCTCGGCCCTCCACTAGTCCAAGAAATCCTCTAAACACTTAACGCTAACCGTGAGATCCACAGTCGCAAGCCAACTATTCTCATAAGTCTGCCTCCTCGTCCTGTGGGCTTCATCTGGACCGAGTTGAGACTGCCCCGTCCCGGAATTACTGGTCAGGTCAATGATGCTGCCATTGGATCCGTCTCGATCTTTGCCATTTTGACTCTCATGGCGCAGACAACAGGGTATCGCATGCGTATGACTATGCGTCTCTGCATGGTCCCTACCAACGTCGGGTTGCAGCCGCATGGCCGCCTGCGGGTCCACGCCGAGGCCGAAGCCGACTCCAGAAGTGACGTACGGAAACGCGCGGGCAACCTCCTTGAACTCGTCGACTGTGATCACTTGTCCTACTCCCCCTCCCACAGGGTTATTCAACTGTGACTCGGTAGCGGAGAGATATTCTGGTGTTGCTGCCCAGGGATTGGCGGGGAACATGGGCCCGGCACAATCCGCCATTATCCCCAGATGTGCCGTCGCTACCTCCAGGGATCTTCCGAAGGGGGCAATGAATCTCGAGGTGTGAACTGAGATGAGGTTATGTTAGCTGGTCTCGTTGCCTTATCGTGCAACTTTGACGTCATAATATGGTTGGAAGTGAGAGATTCAACATAAAAGGCAAGGAAAGGGGAGAAAAGTCTTACAAGCAATAGCATACCAAACCTTCTTCACCCTCTCCAAGTCCCATTCCTCTCCTCCGGGCCGGCCATCTCGTATATACTTCTCTATGAAGTCGCGTGCGAGATCCGCGCCCTTGACCTCGAACCGCTTCTCTTTCTCTTGTTCCCTTCCCCTTTCCCTATCACTCTCCGCCTCTCCATTCTGACGATGCCTGGGCGATGGCTCCCCATACTCGACTGAAATAGAGTCGGAGCCCGTCGCCGACGGCGATGAAGTCCAGGAACCAAGGTCATGCAAGAGACAAGCCAGCACCACAACCTCGACATCGATATCTGGTCGTTCGACCCTTGCTCCTCGTTCCCCACTCGTTGTCTGGGAAGAGCTAACACCATCATGATTCGTCTCATTCTCCCCGCCGCCACCATCATTCGCGAGATGCAGCAGCAGCGGTGAGAAATCCAACTTCCTAGCCAGCACGAGCGCCCAATACGCGCTGCGCACACAGTGGTTGTAGGCCTCCTCGCTCCTGGCGTGCGTGCGTGCGTGTTCCCTCGCGGCTATCACGACGGGGCAGGACGGAAACCTCACACCGGCGGCCGCGTCCACGCCACTGACGTGCATATCTGCTGACGAAGAGACCATAACCTGTGAGTAGATGCTAGATAAGTTAGGTTTTGATTGGGGAAGTCTGATATGACCGGGTGAAGAAAGATACTTTACTCTCAAAGGAGCATTCCGCGCCGTCTGGGCCCTGTATTTATGTTATATGGAGGTAGAGGCTCGAGAGTGAAAGGATCGCCGCTCGCACTCGCGCTCAGTAGGTAGACCGATGGCATGCGATATGATATGACGTGACTGAGGGAATATAATACCTTGAGTACCTACATACAGTACCCTAACCTACGGCACAGCAACCAACAGTCTGACCACACTTCAGCAGTACGTAGATAGTAGAGGAGTTGCTCCGAGTCGTCAGAATGCGGTCCCTTTGCTTTGCCCAGGAGGATAAAGAGTCGCAAAGGAGTAAAACCAATGGGGACGACTAGAATATCGGTGCCTAAATCTGCCCGAGATTTCTACGCCATGTAAGTATACGAACCTGATTTTCTAACCTACCTAACTCACTAATGTATAAAGTAAAAATAGCAGTCAAGATCCTTTTGTCTCTTTCGAATCCTTCCCGAGGGGAAACTTAGTAAGTTACCATGCATGCATGCAACTTTTAGTCTACTTGCCCTCTGGCCCCGGTTCTGGGAAACAAAATCCTACCGTATATACCTATTTTCTGACACGCGCGTAAAATAAAAAAAAGGGTTCGATCCTGTGAGAATGACAATGTTCCGAAAAAAGTGAATATCAATAAAAAGGGGGATGGGGTGTCAGCCATCTCGATACCCTCTTCGAAACAAGCAAACATCCCGTCGATGCTGTAAGTAAGACGGCCAGTATTCTCACTCACTCACTTGCCCATCCATTTTTATTCCACTCTTTTTCCTCTTCCCGCCCTTTCTGTATCCATCGTAACTTAACACTTACATACATACCAACCCTTACCTTACCTTGCCTACCTATCCTTCTTCCATCCATTTATCTATCTACTTCTGTTCCTAGTACTTGCACATAAAAAATACCTAATTAAGTTTTCCTACCACCAAAAAAGCCAGTGAGAAAAAAACAGACCAAAAAAAAGCGAACAAGCGAACAAACAAAACGGCCAAAAGTTCCCCGGTGATGCCGATCCCCTCTGATCTAGGTTAACCAATCTGATTGACTGGGTTAACAGGGGCGCTCGCTCGCTCACTCGCTCACTCACCCAAAGGTCCCAAAAAGGATTGATTCTCGGCTAGATAGATGCTTAACCTTACATTGCTGCTAACCTCACGGTTCGAGATCGACGAACGTCCCACCTTATTCAGATAAATAAATGCCTTACGTTACAGGTAAGTCTAGTATGTTCACTAAGGTTAGATACGCTACCTATGTTGGGCAAGTGTGTAAATGTACACTTGCGCATCACCGAAGAAAATCTGCACCGTCAGTCCTGTTGGCCGTCAAAAACTCCCGGACCTCGAGAAACGATTCAACTGGGAAGGTGAAAAGGGAAATACTGCTTGCTGTATAGGGCCAATTTTTAAGGATATCGCGGCATAAACGTCATCGGAACTAGTATCAAACCAGGAAAATAATCAGAGTCGGATAGGTAGGATTGGTAAAGTCAAGCTAGCTGGCTTGTTGTCTGGACACTAGAAAAACTCCAGGGCCTCGACGGTTTACAAGGCCTTCGGACAAGGAGATCCGACAACGGGCATCTCCATGGGGGCCCTTCGCATTACAAACGAATTACAAAGTACCCACCTGCTCCAGCCCTATCTCCTCCACATCAGTGCGTCACCGGCTATTTTTATATCGGCACTGGTAACTAACTCATGCTTCAAAAACCAAATGAATCCAGCAATGAGCTTGCGTCCGGTTCTTGAAAAACGCTAGCAGGGGGTTGAATACCGCGACCGCCTGTCTTCGGATCCGCGGATACGGTCGGGGTCACGGGGATGTCCTGCACAATCAGCGAGCTTCGACGCCGGAGCAGCTTGGTCGGGTCGACGATGTCGCCACCCAAGCCCTGCCCGGTCGGCGGGTGCCGGAGGAACTCCCAATTACGGACTATGCGATTAGTCAGCACCCAAGTTCGCTTCAGTGACGTCTCCCGCACTTACCGAGATCGAGGCCCAGCAGATCGCAGCCCATGCGATCGTAGAGCCGCGCATTGTGTATGACAAAGTCCCACTCTGTTCGCGGCGTCACCTTGGATGCACCGCGGAGGGTCAGTAGGCTCTTCTGCCGCAGCTGTGAGTACAGCACGATCAACGCCGGGTCATCAGTTAAGAAAAGCTTCGCCTTGAGATCCGGCGATGCCGGCGTGTCCAGCAGGGTGAAGACGGGTGTCTTGTGTGTCCGTCTTGATTAGCTTGCACGAGGTGGGCAATCGCATCGTTGAGTTGTCTGACTTACTATAAGCGCTCGGACGGCCATGTCCCTCCTTTTGAGCATCCAGAAGGCCCACGAGGCAAGCCATCGATTTCCCTCCTGTGCCGCCACGGCAAGGACCTCGTTCTCTAATAAACTCGCCAGAACCGGACCGGTGTCACCTTCGTAGACTCGGGTGATCGCTATGGCGAGTTGCAAATCCCTAAGTTGATTCAAGCAGACGTTGACAGCGTCCTGAAGGTGATCGGCCAAAAGAAAGAAAGCGGCCGCATATTCTTGGTTTGCTATCAGTAAAGCGTGGCAACATCAACATCAGGACGTATTATGCCGTGCACTTACGAAAGCGGCGTTTGCTGAGAAGAGCATAGGCGTTCTTGAGCGCCGTTGTTTTCCACTTGGGATCTTCGAAATTATTCGCCAACAACTTTGTCGTTGCGGCTTGTTCCTTGTTCCAGCTGGCTATACGCCACAATCCCTGGAGCACCGTCTTCTTCCGGAGAGCAAGGTAAAAGAGACTACAATTGACTGGGTTTTTTACTTCGCTCTTCGTGTACTCATTACGGGCTATAATTTCGAATTGAGCTTTCTGTCGTGCATGTCCGTTAGTTTCCGTCTCCAAGTGTTTCCTTCCCCTTTGAATCAACAGGAGAGGAGGATCATCGAATCAATGGCCCAACTCACCACAGCAGCCGTATCGGTCAGCCACATAAATATGCCACTCTCTCGGGCGTTCTCCCATAACATTGTCCCGTGGTAGTTGCGAGACACAAAGTCCAGGAGAATGTCTTGGCTAGTCGAGTGGAAGGCCCAGTTGGTCTCTCGCCAGGACATGTGGATTTCACTGACCCTCCCCTTGCGCAAGGCATGCTGTCGGAAGTAGACCATGAACCGGTACCCGTTCTCGTCGAGAGATCTCCGCTGCTTTTCCACGAACCCGGCACATTCCACTATATCGACGAGCTGGATCTGCTCATGACCGGAAAGCTGCGGGAGTGGAATACTGTGAAGTTTCTCGCATATGCTGACCGACACTTCTTCCGTAAACGCCTCGTCTTCATCGTCGAATGACCTCCGGCCCCCAATGTAGGTTTGCTGTTTGCTCCTGGTGTCGGCAGCGGTCTAAAATGTTAACGGGGCGTGACTCAAAAAGAACAGCTTCTCAGGAGACTCACAGGATCGCTCATGTAGAACTCGGCCAGGTCGAGACCTAAGTAGTCGTCCACTTCGTCGCCTTCGACGTGGTACTTCAGGGTCTGGTTCAAAGCAGAGAGTATCCGTTTCACGACCTTATCCTTCCCTGCCAGGATGCACTGGCTCAGGAACTGCGGATGGAATATCGGTAACGGCCCGTTGAGTTTCTGCACAACTTCAAACAAATCGCGAGATATAGATTTCTTGTGGGTTGTTCGCACGTTGGTGAGAAGCGTGCCCGTCTCCTCGAGCTTCCTGTCGTACAAGAAAAGCTGATTGCCCGCGCCAATGATCAGGCTGCCATCGCTCAACCACGTCGAGTCCCCGATGGGGTGTGGGGTGAACTCGCGGATGCTGATCTCCCGGATCGGCGCCCAGGCTGGTCCCTTGTTTAAGTAGTCAAACCGCATTTGCGAAAGCAGCACCACCTTGTACGGGAAGCCCACCGCTAATATAGACTGCAGGTCCGGCGTCGACGTCCAGTCGAGATCTTGGACCGTGTTATGGCTTTCGAAATCTTGCTGGTATTCCAGCCGTGCGCCCCGGATGTCCCATATCGTCACTGCCGAGCGGTCTTGGTTGACAAGTGCGGCCTTTTTCATCGTGCTACCGCTGACCAGAGCCGGACGCGAGACGCCTGTTTCCATCGAGGACGTCGCCAGCCATTCGACCCGTCTCCGCACCCCGTCAACCCTGGCCGTCCAAAATTCGACGCGCCCATCGTATGTATACGAGACTGCCACATCACGGGCAAAGACATCGAGAAACCCGGAAACCAGCGGCTTGGAGCCAGCAGGGTCAACGGGCAGTACATATGCGAGGTCCCCGGCGCCGTCTAGTTCGAAGGTAGCAAACTCCTCGACGGCATGCCCGCCACTCTCGGCATGTGGTGCTGCATCGGTACTAGGTCCCAATGGTAGCTGTAATTCCCAGACTATGCCTTTCTTCTCAGACGTGATGGTGGCGACATGAGCAACGTCGACGTCCTCGACTCTTTGCCGGGGCAGAACGAGAACACAGAGAGGCTTGCCAGCGATCTTGTACTTGCAGCTCCCAAGTAACTTATGCACAGGGGTTCTGCAGTCCCATACCGAGATCGCATCATGGTGGAGCAGAACGACAAAACGGCCACTTCTTAGCAGACAGATTCGATGGATATGTCGCGGCTCTGTCACCATGTTGTGATGGAGCAGCTGACCTCGCTGATGGCTCCAGACAACCGTCTCTCCCTTCTCGGTCCGTGACACTATGGCGCGACCGCTGAAGCTTCGGACTATCTTCTTGATGGAGCCAGAGTGTCCGGCCCATGTGGCTCGGTGGGCGAGTCGACCAGCCCTGGGCATTGGATCTAGGAGATTGGCGATATTACTTTCGAATACTTCCACCCTCCCCTCGAACCGATGAAGGAGGACTTGGAGATGCCCTGAGCACTTGTTGCAATAACTCAGGATCTCGACATGAGAGGTCGTGTCGAAGGGGCCGATGAATTCAAAATCCTTGGATTTGACGAAGGCGACGTTGTCGACATTATTAGTTGCCCTGGACTTGCTACTGATATTCTCCAGCGCCCAAGCAGACATGCTCCCACGACCATCAAGAACCACACATATTTCCGTGTCCCTATTGGCGATAGATAACAGGTACTGGAGGGCGACATCCTCCTTCTCCCGGCCGTCCTCTTGCTCCTGGATGACTTTCTCCGTCGCATTCCCGAGGTCACGTTGACTAATAATGAAGGCCCACCTCGCATCTTGGCCCTGACGCTGGGGATCTGACGGTATCGCACCTTTCAGATCAAGCTTCCCCCAAAGACGCAGTGATGGGCCGGTATATCCGTCCGCGCCGGTCCATATGCGCAATGTGCTGTCGGCACAGATTGTGTATAGAACGTTTTCGATCGTCTGGTTGACATGGAACGGCTTGCGCCATTGTATGCTCGTTACGACCTGAGGATGT
This sequence comes from Xylariaceae sp. FL0594, assembly GCA_022385605.1. Taxonomy (NCBI): domain Eukaryota; kingdom Fungi; phylum Ascomycota; class Sordariomycetes; order Xylariales; family Xylariaceae; species Xylariaceae sp. FL0594. The sequence goes on from MU280775.1 coordinate 69,538, forward strand.
GGCAGATAGCCGTACTCGAAGTGAACCTCCTCAAAGCCAAAGTTCAACCTCCGCCATATCTTGACTAGACGGTCGTAGTATCCGACCGAGGCTATGCAGGACGAGTCATACGATAGGAGGGCAGACTTGGCTGGGCTTGCCAGCTTCCGTTGCCAGTGGCAGCTAGGAGGCGTCGACGCGGTATCGTAGAGCCAGAGGGAGGTCCGGCCAACAAGGAGCTCTTCGGAGCTTCCCCAGGACAGTGTAGCGGGTGTCGAAGCCGGCTCGATCTCGAAGGACGCTTGTAATACCCACTACTTCCGATTAGCACACGTCTTGTCCATCCTCATTCTCTTATGAGCTAGCACTGGAACAACGACATGGGTACCTTCAGTGAATCGTCTGCGTGTCCCAGAGGTCGGTATATTCGGACAGTTGCATCACTAGAGGCCGCTATTTTGCCCGACGATTCGTCAAATACTACGGCTTCAAGTTTGCGATCATTATCGTCATAGATGGTCTGTATCAAGGTACCGGCGTCGCAGAGGATGGAGAGGGCATTTCCAGTGATGTACACGATTATGCGCTTGCCATCCCAGTATCCAGTTGAGATAGCTTGAAGGCTACCTTCTGGCTTCCCCGGAAGGACACCCTTCATACTATCGGCGCGTCTTGGATTTATATGATAACATTGCTAAGCGGCCTAGTCGTGGACAAGGAAAGGCGAGAGTGCGTACGTGGGACGATCTCGGAGAACTCGACCCAGCCCCAGATGGCCAAGATGACCAAATTTGTTCTGATTGAGGTGCGGGCGGGTGTGGTTCGTTGTACCCTGACACGACAGGCAGAGGAAGGCGCAAGACGTCACACATTCACAAAGCAAAACCATCCGGGGCAGATAGCTACGCTCCGATCATTTGAACGGAAAGTAGGAAGTCTTGAACAATTTGATCAACCTCGATGCCCTTGCTCGCTGTACCTCTGTAAGGTGGTACCCGATAGTACCTACTGCTGTACTGCAGCCATAGTACATTTGTGTAGCTACAGACTACAGCGACAGCTGCAGCATGACGTGGGGTAAATCTGTACGTACTGCTGTACTGCTGTACTGCTGAATGCAATATTGCTTGTATAAATTGTGCTTCGATACCCGGAGTGTCGCCCCAGCCCTGATATGGCCAAATACCTACATTACTTCCAAGGTTACATGAGTGGTCAGGACTGGAAGGAGACGATCACATTACTGGTATTTTATCTGTCTCCCCCCATTTTGTTTTGTTTAATAACTTCTGTCGTCGATCCACTGATATGTATACCGTGTTTTTGGCGTTTTACATGCATGAACCACGTACGGAGACTACTACTAGCAAGACCATAGCACCAGTGGTCGCTATGGGGCCCAAGACACCCGCATGTTCTTCGGGCGTCCTGAGCGACTAGTTCGTCCTGTGAAGTCCGACCTGCCCATCGTCGAGTCTCTAGGCCCCCAACGGGGACGACTGGGCGTGGGCGCCATCGGTGTCGTGGTCTCTCTTCTACCGAGAGACCCGAGTAAGAGCCGAGGCCGGCCCGGGGTGGGAGCATATTCGTCGTGGACCTCGTGTGTCCCGCCGTGATTTGCTTTTGCTCTCCACATGCGCAAGGAAGCCCGAGCCCGGTCTTCTGTGGCCTGCCGGCGCGCTCCTTCTAACACCTGTTCCACGTTCATGTAGGACCCGTCAGGCAGCTGCACTGGCACGAGCTTCTCCGCTGTCCGCCCGTACCACTTCTCGAACCCTTGCCGCAAGAGTCTCCTTTCCCTCTTCTCCAACGCGTTGACAACCATCTCGGGCCGATTCGCGCCCTGGATAGAACTAAGGTTCCAGTTCTTCAGAGCTCGTGACTTCAACCTCGCATCCCAATGCTCAGTCGCTTCAGCTTGCGTCGCCCTTTGCGATGCAGCCTCCTCTTGCCATCGTCCAAGAGCCTTTTGCAGGAGAACGCCTTCGCTGAAAAGTATCACGTCTTCACGCTCTTGGGCCCGGAGCCGCCATGTGTTGAATGCCTGTGAGGTCTGTCGCCATTCCCTGTCTTCGATAGCCTCGTCCAGGGCTGCGTTCATCCTGTCGTAGCGCTCATGGCTCGGTTCGAGCTGGTTGCGCCATTCTCGCAACCAGCGTTCTCCCATACCCCTTTTCACAATACGGCGAGTCTCCAAATACGCCTCTCGTAGCCTGTCTTTCCGTTTTCGCTTAGCCCTGTCCTCCCACTGCAGTAGAGTGTTCCGAGTTCTGTAATAATAGTCCGCGCGCTCGCTGTAGGTTTGCTGGAGGTTATGAGACTGCGAGACTTCTCGCGTCCTTTCCCTCCAGAGAGACAGCGCCTGAGTGCCTCTTGAATAGTAGTTGCTACGTTCTGCGTAGTGGGCCAGCAGGTTCTCTTTTTGTAGTGCTTGCTCGGCTTTCCCCCTCATGACAGGAATGGCTTTCATGGTCCGTTGATAATAATCGGCTCGTTGAGCATAGTCTCGAAGGGTTTCTTCCAGGTGGGACACTCGATACGTCCTTTCCCTCCATCGAGAAACCGCTCTTGTAGCTCTTTCATACGCCTTCGTGTCTTCAAGGATCATTTTATTTTCGCTTGATTGCTGCCGAGCAGAAGCAGCTCGATCGCGCCAGGTGAGTAAAGAGTTTCTGAGGCGATGATGCCGTCTGTCTTCTTGGAATTGCTCGACCCTGGCAATGTTCTCACATGTGTGTCGTTCCCACGAACCGAAGTATCTCATCCGTAGAATATGCCTCCGAGCTATCGCGGTACGCTCGTCTAACTCATCGTCGTCTGAAAACTCAGGCTCTTCTACAGGTTTATCACCGGGTAAGGGTTCGATCAAAGAAGCAGCAGTGTCGTTGGGGCCGACACTGGTGTTGACATCAGTTGAGGGCTTGGAAACGATGGAAACGGTCGCAGCAGGTCGTATGGCTACGGAAGGGCGCGGCGAGGCTTTCGTTTTGGCCAAAGACCCAGGAGCGACGATAGATGCGGGACGATAGGCCAATGAAAACTTTGGAGGTATGGGTTGTGGAATATTTTGTTCTTTTACCTCCGCCACGACAGTAGATATTTGTTGTTTGGGAGCATCACTGTCTGTACTGGAGGGTATAGGATCTGAGCGAGGAGTCTTGCTGGGCACCAGACTTCTCATAGTGCCTAGCGGAGAGCTCTTCCGAGTGAGACCAAGGACCTTTGCTTTCAGGCTCTGTTCGTAAACCTCGGCGGCCATCTCAGCCTTGGCTACTTCCTCCATGGCTCTGTTAGACCAGGTAGCGAAGGCGCGAGACATGGCCAGATTCTCATGGATTCTTTGAGCGAGACGAGATAGGTAGGGATCTTCCTTGAAACCCTCGTCGTCCATTTCCTGCACATTTTGCCAGTCACTTAGGGATTTGGCGTCTCGTCTCCTCCGAGCTTCGACTTTAGTTTCGTGTCGCCACTTTGCTAATGTTCGCTTCATCATAAAAATCTCACGCGTGCGGATCGCAATCCATTCTGTCCGCCTTGAGAAAGCGTTGGACGGGACCTTGTCGGGCGGCGCTGCTGTCACTGCAGCCGAGAGAGCCCTCCAAGTGCGGAACTTGTCGCACAAGCCTTTCATCAAAACTTCGTCGCGAATTGATCTGGCCTGGGCACGCAGGGCGTCAACGTAAGAAGATACATTGTGCCAGCGACGGAGAGCGTAACCAGCCGGCAACCGAGCACGGCGGCTCCTCTGAAAAGCTGTGGCGAGACTGGCGAGATGCCGCTCCTTACCGATGCTGAGAGACTCAGTCGCAGCGTCCAGGATAGAATCAGGGCTGGATTTGTGACTATCTGATTCATTATTGCTAGGGCGAGTCTGAAGCCTGTAGCCGTCATGGTCAACGATATTGGCGATGTCAAAAGCGCCGGCAATAGCATGCTGCTGCTCGTGGGCATTGGCGCTCTTCGCATTGGCGCTCTTCGCGCGGCTATCCAAGGAGCCCTCTCTCTCATCGGCGGCGCCTTCATCATCCTCAATATCCAGCTCTATATTCATTTGAGCCATCACATGTCGGAACCGGCCCATGAGGCTGTCCTGACCTCTGACACCGCCCACCATGAAGACCAGCTTACTGAGATGGTGTTCCCCCGTGTCGAGGCCATATTGAGGGAGTATCTCATCGTAAGCAAGAAAGAGCGCGTGCGTGGGCAGGCGAGAAGAGGGCGTGAGGTCTTCAGTTAATATCGCCTCGGCTCGGACAACGATTTCATACACTATCTTTATATCTGAATACGTCAAAGTTAGCGACAAGAAGAAGCGCAAGGGGGAGACCAAGTGGCTACGATTACCATCGTCGGAGAACTCGCTGCGATCAGTGCCGCTCCTAGCGCGGCCGGTTGGAACGGGGTTGCCGTGCTGGCTCGAGCCTTGCAGAGGTCGGGTTTGAGACGCCCCATCATCGTCAGAAAACCCAGGGAGGGACTCTGTGGGCTCCGCTTCCTCGGGGATTCTGTCCATATCAACCGATACAGTGTCGCATGAGGACTGTAAGCTAGAGGAGGCCCGCGTTACCGAGCATTTCTCCGAGTCTGTGTCCGCAGGTGGAAGCAGCCGTTGCGGATCCCAGTCGCGCGTCTTCTAATCGCAAGGAGACCCGGTTGTGAGATAAAGACAAGGTTCGCGCATTGTGGGCATCCAATTCAAGCAACAGAGGTTCCCTTCTTTGTTTCAAAGCTTGTCCGTACTTCTGGACGAAGACGGAAGTACCTGCAAAGTACAAGTATGGGAACAAGCTGGGCACGGAGCGCGTCTGTGTCGCGGCTGGACTGACCAATAGGATTCTGCAGCACCGACGTACCTAACCAACTTCACTTTAAGAGGTATATGCACTTAGCGCATTGTACAGTGGTAGCCTCGGGCTGTACAGTGTACTAGGTACCTTACCTGCTGCACATCATCAAGCAGGTATGGTAGCTCAGCTATCATCAGTCTTTGGTCATCTTTGGTCATTACAACACATCTCATTAGAGATACCTCATTCGTCCCCTTATTGTACAGTACAGCTGTAGAATCCCATAAAAAGCAGAAGCGAAACTCCTGCTTCATATACCTACTACTACTGTCAACTCCAATTTCCACACCAGAAAAAAATGCAACCGCCCCAGCGACCCATACAGAAGTTCGCCGCTGCAGTCTCCAAGTGTGGCTCGGAGGTTTGTGCCACCCATGCTGTTGCCCTTGAAAACGCTTATGATGTACCACGGCTGATTTTGGCATCCCGTCCGCTTTAGGCCGCCGTGTACGGAAAGTGCATCGTTGCAGATTTCAACTCGGTTCACAAAGATAAGTGCGCGCATGAGTTCATGAAGTTGAAGGACTGTTACTTGGTAAGTCAAGGCAATCGACTTGCACAACATTCCCAATGCGTTTCACCGAGCGCTGGCTGCTCACACATATGGCAGAAACAAGTCAAGAAACCTCGATAAATATGTAGGTAGTGTGGCAGCATATGTAAAGCACTTTATACGAATACTAAACCAACATCTCTTGCGAAATTAGTAGTGCGAGCATTGACATCTCAGTTCGGCATTGCAACCTCTAGGTCACTAATTGCCTACTAAGTAGACTGGGCGAAATACATGAAGTTAAGACTTGGGTCTATATTCAAAGAGCAAATCTTCGCTTGATCTGAACAGGCCCTGTTTCAACAGGTTGGGACTATAGCTTGAGCAGCCTCAGCAAAAATGTAGCCTTCTGCACCTCCTGTTCCTCTTCTGCAATGACGCTCTCGGGCTCCGCCGCCTGCGTGGCCTCCTCGTGTTTGTCTAGCGGTCTTCGTAGAACCCTGATGAACGCCTGGGCCTGGCTATCGAAAACTTGTGAAAGACCAACATCCTCGGGGTCCGCTAGTACCTTGTATTCCATCTTTACGTCGTCTGTAGTCTGCAGCCCTGCCTTCTTCCTGAGACGCTGGACACGGTTGATGATCTCTCGAGCCAAACCCTCTTCTGCCAGCTCGGGGTAGATCGCAGCGTCGAGAATGGTCAGAACATCGTCGTCCGTGTTCGGCTCAAGCGTTCCTGACTCGCCTTGCTTGAGCTCACGTTTTACCCTCAGGTCACCTTCCTCGAGCCGGATACCGTCGACCAGGATGAAGCCAGCTTTGGTGAAGTCCTTGACCTGCTCACTCGTTACGTTCGGCAGTGCCTTCTTGACCCGTGCCAGGTCTTTGCGGAGCTTCTTTCCAAGAACCGGCCAGTCGGCCGCCACAGAGTATTCGACATTGTACTGGGCCTCGTCCGAGGTCAGCACCAAATCCCTGACATTCAACTCTTCGGTGATATAATTCTCCAGAGATTTGACGTCCGCCAAGTACTCGGGGTCCGAGTGAATCACTACGAGCGTCTTCAAGGGCTGCTTCAGACCAATGGTCCGGCGCTCACGGGATACTCTAGCAAGCTCAATGACCTTCTGCATGCGGCTAACTCGTCGCTCGATCTCCGCATTGAAGAGCTCCTGCCGCACAGTAGGGTACGGTAGGAAATGAACGCTTCGGGCGTCCTCGCCTTGAAGCTCCTTCGGAATGTGAGGTAACAGCTTGCCGTATATGGTTTCTGTGATGAAAGGGGTGAAGGGGGCAAGGCCCTTGCAGAGTGTGAAGAGGACCTCGAAAAGCGTATTAAGCGCGTGGATGGTATCGTCGAGTCCATACTCTCCCTTAAGTCGCCTGCGGTTGAACCGGATGTACCAGTTTGTTGTGTTGTCGATGAGGCCCAGCAATCTTGGGACGACCGTGTAGAGGCGGTATGCCACCATCTCCTCGTTGACGAATTGCAGCAGGCTCTGACAGCTGGCGAGAATCCATTTGTCCATGACATTTGTGTTGGTGCTCTCCATCTTGGGATCGAACAGGTAGTCTTTGCCTTCCACCTTCTTGAGGAGCGCCACCTGGCCCTCGAAAAACTTGTAGCTGTTCCAAAGGGGCAAGAGGACTTTCTGGACGACTTCCTTGACCCCGGACTCCTTGAAGCGCAAGGGCTCGGCGCGAACAACCGGAGAGTTGATCATGTACAGTCGGAGTGCATCCGAGCCATACTTCTCCATGATGATACCGGGATCAGGGTAGTTCTTGAGTCGCTTGGACATTTTCTTTCCGTCCTCCGCCAACACGATGCCATTGACAACACAGTTCTTGAATGGCGAGACCCCAAACAGATGGGTTCCTAGCACGAGCAACGTGTAGAACCATCCTCTCGTTTGACTGTAATACAAGTAAGTTAGTGGCTTTGTAGTACATCTCGCGATAAATGACAGAGTGCGACGAAATCGACGGTGGCATATCAGCCCGACATCCAAGGGAACTTACTCCAAGCCCTCAGCGATGAAATCACCAGGGAAACCATCCATGAACGTCTCCTTGTTTTCGAAAGGGTAATGCTTGCTAGCATACGGCATGCTTCCCGACTCGAACCAGCAGTCGAAGACCTCCTCTATGCGTCGCAGTACACCCTTTCCGGTCTTACTGGGGATAGTTATATGGTCAACCTTGTCCCGGTGTAGGTCGGTCAGCTCGCCCTCGTAGCCACTGAGCTCTCTCAATTCTTGAATGGATCCAACGCAGACTCTCTCGGTCAAGTCATCGCTAACCCACAACGGGATGGGAGTTCCCCAGTATCGGTTTCTCGAGACATTCCAGTCGCGCGCATTCGCAATCCAGTTGCCGAATCGGTTCTCTTTCACGAAACTTGGTGTCCAATGCATCCCTTCGATATTCTTCATCATCTGAGGGATAATCTCGGGGATGCGAATGAACCAAGATGGCACAGCACGATAAATAAGGGGCGTGTCAGTTCGAGGGCACATAGGGTACGAGTGCTTCAGCTGCGAGTCGACAACAAGTCGTCCCTTCTCCTTCAGATGCTTAATGATGGCTCTGTCGGCGGCCTTGATGTACATGCCAGCAAAGTCGCGAACCTTTTCGCTGTATATACCAAGATCATTGATCGGGTCAGGGGGTCCACGGGTTTTGTCGATGACGCCGTGTTCAACGGCAACGTTGTAATCGTCCTCACCGTAGGCCGGGGCCTGATGGACGATGCCGGTGCCGGAGTCGTCGGTAACGTAAGTGGCATTCAAAACTCTGAACCCTGCCTCCTTGAATTCCTCGTAAAAGTAGTCGAAAAGCGGCTCGTATTTCCATCCCAGCATGTCCTTCCCCTTTAGTTTCGAGATGACCTTATACTTGGCCTTCTTCGGATCTTTGTAGAGCGTTATCAAAAGCTTCTCCAGCAGAATGTAGTTCTTGCCCGACTTCTCGTCAAAGATCTTGATGTACTCGAAATCCGGATGCGCCGCAAGCCCCAGGTTTGTCGGCAATGTCCAAGGAGTGGTCGTCCAGGCAAGGAGGTGGGTTTCCGGATCCGAGACCAAAGGAAAGCTCACCACAACTGCCGGATCCGACACGTCTTGGTAGTTCTGGTTAGCCTCAAAGTTGCTCAGTGCGGTCGTCATTCCTGTCGAGTATGGCATGACCTTATGTCCCTGGTAGACCATTCCCTTATCAAACAACTGCTTGAAGATCCACCATTCAGATTCCATGAATGTGGTGTCCATGGTCTTGGCAAAAGGTCAGCGCATAGTCCAAGAGTTCGAGAGTAGCTCTGTAGAAGCATTCCAACCTTGTAGTCATTATCAAAGTCAATCCACCGGCCGAGTCTCTCGATGGTGTGGCGCCATTCCTCGCTATAGCGCATGACAATCGAGCGGCATTCTGCGTTGTAGTTGGCCAGGCCAAACTTGTCAACGGCCTCTTTGCCGGAGAGATTGAATTTCTTGTCGATTTCGTGTTCGATAGGGATTCCGTGAGTGTCCCAGCCGAACCTTCTCTCGACGTAATGGCCCTTCATCGACCAGTACCTGGGGATGATGTCTTTAATGGTAGAGGCGAGGAGATGACCGTAGTGCGGCAGGCCGGTAGCGAAAGGAGGTCCATCGTAGAACGTATATCGTGGCTTGTCTTTAGATAACTCGACCTTTGCGAGTACGTCAGCACATACTTACTCTAAAGGGCAGCAATGACAGGGCCGGCACTGACCTGTCGCTCGAAGGCCTTGATCTCCCGCCATTTTTCAATGACGGCGACCTCGGCCTTGGGGAAGTCGATAGACATTATGGAAACTTTCGCTCAGGGCCTTGAGATGAAGCAAGAGATGACGCCCCCCTTGAAGTCTCGGGTTGGCTATCGTCAGAACTTATCGGATATTTTATACACAGGTCGGTGCTTGAGTCACAAACCCAAGAGGCAGTTGTCATGCAACCTGCAACACAAGCGCACATCAGATCCGACCGCGGGGCAACATTTTGTCAGAGACACTAATCGCGGGGTTCTTCCCTGCCCTGTGCACTCTGTTCCAATATGTGCCTAAAACTGGTGCGATATATTGCCCCACTAGAAGCTACCCAATTTAGATAAGCCTCTGGGTTTGGTCAAATCGCATAACGAAACCATGAAACGACCAGAAGTCGACCATTCCCACTTTGTCAGAATTGGAAGCTGGGGTGGGCTATGGCATGCTGTATTCAGTACGTACAGCGTACTGCTGCACGGGGGCTGTAGGTATGTAGTGCTACATGTATGGCAGGGTGGTCGCCAGTACAGCAGTACGTATCATTTGTAAACAAACCTGTAACCCTTGACAACAGTTATCATGCAACCTATCAACTTCTCGCTCCTTGCTGCCAGTGGACTCGGAGGACTAGGAGTTAACGATGCAAGTAGGCTGTACCACAGTAAACTGACTACCAGAAGAGTCGATATGGCAAGGGTCAGGTAAGGGTAACCACAGAGCTGAATGTAAACTCTTTAACCTAGACCAACTGCCGCTTCCTCGTATATCTTGCCTTTTGTCATTCTGCCTCGGCGCAACAAACCTCCAACCTGCAACCTGTACATCGAAAAAGGCAACCTTGGACACCTGATCAACTTTCCTGGTTCCTCCACAGAGAGATACAGGTCGCATATAATTGACGTGCTACAAACAGCCGAAGAACCACTGCCTACGTAGTATACAAATCATTACTGAATATGGCATTCCTTTTCGGGAGGGGCAGGACTCGGACGAACACCATCGACCTGTCTAAGCAAGCCAAGGACCACGTTCTGAGGCTGGATGGCCCAGGTGGTCCTGCAAAGGTGATTGACCTGACCGTCTTGACAACCACATACGGCTTTGCCATGGACCACTGACAGTGCGCTGCCCTTCGCAGGCCGAAGAACTAGGCAAGGTACTGAACCAGATGAAACTCATACTACAGGGTATCCCAGGTAAGGAGATACACCTGTAGAAAGCCAACGGCCACTTCGTATGCGACCAGTTTGGGAACGAGCTGACAGTGCCTACAACGGGATAGAATACGAGAGCACGCCGGAGCAGGTGTATTCTCTAGTCACAGGTCTAATAGAAGAAGACCTGCTGTTTTTACTAGCCCACAACCTGCACCGCCTTCCCTTCGAAGCCCGAAAAGACACCCAAGTCATATTCTCGTACGTCTTCCGGTTCCGGCCGCCGACAGCGTCGCCCAAGACGGACCCTGTCGCTTTAAGTTACGTGGTGAACAACAGGCCCGAAGTGTTGCTAGAGTTATGCCGCGGCTACGATCACAAGGAGAGCGCCACACCTGCCGGCTCCGTGTTGCGGGAAGTACTCAAGAGCGAGGCCGCAGCAGCTATTATCCTGTTCGACGACGGTGAACAACCCGGATCGAGTCTGAAAGGCGTCACCGCCATCGATAGGGACAGGCCGCAATCCGGTAATGGCGTCTTTTGGAGATTCTTCGAGTGGATTGACAAGAGCTCTTTCGAGGTTGCTGCCGATGCTTTTACCACATTTCGGGTACGCGGCCACACCCTTTCGGACTTGGGCTCCTCCCTCTTTCTTGCATGCATGCGCGATACGCTAACCAGTGGCATATATATACAGGAACTCTTAACTAAGCATAAGGAGCTCGTGCCGCGGTACCTAGCCGTCAACTTTGAACAGTTCTTCGACAAATACAACAACATTCTAGTTCAGTCGAACAGCTACGTGACGAAGCGACAGTCTATCAAACTCCTCGGGGAGATATTACTCGACCGATCGAATTATAACGTCATGACCGCTTACGTCGACCGGGGCGAGCACCTCAAGATATGCATGAACCTGCTGCGGAGCGACCACAAGATGGTGCAGTACGAGGGCTTCCATGTCTTCAAGGTCTTCGTCGCCAACCCTCACAAGTCGATCGCTGTGCAGAAGATCTTGCTTATGAATCGAGATAAGCTTCTAAACTTCCTGTCGCAATTCTTGAAGGACCGCACCGACGATGAGCAGTTCATCGACGAGAGGGAGTTCCTCATCAAGCAGATTAGGAACATGCCGCCTACTCCAGTAGCGCCAACACGCCAGCCTCAACCTGTCTAAGTATCGGGGTAGACGATGGGAGAGAGTGTTGGATTAGGGACGACGTTTTTGTCAATTGTACGCTTCGATTTGGAGCGGCAGTCACCCTAACCTTATATGGGGCCCATGAGAAGAATGACTCCTTGAGAATAGGGTATTTTACCTTGAGGGAACACCTTCACGACAGATGATTACATGCATGCAGCTAGGCGTTCAAGGCGTTTGGCCTCGGAAGCAGATGAGATATGCGAATGAATATACTTGTCATGGCGCATCTAGCCTGCACCGGACTAAAAACAAGCAATATTGATTCTTTATATTTTCTCCTCTCCTTCTTTCTGGTTGATTGGCTCCGTTATTGATGCTATAACTATTGCAGATCAATTTACCACCGGTACCACCCTTGCAGTCAACCCAATCTCTTACTTCCGTTCCATCCAAGCCTTGAACCCATCCTTGTACTCGTCCCGCCAGCGGCTAAGAGGCGGACGGCCGAGGACCGCATCGTCCGCCGTCCAAAGCATACGCCGTCTATCCATGTCCTCGGTGACGTCGTTGTCGGGACAGAGAACCCAGAACTGGCCCTCCCCCATCTTGGTCTCGAGGTAGTCGACGACCTGCTCGGGCGTCCAAGCCGCGGCCGGCTTCTCCTTCCTCTCGGCTGTCTGGCCGGCCAGCGGGGTCCAGGTCCAGCCCGGAACGAGCAGGTGTACGGATATGCGCCCCGGGTGGGAGAGCGAAAGGTCGTAGGAGAGGTGCTCGGCGAGCGTCTTGACGGCCGCCTTGCTGGCGTTGTAGGCCGGGTTGCCCGGCGGGTTAGTGATGCCTTGTTTGCTGCCCGTGATGACTATTGCTGAAGAAGGGGGCGACGGCGAGGAGGAGGTCGAGGTCGATGTTGATTTTACCAGGGGCAAGAGAGAGGTTATGCCGTTGATCACGCCGTACAGGTTCGTGTGCAGGATCCGCTCGAACCCGGACGTGTCTGCGTCTTCGAACCTCACGGGGCCACTCACCCCTGCGTTGAGCGCCAGGAGGTTGATACGTCCTGTTTGGTGATGTCAGACCCTCGCCGCATTCTTCTCACCATGTCCGTGCGATAGCCACCCACACTCTCTGGTTCTATATAGATCCGAAAGCGGGAAGATATTGGATGTTTGATGCATATCCATCCACCCATGGATAGAAAAATAGTAGCCTAGCCCCTCGAACTAGCAGTGTGATATTGACTGACTTCACCAACAGCACATGTACACTGACCGACCTTGGGTCAGCCGTCAGAAACAGCGTTGCCTATTCGTTCCCATTACATCAAAAAGAGAGGCGGCAAATCAAATCACCACTTACAGAATTAGGATATCAAACCAACAGAAAGCAATGGTACAGGAACACAGAAGTAGGATAGGGTCAAGAATTCAAGCAAAATATAGAACCAACCTCCAAACTCCTTCTCGACCATCTCCTTCAAGACAGCCCAATCCCCGCTACTGCCCACGTCCATGCGGACAGTGCTGACACCATTCTTCCCAAGGGCGGACTTGGCGGCTTCGAGGCTGGCCTCGTTCAGATCGGCCACGAGTACCCGCATGCCGTGCCCAACGCACTTCTTGGCGAGCGCGAGGCCGATGCCTGAGGCGCCGCCTGTTATGACGGCCGTGTTGTCCTTGGCGTAAACTGCCGACATATTGTGATATCTAATTAACCTAGTAGTATTGCTTGAGAAAATTAGATCAGCAGGCTTCGACAGGGTCAAGAACTATCTTCGCTACTCCCTACCCCAAATCGGGCGACTGTTCAATAGAACAGGTGATTGTACCCCATGGCAACTTCGGGAGGGGTTGTGGGGGAGTGGTACTGGTACATGAAGTTATCTACACCCCCGTCGCGCCTGTGGGCCCCCAGGCCCCGTTTTGGTGCCGTTTTGCTAGAAAAGCCCCTAAATTACCTAACCATTGCGCCCTCCACAACGTCAAAAGACGAGGGCATCTTATTTACACATAACAAGGTATCCCATGCTTTTCCTTCCGAACCCGGCTCAATATAGGGTATATCACATGTAATACACTGGCAAAGGCAGAAAGGGAACCATGTCCGAAACGCCTCCAGTCTCCTACATTCAGCCGCTCAAATAGCAAATGCGCTTTCAGAGCGATACCTTCCACCGACCCATTTGGCTACTTCCCGACCCTTCACCGAACAGTTAATTTACCTAGACTGCGATTGAGAGGGCATTTTAGATAGAAGTGCATTCACACTTTCACGCGCATTAACCGTGCCCCAGACACTATCTCTTCCACCCCTGCGCCATTCGTCCCCACTGGCATCCTCACCGCCACCTCTCATGGCCTCGCCTAGGATCACCTCAAGATCGCGCTGCTGCGAGCTCAACCAGTTTCGTATAAATGTAACGGGATCTTCGCTCAGGGACTTGAGGAATTCATGCTTCGCCTTGGACACGTGAACGGCTTGAATGAGGATTGCCAGTTGTTCATCCAACCCCGCGACTTCCTTCAGCATGCTCGCATATCCTGCATTGTTCAGGAACCCCATCATCTTTTCCCGCAGTGGATCATCAACTGCGACGCGGACGTCGTATATAGTCGGTTTAGGGTCTTTGTGGAACTCCTCGTCAAGACGGATTGTGTAAGGGAGTTGCACCGGCGGGAGCGGCTGCAGATGGGGGGTGATGAAGTCTGTTAGTTGGGGGATGACTCCCGTCTCGACACCGAAGGCCTATTACTTCTATTAGCTTGCAACCTCCTAGGCAACGCCAGGAAGTCGGGCCACTCACACTTCGCAAGAGCTCGTCACACCGAAAATTTCTCTTCTCCTCATCCTCTTGCAACCCCATCATCTTTATGTACTCCCAAACCCCCATAACGATCTCTTGCCGCGTCCCTTCACGCATGTCGATGATGTCCTCAAGCTGCGGACTGACGGCGTACCGTTCAGGCTCTTCATGTCGAGTTAGATTGATTGTGATATTCATGTTCTCGTCACCGTTCCGCTTGAAAGTCAACTCGTCAAAATCGGCGGCAGCTGGTAGATTGGACGATCCACCCGCTCGCTCGGGCTTCTTCCATTCGACGCTTTGTCCGGAACCTCGTCTGTTCGCAGGAAAGTCGACGTGGAGGGCCCTGAAGAAGTTCGAGAATCGATATCGAGGGCGCTTGTTGGGTTTGGACTGTGCATCGGCTGGCCCATCTTCGTCCATCTGGTCCGCATCGCTAGCATTACCATTGGCGGGGTCAACGTCATCGTCCGTGCCGAGATCGTCATCGTCATCCAAAAGCCGGCCCTCTATTTTGACACGATAGGTAGGTTCCAGATTCGAGCTAAAATCGAACGAATCAACAGTAAGACCGGTGCCTTGCCAGATCTGATCTTCAGCGGTGTTGGTGATCCATATCCTAAGCGTTTTCCATCGCTTAAAGAGGGTGCTCCGTTAGTGATGCACGGGATATCAGACACGCGTTGATGCTCTAGATGGTTCGAACCTTGGCACCGCGAGTGACGGCATCGACAATGTCGAGACGTTTTCTTGTCATGGTGGCATCGAGTCTGCGCTCGAAGTCTCTCAGTTCTCGATATCTCTGGGCTACGTCGTTCACTGTACAGTCATCGATGCCATCGGGCAGGTTCTTGTCTGTCGGCTTGCGGCTTCGACGTTTCGCAGTCTCGAACTGCATAGCAGCTTGCTGTTGTTGTTGCGCCATCTGGGCCTGAGTAAGAGGAACCTGGTGATGAGGACCGGAAGACATCATGGGCCCTGCATTACAGGTTAGCCAAAAAGAGCATCAAAAACGCTAGCTGCCGGCGCGGATATGGCCAGGAGTTGATGTCCAAGACCGAATAGAGGAGAGAAGTCGCGTTCGCCCAGAGTGGTTCCCCAAGAATAGGTGTCCACGGCGTGACAAGCTACTGCTACTAAAGAGGACGCACTGATTCTGTAGATAACAGGTAACGAATGAGAAGGTACGTGCTTGGTGTGTGATATAGGACAAGGTGATGCAAGGCCAGGCAATGCAAGGCAAGGCAAGGGGACTTGAAGGCAGGTAGACCGAGAATTCGGAAAGTACAGTACTGCTGTACAGCATAGCCTAGTCAAACCCAAAACAATCAAGAGTACAAAGCCAAGGGAGGCCTGTGGAGCTGCAAGTGTTCCGTGTGGGGTTTGCAGAGCACAATGAGCACAAGCGGCCGGAGCTTGCGAGTCGCGCGCTCTACTATACAGGCACAGTAGATAGGTAGGAGACATACATGTATGTAGTTACATATCAAAGGGACAATCGAGGTAGAGATGGAGAAAGATGGAATTCTATGAATATCGTGTATCAATGAATCGTACGCACCAATGCCTCCCCGTCTTTGACCACCAGCATGTGGTGTTCGTGGCGCCTGCTGCTGCTGTTGCTGTTGCTGTTGCTGCTGCTGTTGATGCGGCGGCGGTGGCACCTGCTGCTGCTGAGGATACGGGCGGTAGTTTTGCTGCATCATGGTGACTGTCTTGTGTTTCCCACGCGATTAAATCTACTGCAAGTCGATAACCTGGTGAGACGTTGGTCGTCAGGCAAGGGGAGGAGACGAGATACGGATGCAGCGGATATAGCGGAGTACCGGTATAGCCGTAATAGCTACCTAGGTAGTTGTCTACAGCGGTATGCTGTATTCTCTGGGGACGAGCGACCACCGGCACCTAAACCGAGCAGGAAAATTGCACCAAGAGAACGGGAGTCGAGGTCGCCGACAATCGATCGCCCACCAGGATGCAGGAATGAGCCTGGCACGCCGGGTTGGTTAATTAGAGTCGCCCACGGTAGGTACCTAGTGCTAGGCACCACAGGAGTTAGAGAGCTGTACTATGTAGCGTGCGACTAACATTTGGTGGGAACTGTCACTTGATATTGATCTCTATTTGGTGTCTGTCACCAAATCGCGCGCAAATGGCCTCGTCGCGCCAAACTCCGGGAAATGACCGTGGAAGTAGGTACTGCTGTACTATAGGTAGACCGTAGACTAGTACACACAAAATAGAACCTGATGCTTGTGGAGTCAAAATTTGCACTGGGCAAAAGCTCAAGCCTGCTATGTGCAGTTATACTGTGTACAGCAGTACACACATACATGTAAGCTTTCTACACATTGTACCCAACCTATCAAAATGGTCCGTTAAGATGTTGTCATCTACACAGTATACCAAGCACGGATGGGGCTTTATTAGGACCTTTAACTGCAAGGCCCGAGTGGCTCGAGGCTCGAGCCCTGTGGCTGTACAGAAAATACATAACATAAGAATCCCCCATACAGCAGTATGCAACTCAGTCTAAGCTTAGTAAATGTTGGTGCCTTATCTCCATCATCATTGGATAAAACAGTGCCTAATTGAGAATATATGTGAGCGCCCTAAGCATATCCCTTGAACCCCGGGTGTCAAAAAAAGTCGAATTTGGTTACAGGCGGTCCGAGATAAGGCGTAGTAGACAGTATATAGAGTGCTCAGTGTTTGTTGTTGAAGTACCTTGATAGTAGGAGTGCCTAGATGGGTTTGGAGTAGGGGTTATGCAACCTATACGTGCCGGCAGTGAATTTCCTCTATCGCGTCTAGGAAAGAGGATGAAGGGACTACCATGTAAGAGACCCCAACTTTTCAAATGCGGTGGGATGAAGGAAGGGTATCTTTGATATCATAAATCGGGATACCATCCCAAGATGTTTCAACGTTTCCCGACCCGACGCCTCGCTGTAACATGTCCCCAGAGATAAGTAGTCACGAGGGAAAACCCAGAACAAGTGCTGTACGGAAGGTGTTCGAAAGAGTCAGAGAGATAGAAAGGGTTGCAACGCGCTTGAGTCCACAGACTTTTTCAAAATGCAGGGCCCAATCCTTGCTTGGACTGCCGTTTGCTAAACCGTTTCCGCTTGCTTGTGACGTCCTCAAGACTTGCTTGGCTTCGGGTTAAGGGGTTGCGATAAGACTTGTCGCTCACGCTGTACGTGTCAGGACCGAAAGTGCTAGCAGGACTTGACATGGCTGATGACATCCCGCCAAAGCCGGTGTCGCCGGCACCGGCGTTCTGCAAGGCCGCGATCTCTCGGGCTTGCCGCAACGTCTCGATCCAATCCTCTGGCGTTGGTCCGGATGGGTCGAGGGACGAAGGTGCCTTGATGTCCTCGAATGTCCAATGATAACCAGCCTGTTGCAACGTGAGTACGACGGGAAGATGCCACAGTCGGGGAGGACGTAGGCAACTTACCGAATCGACAGACCAAATCGTCTGCCCTTTAGCATCAACTTGAGTTTTCCAAGAACAGTCTGGTGTCAGTAGCGATATTTCCTGCTTCGCTTTTTTCTCTTCCCCACCCGCCGGGGCTATAATGATCCTTCCACTAGAGGTGATCATGACAAGGCGTTGCCTCTTCTTCGTCGTGCTGCCACCAAAGAATCGAGTGAACTTCCTATGTCCCTCTTCTCCTTTGTTATAGGGGCTATTCGGTATTGCAGCTGACATGACCAGAAGATCACCAAGCCGCAAGATGCGCTCGTTAGTCTTCGTCAGCACCGGCGACCATTCAATATCGAGCTGAGACGGAGGCGGTATATCGGTGATGAGACGTCCTGTGGCGCGCCCATTTCCGTTGACTCCATTCACCCCAGTAAGGGGTCTAGTCCCCGGGCTCACCTGCTGGCCACTCGACAACCCACTCAATTGGATGACCTTGGCCTCCTGCGATGGAGGTACATAGGGCCGTAAGCGTGGGGCTTTGCTCCTCCATAGGATTTTCCCAAACTGTTGTCCGTCAAAAAACTCATGGTTTTTGATGTGTTCGATTGTTAGTCGTCTGGCAGGGTCTAAGACTAGAAGTCGCTCGACCAGATCTCGCCCTGCCGGGGGGAAACCAGCGGGAAACTCGTAATCAAGGTTGACAATTTTCTGAAAGGTTAAGTATTCCGAGCCCCCTTTGAAGGGCGGACGGCCGGCTAGCATCTGGTATATTATGCATCCAAAAGCCCAGAGATCACTCGCTTTGCAAGCGTTCTTGCTTGTGAGGAGCTCGGGACTGACATACTCGGCCGTCCCAACAAACGAGGCTGCCCGGCTGTCATCCTGTCCCTTGGCTCGAGAACTGGTGCCCATGTCTTCGATCCGGGGCGGCGTCTGGGCTGCTCTTGGATCGCTAAGTAATCTAGCCGTGCCGAAGTCCGTGATCTTGACGTGTAGCTGATCGTCTAGTAAGACGTTTTCTGGTTTGAGATCACGGTGTATCACGCCGCGGGAGTGCATGTATTCGATAGCATCCAGTATCTGGGCCCCGAAAAACCTCGTGCATTCAACGTCGAAAGTGCCAGTCTTCTTCAACACCGCTAATAGCTCACCTCCGCTGCAGAGGTCAAGCACATAGTAGAGCGAGTTTTCGTCCTGAAAGGTGTAGTAAAGTCGGACAATACCAGGATGCTCAGTGAGGCGGTTCAGCGTATCCTTCTCGATGTTGACATATTTAATCTTCTTCTCCTTGATGATGTGCCTCTTTTCGAGTACTTTAACGGCATACTCCTTGAGTGTCTGCCTATCTGTCGCAAGATAGACGCTGCTATAGGACCCTTCTCCTAGCACTCTACCAAACGAAAAGTCGCGAACTCCCTTCTTTACCGGTTTCATTATCGTCTTGCCATTCGCATCTACTTCCTTGCGCATGCCCACAGCAGCACCTCGATCTTTCCATTCTTCGCTGCCAGTCGAACCTGGGACATCTGGACCGCGGCCCCCGCGAGCATCGGCAACTACTGGGATACCGGAAACAGGGGCGTATCCACCAGAAATGCCCTTCGAACTCCCTCTCGGGGGCAATGGACCGTTTCCACTTGTGGAGGCATGGCTGGACGGATTGTAGGACCTTTCTCTGTGGCTAGACTCTCGAGATGGTATGCTAGGCTGGTAGTCCGGGGCTGGTCTTCCGGTTTCGGGCTGGGGAGGTACTCGAGAGGGATCGGTTCTCAGAATATGGTACGAGTTGGCGGCCTGGTCACGTCCAGCGTTGGGCGCAGTGTTGTAAAGGGCAGGCTCTGGGCGTGGAGACACATGGGCATACGAACTGGTGCCGCTGTTGGGATAGCCAGGAACAGCAGCTTGAGGATCTGGCCCTGTTCTAGGTATTTTTGTACTCTGTTCTGGTCCCTGTGACTTCTGTACCTCTATAGCGGAGGGTTGGTTGTAGCTGGCGGACTGGGCTGGAGGGGTTGGAAGGTCGGAGTCAGAGGAAGATAGTTGTGGGGGACTTGGCGCAGCATCGTCTGGGTTTGCTATGCGCAGGCCACCCAGAGCCCTCGAAAGGCTCAAGTCGTTGTTCATGGCGGCCCTGCGGAATGGCTAACCATATACTATCTAAATCGGGAACAGGCCGTCGCCAGACAAGACGGACTCGGGGAGGCTCAAGGGAACAGAATCGACGAAGATAACTGAGATATGTGGTCGACGCAGCAAAGTAAGACGCATGGGCCAACACCAATGGACTGATGTGCTGCTCTCCTGCCGCTGAAAGTAACTTGATCGGACCGATGGGATCAATAACCGACGACACGGGAAAGGCTGTAAACCACAGCAACCGCGTAGATTTCTCAATGGGGGCAGGACTCGAGGCTGGCAAGTAGGTATCTAGTGTCCAGGCTTCCAAGCTATCGCATGTCAAGTCCGAAAGGAGTGGGACGAAGAAGCCCACTAAGTGAAAGAAATCACGGCAGCGTCTGGCAAAAGGGAAAGTAGTTCATGGAGCTCCAATACACACTGCGAGGAGAGAGGAAATTATTTGATGATATTAGGTACCTAACGGAGCCCAGTGCAGTGGTACTTTGTAGGAGGATGTAGTGAAGTGTATAAGGTAAGGTAGTGGGCTCTTCTCTTGCTACACCAGTTGTTTGCAGAAGGAGAGGTATATGTATGTATGAGGTATGTTGAGGCTCCCCAGAAAGGTACCTACCTAACACCTGAGATAAAATGAGAAACGAGAGACATACAAAGTAAGAGGTACTTGCTGCTTTACAGCAGATGTAGGTACCTGGTAAGCATATTAGTGCAACCACTGCACATTGTTGATCTGCAAGTGCCAAGATGGTGCTTTTGACAACAGCGCAAGCCGTAATAAGGTTTTGAAAGTACAAGTAAGCAAACCTGCAGCACCTGCACCAAGGAAAGATAAGTCTTTCCCTACGGTACAGTACCCATTAAAGTAAATACTACGTATCTCAAGCAGGAGACAAATGAAAATGATCAGTACCTTATCTTCGTCCAGAATATGCTTGAACCTGGGCACCTATATTGCAAGGATATACGTAAAGAAATATAAGATCAACAACTTCAAGTTTAACCAGTAGGTAGGTTACAATGTGTTTAGGTAATTAAGGCAATTAATGCAAGTTTACAGTGTAGGGTATGTACATCTTAGCCTACCTATGTACTTTAACCAGAATCATTTGGCAGGAATGAACAACACCTTTGTTCCATGGCTACATATATTAGATGTCCTTGTATAAACTACAGAAGTACTAAGAAAGGAAAACATGAGGTTATTTAGACGTGTTACTTGTGATATATACACTGAGACCACTAAGTAGCATTCTTTACGCCGTACTGTACCTATAGTAGGACTCCTCCATCTCCTCTACAGCAACAACACACATACATCGCCATGCGATGACAACGGCCTCAAATACTTGTGTTCTGTACAACAGAACTGGAGTTTTTGCTGTGTGCCGTGCCTTTCCCTTTTGGATGCCTCTCTTATGCGATCGGCTCGTTGTTTCCATTATTGTCATCTTAGACTTCCCAAGTATGTCTCCGGGTGTGCTTTCCAGACCTGAGGAATCAGGTAGAACTTGAGTCATCTTACTGCTTTGCACAGCATTGCATCGAGTTCATTTCCATACCAGACACCGCGCTCGAATTTCTTTTAGCTACCTAGGCTTCTTATCGTTGCTGGCGGTGGTTGAGCCAGACAATCAACTTCTGTAGCGATATGTTGCGGTTACCTCCGACTACTGTCTCATTGAACATGACAGAAGTAAAGGAGTACGAACGGCGGCGCCGCTTCAAGAGTTACCTCGTGAGAGAAGACATCTTCGGGTCACTTCCAATTCGGCCAAGAGTTACATCGGCTACGCAGAACAGCCGGTCGACGGAACGTTGTCACCCTGCCCATACACACCCCGAAGTTCCAAGGCCCCAAGGAGCAGAACACGTGCGAAATGTGAAGCTGCTGGATTGTTTTCCACACGAGCCAGCTGGTGGAGGCGGCTCGAACACGAACGTCGACTTGGATGAGTTGAGCTCGACACATAGTCAGGGGTCCACAGCCTCCCACGGGTTGGATTCCGTTCATGATGTTGGCGTGCCAATGTCTCTTCCCCCGCCATTTTCGGCAGGGCCACGTGTCGTCTCAGATGTGCAGTCTCTTCCGACGGTATGTGTACGCCACATACTGTAGAGAGTAACATAGGACTGATGGCAGGTTCGACAGAGTCGCCGGGACAGCGAGGTGAGGCCACTGAGAGAAGCCATCATCGGGCAGCGCCCTCCGATAACGCCGCCTCGGCAATCATCCCTGAGAGATACCACTCAAGCAAGCCCGACATCTGTCTCCATGGTAAGTTAGCAACATTGGCAAGAACAGAGCGCGACTAAACATAATCGTAATAGTCTAGTGGTACGGGCGCGAGGATTTTCAGCTCAGCAGCAAGATTCGTCGAGTCCATTGTTCGCTTTCCCAGGCATAGTTCGCCCTCACCTTCATCGCTAAACCCGAGTGCAGACTCGGCCTCGCAACTCGGGAGGGATGGGGCGAGCAGCCCACGTACAGATACGGCCAAACTCCAAGTCTACAACGATTCGTTCCCAGCATCTTTGCAGCCACAAACGCCGATGAATTTGCCCGAGGTCCGGCACCGAGGCTGGCCGCATGGGGCAAGCACGGCTCCTACCAGACGTACAGCACCGAGAGGAACCGACCAGCTCCCAGGTGCCACGCGTTCAGGACATCAAGGTGAGGGCGACGTGGTAAGTTTGGCGGTGCATGGATTTCGAGGTCTCACTCAAGGCCCATACACCGTCGACGATGCTGAGCTTTATCACCACGAAGAGACGGCAGCAACCGAACGCTGAGAAAAGATACCTGATGCGTCGGGAGTCACCCACTGAGGTCATGTTGGCAGAAAAGCACCCTAACTCGCAGATTCCTGTAGGAGCATGTGTATCTTTACTCTCCGTCTAGGGAGCATGAGTTTCTCACTTTGACTGTAATTTATTTGCTAGGCAGGTTGCACTGAGTACATATGCATTCTTATGATAATGATAAGTGGAATTGAAAGCATGGAAAATATTATCCTAACCTGGCGAGGTCTAGGAGCTAAAACTTAAGTGACACCCACTATCTCTTCTCTCCGTACAACAAATACTAGTAATCTTGAAAGAGGCTGTAATGAAGACTATGTATGTACACAGCAAATTATTCACTGTGTTCCGCTTGCCTCGTAATGCAAAGTACATACATGCATAGTGCTAAGTTTGTTTACATCTGGTTAGATTCCTGTCGGCCTGTACCATTGATCATCTCACGGATCTGCCTGCTATGTAGACTGCCTCTTAACCTACTGCACATCATACCTCTGTCAGCATAAGTAGTAGTACATGAGATACCTACCTGTGTACCTTACCTACCTACATGTATGTATGTAGGTAAACTTCCAACCATCAAAGGATCCAATATGTACATGTATGTTCAATAATATGGTACCTAATGGAGAGGTAGGTACACTGCCAACATGTCGGGTAAGGTACTTGTTTTCGAGGTACTTGCTAATCCTGCTTGTAGTACTACACATAGTGCATTGCATCTGGTATTTGTGAATTACCGTGCACATCATGATTTGAAGCTTGACCGGGTAGCCAGACACTGTATAATTCTCTTTTCACAAAGTACAGCCTGGCCCTCTGGTCCAAGACTTGGAACACAGCATGCCCAATCCAGCAATGGAAGAGGCTGGTGGCTTCAAATTTGGTGCACGGGTAGTTTTCTGGCTGGGATCTGCTTAGCTTGCCCTTGGTCCCTTGAGTCTTTCAGCCAATCACCAACTATGTCGAGATTTGCTCTCAAACGGGTGCCCCAGGCCCCCAGCTCGTCAAAGCCTCATGGGGTGTGATTTGCATACACAGTAAAGTGTACAGTACCAGCTCCCTTTTAGGGTGGTTGTGGTCACCCTCCTTTCCAGAGAGAAGTCAGATCGATCTGACGAAGAGATGGGTGGGTGATGCGGCATGCCCCGTACCAGGATGGTACTGAGAGACCTATGGCATGAGCATGAAGGAAGCTTCAAGATCCAAGATAACTCGTCGTTACTTGCTCGTCCGATTTGCCAATCCCTTTGTTGGTTCCTGGCTCCCTGGCAGGCTGGCACGCCTGGTTGGTCCGCTGGTCTGGAGGCTGATTGTTTGTCTTTATTAGGTAACAGAGAGACATTCCCTTAAGTCACAGTTCTCACAATTTGGGCTAATCTTTATTTGGAAAGGCGTTTCTTGAACCGGTACTCCGTAGACCAGTTCGTGCAGCAACGACCGAGTAATGTACAGTGTGAACGGTGAGGTCTTTGCAGAATCTGAAGAAACACACTGTATATCCTTTACGAAGAAACTCAGGTCTATGCTGTACTGCAGTCTGATGTCCAGCAGGTGATCCTGGGCCTCCGTTCCAGATGCGCATGCGAAAGCTCCTACCGGCTGCCCGCCTTGTCTGCTTTTCTTTCGCTTTTCTCTTTTTCAACATTGCTAAGTGACATACCATGCACACCCTACATACTCACACCAAACATCATCCATCCCCCCATCTTCCAGTGTTCTTCGTGTCTGCTTTGCGCCTTTCCACTTGTCCTTGACTCTCCCTCCCATTGCATTTCTCCCACCCTCCCTTCTTTCACTCTCCTCCCCTTACCTACCTAACCTTACCATCTTGTATTGATATCTCCAACCTGTCTTTGTTTCTGAAACCCATCTCCTACCTTTTGCCGCCTTACCAACGCGCTCTTGTAAACATCGTCGCCAGATACACCTCCCGTCTCCCCTACTCACTGCTCTTAGATCACCCCCATCACCCTCCTGCTCAGTTGACATACCTTTTTGTAGCCATTCGCCCTCGACCACAAGCCTCTCCACGTCCTCATAGACCTCATACCGCACTTGAATTCTAACCCACAGATCACAATGTCTCTCTTCGAACGCACATCGTCTCCTGTTCTCACCATGGCCTCAAGTGTGCCCCAAGGCGCGTTTGGCATGTCTCCCTTCTCGCACCAATCATCCCCATTTGGACGGATGCACTCCTGGGCTTCTGCGCCACGGCGATCCCTGGATGCGGGCGGCGCGTCCTCTACCGCTGGCCGCAAACGCTCCCGAGAAGAAGCAAGTGTCAACATCGACATTGAAGAGACCCGCGCCATCAATCAGCAGACAAGGTCGTCTCTTCAAAGGAACAAGTCCCAGCGCCTAGATCCCAATGCAGCCGCACTACCCCAAGCCGAGGTCCAAGCAAATGGAGTCAGTATTACTCGCGATTCACAATTGTCTGCGCTCACACCGGGACTATCGGCCGACGTCAGCAGCCAGCCCATTGTCGACAACTTTACGCTTCATCTTGGCATCGGCTGGAGACGAATCAGCGAAGATGAACATATCCAGGCTGCTTCTCGCGGCTGGGCTCGCTATATCGAGAACCACTATCCAGTAACCAACGTGCGAATTCAATCCGAGAGCAAGAGCCTCCAATCCTATCTTATTGAAGCTAACGAGGGCTTCTTTCTCTTCTCCGAAAACCTGCGCCATGGACAATTCGTTAGCAAGGACGTTGACCAGGCCTTGGCCAATCTGAGATGTTCTCCACCAGTGTTTGAGGGCCAGGCAGTAATGACTGCCGCAGACTCACCACGGCCCATCGATATGCCTGCGCAACAAGCGCCGGTAGTCGTTGATATCGACATGAACTAGGGTGTAATCCGTCCTGGGGCTCGGTGCGACTCGATGAGACATGACAGCGTTGCTTTGGGGCGCATGGGGCATCTGGGGTCGCTGCAGCCCGCAACTCGGGCAATTCATGACGACAGTATTCTAACAAGTATTTTTTATCCCAGGCGGAAACTCGGCCTGACGACAGGCAAAAGGATTCGGCGTTATGGGTTTCTTTCCCCCCAGGGAATCGTCGGAATTAGAGGCGTGACTTGTACAATAGAAGATTTCTGCCAAAGTAAAACCATTATATTGTATTACCTGGTACTGCGTGACTGCAGCTTTATTCTTCGTTGTCCCATTGATTTCGGCTTGGCTGGGCAGACTGACATTGGTACCATGCCCAACATAGGTATATGCCTGAAGCTTTGAAGTGTGCCCGACCCCTGTAACTTTTAAGTCAAATTTCTTGACGCAATGTACGGGACAAATCAAGGATCTACCTAGGTTAGGTAGTTAGGACATCACTTCTGATGTCTCGATGAAACTGACAGTCCAAGACGCCAAAGTAGAGGTTGGATGACTGGCTGGGAGTTGTCGGGACAAAAGCCTTCACTGGAAAAGGATGGTGGGTATTCTCTCTGTCTGTCACCATTTGATAGGCTATTTCCGCACCTCCTGCCAATTGATTGATTGCTGCATCCAGAATCCGTCTTCGTTATTCTGCACAAAGACTTCACCTAACCTCATGCAGGTCTAATACGACTCCTGCAGCACCATTGAGACAATAGCATGCAGCCCAAGCGAGTTACTGGGAGCCTATTGTTCTGGGCTGCAAAGCATGTTCAGGTTAATGAGCACAAGCCCAGCCGATTAGGGGGCTCTGGAGGTCCCTGTCTACAAAACCTTAACTGGGTTGATTGGTCATTATAGAGAACGTCAAATCAGTTAAAACAGCTGTCTACCTTGCAATTCATACCTTGGGTACTCCTATCCTTCATTTCAGTCGATAGCCATGGCTACTAATGGATGCTGCTGATGGGAATTGTCACATTGTGTCATTTTTTTACAACTGCAGAATACACATTCTAACCTGCATCTATTCACTCCCTTCTTTTCTTGACCAATAATTAAGTCTGAATTATATGGACCTTGTTTCCCCAGCTATTCATCTAGAAAACATAACTTGTAGCTTCACTCAAAACAGAGAGCTGGCGGCCTCACAGGAGCTCCAGATTTATCCAGTAGGTAGGTTAATCCCTACTTATTCAAAGTGGCATGTGATTGCCCAGTTGCTGCTGCCCTTCCAATTGCCACCCTACCTACATCTTCCTACCTCAGTCAAACTGCATGCTGTACTGCTGTACCTTGCAGCTCATCATTTCTTCTGGCAGTATGCTGTACCTTACAGTCTCTTGCTAAGGTTAGGTTAAGCCAAGGTCTATTTCGGCAAGTGTCGATTCACTCTTTAGATCAAAAAGCCCTGAATAACCCATAGACCTACTACCTACTGCTGGACATTAGGTTTCTAGTGTAACCTAGTCCATTATACCATCTGGTCTGCTAACTACCTACTCACCGTATCAGAAACTGAGAGCGCTGTGGCCCTCGACTAGTGACGCGACTACGGGGCCTACATGGGGAGACGAATTGTACTTCACCCATTCTCGTCGTGACCATCCCTCCAACTGCCGACCCAACCCATTCCCATCTCATCGTCAACACGCTGGTCGTGCACGCGACGGTGTTGACGCCACAGCCCTAGGGTCTTCCGCCTTTGTCTACTCTCTCGTTTCGTCTCCCCTCCTACTCTCATTTATGTACCGGCAGGAGTCATCTGTCTGTGCCGGACCACGATTCACGTTTTTGGCCCCCTACCATCTTCCATAACGTTCCTTCTTTCGCAGCTTAACCGTTACAATCCGTATTCATGGTCTCGCAACCCGACTACAACGACACATCCCTAGCCCTGCGCGGGCCATCCTCGGTCGTCTCTGCCCGTACCGCGTCCCGCCAGCATGGATCCACCCGTAGCAGGCGTTACAATCGGTCGCATACCGGCGGTACTTCGTATAGCCCGCAGAACGAGTTCCCCGTCTTCAACAATTCAGGCGACGTCGAGATAATAATATCAGCCGGCGGAAAGACAAACAGGTACCTACTTCACAGGCATACGTTGACGAGGTGCTCCGGCTTTTTCGAAGCGAGCACCAGTCAAGAATGGTCCAAAGCCAATGTCATGCCTCTCCCCGAGCCACCGTCGAGAGAACTCTCGAGAATAGGCGAGGAGACTGCTAGTCACAATGGAGGCGAGCTGGACAGGTCGGAGGTGGCGAAGTCTCCTACTCCCAGGCGGCGGTGGCGCTACGAGCTAGACCCAGGCATCGATGGGAATGATATACCGATGTTGGTACAGAAGGAGGCAAGTGCGGACAACGATAGTCAGAAATCCGCGCCCAAGCCCACCTCGCTTTTTGGTGGCGGGCCTGGCCCGGCCAGCCCTGATATGGTATCGCGAAGCAGAGGAGGACATTCTCATACGCACTCGACGAATTCCTTTTTCCGGTCCGTTGCGAACCTGTCATTCACGCCCTCAAAAACAGACAACCACGCTGCGCCTCCTCTCACACAGGCCGACGCAGACTTGCTGCGCGACTACGATAATCTGTTTCGTATATTCTACAACTACCCGCCCGTCCTGGATGGGATCAGTATTCCTGATGCCTATGTTCAATGCAAGTCACTGCTTGCTCTGGCGGACCAGTACGATGCACTCGCCGTCGTGGGGCCACGGGTCGACCACCACTTACTACAGTTCCAAGGCCGGCTCTGGAAGCAGATCGCCAAGTATCCCGTCAGTTATCTGCGACTAGGCTATCTCAGCCGCAGCAAGGTCATATTTCAGGAGGCGTTGATCCATGTCGTGGGGCAGTGGCCGGCCGGCGAGCGTAGTATCCGCTCCACATTTCCCAAGGCCGTGCTAGACATCATTGAAGATAAAGTCGAGGAGCTGGAGGAGATTGTCAGCCGCGTCGAGGGACGGCTGTTCAGGCTCAGCCTCACCAATTCTCGCGGGGAACGGGTCGGCCCACAAAGCTCGTATCTGGACTGGCTCGCAGTGTCGCTATTTCGGCAATGGCTAGCTGATAATACAAGTCCGGCGCCGCCACCTCCTCTTCCCCCCACGACGCAATTCTCGTCTTCCCATTCAAGGCACCACAACGGAGGTCGAAGCTCGCGCGACGGCGGGAGTGTGGGGCCGCCACCAGTTCCGGCCAATACATCCATCTCGACAACGACAATTCCTACGCTTGCCGCTGTGGGCCGGACTTACCGCACGCTAGGCTCAACCGGAGGAGCCGGCTATCTCGGCCATGATGAGTGCAAGCGCTTTCTGAAGCTGACGCCGGAGCTTTACTCGCGGGAGAATCTCCGACGATTCGAAAAACGCATAGAGGAGCTGAAGAGTGCCGCTCGCGAGGTCGTTCGCCCCCTAATGGGAACTGCTTTGGAACTGGAACTTGACCGGGCGGCGAGCGGCGGCACGGGCCCTTCGACGGGCATGATGAATTATCTTACCTGTACTCAGGTACAGGAGAGGGATCTTCCCTGGGACATTGACGACTAATTATGCAGTTGCAGTCGCTGGAGTTGGACCAGGGATCCGGCGATATGAGACGAAAATATGTGTTGTGTTTACGCCGTTGCTTGTCGAGTATGATATTCTCATGTTGGCGGTCTTGTATAAATGAACTTTGCCGGGGTTGGCGATGATGCTGTGGCTGTATCTTTGTGCTCTGTTATCTGGTGCCGGATCCTTCCCGCGGCCAGTGAGCGAGGGGTGTCTTGGGCGCTACCTGGCCACCCGCAGGAGATTCTAAACTGGTGTAGGGCAACGATCTCGCCATCATCACTATAACTTGGGCTGTCGGTCTATTGTTGGTGTTGGACTGGATTGAACCGGCGAAGGGAAAGGCTGGATATGATACCCCCTTTTTTTCTGGCCTTTGGCGCTGTGTTTACTGTTCCTCCCTTGTTATCTTTTCAGATTGATCTTAGATATCCTCCTTGCGCGTTGCTGTTTGTTTATTTGCCAAATACTATAAACTTCTTTTGCTATGTTGGAGAAAGGAGTGAGGAAGCAATCAACAGATGGAGAAGCAGGAGACAACTTTTATAACAAGGCAGGAGACGAGAGGGAAGAGAAAGAAAGAAACAAAGGAGAATGATAAATGAACATTATACTTTATACATACCCTCATGCGCATTATGTAGAATGTTGGTTAGCAATTTCAGCCATTGTGATAGATAATTTTCGTAGCCCTGGACAACCGTTTTGTGTCATGCGAAGATCTAAGGTTAAGCACCTGTGTCTAATCATTATGTACATCTCCCTTTATTGCTGAAATTCTTCCTTGGTACTACATGGTACCTAAGGACCTTATGTTAATGTAAAATATGCATGCAAGTTATTTTCCCCTGCTTTTTACCTGCCTATAATGTTATCTGTATTGACGGGATTTAGTAAGAAAGAAACAGGAGAAGAAAGAGAAGGGATACAGAAAGAGAGTGAGAATAAGGATATATATACCGGTACATGTACAGCTGCTACTAGGTACTAGGAGGTAACCTTAGGCTGTATACCGCAAAAGATAATGCATAGAAGTGGACATTACTGTTTTGAAACATGTATGGTTGTTAACATTTGAGCTTGAATGTCAACAGAGGAGGTATCCGCTGGCAACGGAAGGTTTATACTTGACGCCTGTAGCCTGAACTTTAATGTTCCTGTACAGCATAAAGGACCCTAAAATTCTGACGGTACAGTACAGTAGGTCCCCAAAGCACAGATGGAGTACAGGCTAATTATGTATATGTGTAAGTACATACTTAATGTACATACTTGCCTATCTAAGCCAACTTATATAAAGTGTACCATGTACTACACATTCCAACAAGCCGACACAAAGTGTTGAAATACCAAACAGAACTCTTGCGCTGGTCTACCATGTCGAGGTCGCGCTCAAGTCTCAGCTAGATAGGCGAGGAGCTTCGCAATAATCTCCGGAGCATAATGTCGTCGAATCCAGCTCCGACCACCCTCCCACACCGCATTGTATCGAGCATCCGTGCCGGAGTGTCTGGTGCTCCTCAGACACCAGCGCGAGCTCTCCCTACTGGCGGCTATGGATCTCCATCCAGCGTGCGATCCGACGATGACCCTGTAGTCGTTGAACTTGGCTCCCGAAAGCTGCGTATCGGGTTTTCTGGCGACTCCGGCCCTAAGAGGATCGTTGCGTTCAGCCCGGAGCAGCAGAGGCGCGTGGGCGACTTTCGAGTTTGGGACCC
Source organism: Xylariaceae sp. FL0594 (assembly GCA_022385605.1). Taxonomy (NCBI): domain Eukaryota; kingdom Fungi; phylum Ascomycota; class Sordariomycetes; order Xylariales; family Xylariaceae; species Xylariaceae sp. FL0594. The sequence continues at coordinate 100,275 of MU280775.1, forward strand.
CGATTTCCCCGGTCAATGGCGGACCAGGGCGTCTGGAAGACCATGGGGATTTGGCCATGAATTATACCAGTTGGACATTCGGGGTCAGGACGCACTATTGGTTGGGGACAAGCTCGAACGGGAGTTGAGAGATGCTCTCTACAAGTAGGTGGGCTCTTGTCCCCTTCTGGCCTATGTCTGTGTCTATTTCATGGTAACTTCAGAGCTGACCCGTATCTACAGACATCTGCTCCTCGAAGCGAAAGCGAGGAGAATAGTACTAGTTCTACCCCCGACACTGCCTCTGCCGTTGCTGTCATCGACACTCGATTCCATATTCCAGCACTTTCAGGCGCCTTCTATAACACTTCTCTCGTCGCCGGTCATGACCACATTTGCCGCTGGTCTCCGCTCTGCATTGGTGGTAGATCTCGGGTGGCATGAGACTACAGTGACGGCTGTGTATGAGTATCGGGAGGTGCAATCATCAAGAAGTATCCGAGCTGGCAAGTTTCTCGTGGAAGAGACGTACGATTTCCTGTCACAGGCGGTCCAGGGGCGTTCACCTGCCACGACACGCACAGAGAAGCCCGAAGACAGGCTGCAGGACAATGCGATAAGCTTCGAAGAATGTGAAGAGGTGGCAACTCGTATACTGTGGTGTAGGAGGGCAGCTTGGCAAACACAGGGAGAGACACGGGGAGAGACGACCGAGGAGGGCCTTGCAACAGTTCACGAACATGAGGAAGAAGCGGAGGAGGTGCCTCCAGTCGACGATGACTCACCAGTGGCCATCACACTGAACTCGTGTAAGCCTCCCCGGACGGTACAAATACCGTTTGCGCAGCTAGCCGAGCCCTGTGAAGCAGCCTTTTTTGCGACTCGGTTTGCGTCGTCGTGCTTCGATGACCACGAATTGCCCGTACATCTCCTGGTATATCGAGCACTGCTTCGGTTGCCGGTGGATGTGCGTGCTATTTGTATGTCGCGCATTATATTTGCCGGCGGGTGTTCGCGTATCATCGGGTTAAAGGGTCGCATCCTCGATGAGGTTTCGGCCCTAGTTGACGAACGAGGCTGGGATCCCGTGACTGGCGAGAGAGTTAAAGGGCTCAGCACTAACCCGAAGCTGAAAATGAGCGGCACAGGACAATCCGGGCCGCAATCTGTACCGATGGTCATACGGGCAGCATCGGCCACAGCTGAGGGAGAAGCAGGCGACACGACCAAGAGTGCGGCCGACACGCCTCAACAGGCCGACCCGGTCGAGGCGCAGCTGAAAAAGGAAGCAAATCACACAATGCCCGTGCAAGGCATACTGAGAGTTGTCGACTCCCTCGGTCCCTGGTGTGGAGCCAGCCTTGCCACACGACTGAAGGTTCCGGCGATTGCAACCATAGACCGCGAAATATGGCTGCAGCAGGGCGTCAGCGGCGCCTGCCGTCCGAGCGAAGTCGACACGAAGAGACAGAGCATGGGTACTAGTGGGTTGATGCGAGGACAGGCAGCTCAACCAAACAATTGGACGCTGGGCGTTTGGGGGTCATTGTTCTAACCTAACACGAGACCTGCCAGTTCTTGACGCCTTGATTTGATGTACAGTTCTTCTACCTTCCTTTCTAGCCTGGAGTTACTTGAGTAAGTAGCTAAGTAGATACCCCTTTCTGAGCAACGCATTTGAGACTCTGGAGTCTGGTGGGATTAGGGGTTTTTGCCAAGAATCGTGCGATCCACGATGCAAGTACCGGCTTTGACTTGCCATATTCGGCCGGATCACGGATCACGACCGAACTCCGGACGGAGATGACTGTTGTAGACACTCACAAAAATAAGTATAATGATGCTCTAGGATCGAGGACCACGTGCTATCTCCCTCTAGTAAGTGGTGTTTTTGCTGGATTGCTGGATTGCTCTTGAAGGCTTGAACCCTGTCTTGGGAATGTACCCTCTAAATAAATGTGGGGCTACAGTGACCTCGAGCGAGCGTCCAAGTGCCACCGAGTCGCACCGACTCACGACAAGGGAATACATGGCGTCCCCCCCTTCGTCACTAAGTATATCGTGGCAATGTTTTTTGGGGACTACCTGCAAACATGAAAGCAGCAAGAGCATCTTACGTTTGCCTACAGTGTCGGCATCTCCGGCCCAGGACAACGCGACTGTTCCCCAGCGCAGTCGCTCGTTCTTACTCCACCTCGAGCGCAGCTGATACTACAACTACAGCGACACAACAGCAACAACGACCCACGACCGCTCCGAAGCCCAACGTCGACATCAAGCACATCCGCCAGAACCCGGAGCTGTATGAGCGGAACTGCCTCGAGCGCAACTACAAGAATCAGGCCACGTACCCGTCGCGGATCAACGCGCTCTTCGAGCAATGGCAGGCGCGGCAGAAGGACGGCCGCAGCCTGCGCGAACGGAGCAACGCCCTGCGCCGCCAGATAGCGAACCCTGCGACCATCCAGCACGAGGACGAGGCCCCCGATGGGGAGGCGACGGCAACGAGGAGCGGCGACGCGCTCTCCCAGTCCTCCCTCGGCAGCGGTGCGCGGCGCGATGTCAGGTCCATGACCAAAGAAGAGCTGCTGGAGGAGGCTCGGCTGCTGAAACAGGCCCTCTCGGCCATTGAGGACGACGAGGCCCGCCTCACTAGCGAGATGACGGAGCTCGCCCTCGCGATCCCGAACCTGACGTCCGACGAGACGCCCCGCGGCTCCGAGCCGCGCGTCCTCACCTACATCAACGAACCCCACCCGCTGAAGTCGGAGGCGTCGGACCGCGTATGGCGCAGCCACGTGCACATCGGCTCCGAGCTGGGGATCCTGGACTTTGCCGGCGCGGCGACGACGTCCGGCTGGGGCTGGTACTACCTGTTGGACGAGGGCGCCGAGCTCGAGCAGGCGCTCGTCGCCTACGCCCTCGCCAGCGTGACGCGCATCCCCGGGTGGCGGCAGGTGGCCCCGCCCAGCATCGTCTACAGCCACATCGCGGCGGCCTGCGGGTTCCAGCCCCGCGACCAGAACGGCGAGACCCAGGTATACACGCTCGCACAGTCGGCATCGGACGCCGCGCGGGGCCGGCCGGAGCTCAGCCTCGCGGGCACGGCCGAGATTCCGCTCGCGGGCATGCGCGCGGACAGCGTCATGGAGGCGTCGGAGCTCCCCTGCAAGCGCGTCGGCGTGTCGCGCTGCTACCGCGCCGAGGCCGGGGCCAGGGGCGCCGACACCAAGGGCCTGTACCGCGTCCACGAGTTCACCAAGGTGGAGATGTTCGCCTGGACGCACCCCGACGCCGACGCGGCCGCCGACCTGTTCGACGAGATGGTCGACGCCCAGACCGAGATGCTCGCCTCGCTGGGCCTGCACTGCCGCGTCCTCGAGATGCCCACGGCCGACCTCGGCGCCTCGGCCGCCCGCAAGATCGACATCGAGGCCTTCTTCCCCTCCCGCGCCGCCCAGGGCCTCGACGACGGCTGGGGCGAGGTCACCAGCGCGAGCCTCTGCACCGACTACCAGACCCGTCGCCTGGCCACGCGCTTGCGCACCGGCGGTAGTGGTAGTGGTAGTGGTAGTGGTAATAATAAGCTGTCGTATCCCTGGACAGTCAACGGCACCGCCCTGGCCGTGCCCCGCGTCCTGGCCGCCATACTCGAGAACGGATGGGACGAGAGCCGCGGGGCCGTCGCGATCCCCGAGTGTTTGCGCCCCTGGATGGGCGGTAGGAGGGAAATCGCGATGAAGAAGAAGCGCTGGGATTAGGGGGGGTGTGCGGGAGAAAAGAATCCAAGAAGAAATCATCGACACCCGAGAAAAGAAGGGATCATGCATGACAGGAAACTTCTCGATCAATTTGTAAAATTAAACACCACGTGTACAACCAACCTATTATTATTAACTCATGATCAGACGTCTACATACATACTTACACATACGCATACTCTGGCGTTTTGTCCAGTTTTTTTTACTCAAGACATCCACCCGCTTTGTTTGTCCAATATCAACTAGAGAAATTCCACCCTTTTACAGCACTTGGATCAGATCAAATTAATCGTTCTCGTTCTATGTGTCATTGAAACCCGTAATGTTTTTATTTTCATTCTCATTTCATTAGTACGTAACATACAGTAGACTAGGTAAGTAGGTATCGAAACTCAAACAGGAAAAACCGAAGAAGGGGCAAGACAGAAAGAAAAAGCAACCACACGCATGCCTGCTTGCATTCTCTGTAGTAAGAAAGGAAAGGAAAGGGGAAAATTCTGAACATCATGATATTTTTTCGCCTGCTTGCTTGCTTTAATAAACAGTCCATCAATCTTGATATCTATCAATCAAGGCTCAACCTCGATATCGACATGCCCCCCCCTTTGTCCCTCGAGGGAAGGGGTATTTCTTCCCAACGGGAGAAAAAAAACCCGAAAAAGAAAAAAGAAAACAACAACGCATCATTATAACACTTTGAAGCATTAATCATGACTTAAGTACCTCCTCAAGCAGGTACATAGTTAGGCGAGTCAGGCTTTCATCAATCAGGCAGGCACGCCGGCCTCGCTCTCGCTCTCGCCAGCGATGCTGTCTCTGTCGGCGGCAATGCCCTCGGAGACAACACTTTCTCCTTCGCCTCCTTCATCGGCGTCGGCGTCGTCTGCGCCGGTGCTGCCATCAACACTCATGCCGTCTTGGTTGTAGTCGTCCTCATGTTCCTCGTCATCGCTGTGGTACGCGCCCTCCTCCTCCTCCTCGTCACCGCCAAAAGCGCTCTCCGTCTCCGCGCCCGCGATGACGGTGGAACCGAGACTTGAGCGACGGCGAGTGCCGTCGTCGTCGCTGGCCGAGTCTTGGGATTCCTCGCCGTCGTGGGTGTCGTCCGCGTCACTGTGATCCGAGATGTCTCCGTCATTTTCTGGCCGCTCCGTGGACATGGTCACGGTCTCATCATCTTCCTCTCCCACTGGGGTGGGAACGTCCACTGGTGTAGGCGTGGCAACATCTCTGTCATCGGCATCGGCATCCTCAATGTCATCGATGGCAGGGCTGCTAGTAACCGGCAGACTTGTGTCAACAGCTTCTTCGAGGTTGGCGTCTTCCTCGTCGCTCTCTCTCATCGAGTCCACATTCTCCTTGTCGAGCTCGCCGTACCCCTTGCCTGATGCAACCCGGCCAGGGGCCCAGCTACTCTTCCGTAGCCCGGTGCCAGCTGCCGTGCGAACGCTTTGACTCCGCTTGAGCCCGCCCGTGGGCACGTTGTTCGTAATCTGGCTGAGGCTTAGGATTCTTCGGCTCGCGCCCCCGTTGTTGGGCGGGACGAGGCCGCCTCGGTTGCTGTTGACCGCCATGTTGACACCAGCACGGGGCTTGGCCGTCAGTTTCACCGCCTGCTTCGGAGTTTCCGCACCTCCAAGGCTGGACCGAGCGACGCGCTTACGGCTCATTGCCTCGCGGCCTTTGGGAACCGAGCTGGCCATCAGGAGTGCTCGGGAATGATCGAGAACGCCATCTAGGATTCTTCGTTCGAGACCTTGGGCACGGACGTCCATGATGTGGAGCTCCTCGCGGCGGAGATGCAGAGCAGTCTCGAGGGAAGAGACGTCGGCAGTCAGCCGAGTCTTCTGTCGGGTCAACGCCTCTTGTTCGGACCGCAGCTCGAGCACGCTCTTCCGAAGCTGCGCCTCCTCCTCCCTCAGCAGGGCCAGGTTGACTTCGACATGCTCCTGCTCTGCCCTTTGACGCTCCAGGGCAATGGTGGTGTCCTGCAGCGCCTTCTCGCGGTCTTCGTGCTCATTCTCGATACGCTGCTTCTGGGAAGCCAGGAAGTCGCTGATGTCGGCCGAGGTTCGTACGACCTGCTGGTAGACTTTGTCCAGCGTCTCCAGCTGCGCATAAGCCTTGCCGGCTATATGCGTGTGGTCCACGAGCCTATCCAGCTTGGTATGCACTCCGCTGTCCAACTTGTCAAGTTTCGCCTGGACTTCGGCATCGTCGTACTTCTCGACAGGCGGCGGCAGCACCAGCGGCTCTGGCTTGGCCTCTTCGATGAAGTGTTGGATCTCGGTGACGGAGCCTTTGGAGTGTTCGAAATGCTCTCCGACAAGCAGGAGAACGTCCTTAACCGCCTCGAGTATCTTTGGCTGGTAGTCATGGACACGCTCTTGAAGGCCCTCGACCGCGCCGATAGCTTGCTTAACTTGCTCACGTGTCATCTCGTGCTCGGTCTTGCCCTCGGCGTGGTTGTCCTCCGTCTTGCTGTACAGCACCTCGACCTTGTCGAAAACAGTCCGCGATGCTTCTTCCATCTTCTCAAAAGACGCGGCCACGGTAGAGCCGAGCGTATCGACCAGCCCCTTCAGCTCCTCAGTCACAGCCTTGTTGCCAAGCACCGCGGCTTCCATCGCGACGTCTCGGGCCTCCCCAGCTCTCGCTCGATCATCGATGAGCAGCTGAAAGTCCTCGTATTTCGTCACAAGCTCGCCGATCTTCTGGTCGAGCTTCTCGTGGACCAGATCGGCCGCTTCCTTGAGCTTCTCGTCAGTGTCGAGCTTCGCACCAACGACACCAGCTCGAGTCTCCTCGAACTCCGACTTCATCGACTCTAACATGTCCCGGAGATCGCTGCCAACGGTGGCGTTCTGATTGATTGTTTGACCGAGGCCCTCCAATTGACGGCCCAGCACCTCCAGGCCGTTCCCACCAGCGTCGAGCTTGTCCCTGGCCATGCTTTGGAAGTCTTCCAGGAAGGCCTTGACCTCGGCCACTCGCTCGTTCACAGTGCTGACCTCGGTCTGCCTGTCGGCCAGGGCTGTAGCGTTGGCCTCGGCTTGAGCAGTGTTGTAATCCTGTATGCTCCTCACCATCTCCTCGACGTTCTTGAAGTCTTCCTTGGACGGCAAGGCTGCGATCTCATCACTGGACATCTTCTCCACCAGGGACTTGATGTCCAGTACACAGATTCCAATCGCGTCCAGTTCGGTCTTGGTGACCTTTTCGGGGTCTTCGAGCGATTTTTCTGCCCGATCCTTCATCTCGTTGAGCGAGACCGTGATTTGTGTGACGAGAGACTCGAGGCTCATGAGGTCGTCCTTGCGGGTGACAGCGTCGAGCTGAGTGGTGAAGGCCCCCAGCGACTCCTTCGTTTCCAGCGCGAGGGCTTCCAGCACGTCGACATGCTCTTTCCTGACCATCTGCTCACCGTCGATGAGATCGTCCAGCCGCGACTTCGTGTTGCGGAGGATCGTCTCTATGGCTTGCACATCCTCCTTTGTAGCGGCGTCCTCGGGGTTGGCGGCGGGCGCCGACGCGGTATCCTTAGTGGACGTATTCGCCATGCCTGCCATCGAATCCTGCATCTGACGGAGCATCTCCTCCATCTGGGTGAGGTCTTCCTTGGAAGCGCCCTTTCGAAGCATCTCCTCCATCTCGGCCAGGTCGTCCTTCGAGAGCACGCCCTCGGGCGCAGGAGCTACCAGAGGCTGCGGTATCTCGATGGAATCCATCTTCACACTGAGCTGCGTCATCATGACCTCGAGGTTCTTGATGTCGTCGTGCTTGACCAGGTCGGTTGGCACCAGGGCGTCCATGGGCTCGGGATTGAGAGATACTATAGCCCTTTCGTTGTTGCTCTCGCGAAGCGTGTCGATGTCGCCCCGCACGTCGTCCAGACCTGACTTGAGAGCGTCGAGAATCTCATCGTTGGCGGTGAAGTCAACCGGCTTGTCGTTCAGCTTCTCGATGCACAGACGCATCTCGCTGAAACCCTCGTGCAACGCGTCCAGGATGTCGGTGGTGCCGGCATGCGGGCGCAGAAGATCGCCGCGGACCCTCTCGAGACCCTCGCGGATGGCTTCGAGAGCCTCCCTGTTGTCGGCCGGGGGCGGCACATGGGGTACGAGGGAGGAGTTCACGGCGTCCCGGAGCGACTCGATCTCCTGCTTGACCAGGTCCCTCGAACCGTCGGACGACTTCGCTATCATCTCGGCAAGCTCGTCACGGAAGCTGTCGAAGCTGTTGACAAGGTTCGCCATGAGCTCCTCCTGCGATGCTGCGTCGCTGTTGACCGAGGCCGCCGCCCTGTCGAAGTATTCTTCGATATGCACACGCAACGACTCAAAGCCGTCCTTGGTGGCATCCAACACCTGCTCCGTTTCGCGCTCGCTGGTCGCGACAATCTGCTTAGCTCCTTCACTGGCTGCCTTGAACTCGTCTCGCATACACTGCATGAGCTCGTGGAGGCGGGCCATGATCTCGTCGTTTCCACCGTCGTGAGGCACGAGAGCGCCAGCGTTGGGGTTCGGGAACTCGAAAGACTCCAGGCCTTGCTTGACAGCATCTAGCATGTCGTCACGAGTGAGCTCTTGGGTGACTGCAGACGGGGCGATGGGGAACTCGAACTCTTCGAGGCACTCCCGAACAGCCTCGAGAACCTCGTCACGGGAGAGGCTCGTAGGCGTCTCGATCTTTGGGGGCACGAACTGCTTCATGCCCTCGACGACAGCTTGGAAGACTTCGTCTTTCGTCGCCGCGTCTGGGAACTCGGGCTGGGGAGCGTGCTCTTGTAGGCCTTCCTTGATGCAGGCGAGCACTTCGTCCCGCTCCAGGCCCAGCTGTTGTATCTCGATCTCGGGCTTGTAATTCTCCCATGCGTCGCGAACGGCCTCGAGGACGTCTTCCCGGCTGAGCTGCGGTTCCTGGCGCTTGTTCGCTTGCGTATCACTGACGGCGGTCCGCACAGCGTTGTAGATCTCGCCGTAATCAATGGCGGACTTGGTCGACTCGGTCGACTCACGTCTGTGCTCCCGAAGTCGGTGTTGCATGTAGACCTTCATCTGCTCCAGGCCTTCCTCCACAATCCTGGCGAGCTCCGCCCGGCTTGCGGTCTCGCTCTTGCTGTGGTGACCGCCCTTCCCGCCGTGCTCTTCCAGCTTCCGACCCAGGTCTCTACCCATGCCAAGGACCTCGCCTCGTAGCTCGCGCACAAGCGCCTTGACCTCGGCCGTCAGGCCTCCTCCCTGAGCAACACTGTCTTTGACGGAACGGATCATCTTCATCATTTCGTCGCTGAGGACTTCGTTCGGACGCGATGGAGCGGATGCCCGGCGGCCATCCTTATCCAGCAGGAGGCGCTCAACTCGAGTGCTCACGGCCGAGGCGCTCGGATTCCAATGCATCCCCTCGACTGCGACATCGCCGGCACTGTCGAAGCTTAGGCTTCTATGAGTATTCGAGCCAGGGCCCGGAGTCGGAGGGGACGGCTGCGTCTGGGCCTGTCTCATGGCTTTGAGATGATCAAGTAGCTCTTCAATCTTGGCAGCCGAAGCCATGCCGCTTAGTTTCTCGGCCAGCTCGTTCAAGTGATCAATCACCAGGTCCTGGCCGTCCTTGGTTCCCATATCCCGAATGATCTTCTCAAGCAAGGCCATAGAGGCGGGTGAATCGCTGCCACCTATGAGAGACGGCGTGCTTAGAGACGACTCCCGGTCTAGAGAGGCGGCGAAACTGTTTGGCGACGGTATGCGAGGGAGGGCGTATGCTCGCGGAGTCTTGGGCGCCGCAGAGGCGTTGAAAGCCTTGTTGTCGAGATACAAGCCGCCGTTGAAACTATCGCGGTGGTTCCTGCTGGGGTCGACGTTCATGGCTAGCTCGCGCAGTGTCTTCCGAATGTCCTCGTCTCTCGCATGTGTCGCCTCCTTGAGGCTCATCAAGTCGGTTGCGTTATCGCGACTCCGTCGGGTCAGCTGTGCCATCTCCTTCTGCAGCGAGGCAGCTATGTTGGTCAGCGTCAAGAGCTGGTTCGACAGCTGCTCGTTGAGCGCTGCGGATTTGGGCTGCGCGGCGGCGCTGCTGTGGGCGCTGTTGGTGACTGTGGCCAGAGGTGATTCGCTTTCTCTGCTGGACGCCGGCGCCATGTTCTGCAGAGCCAGCATGGTGGCGGACTGTGGCGGCGTGTTCTCGCCCAGTATGCTCTGCTGTGCTCTCTTTGCCGATGGTCGCATAAGCTGTGTCAGACTCGACGACATGTTTATGGGCGTGACGGTCATCGGCGGCTCCTTCTCGGTTGATCGTATCTCTCTCTCGTTATCTCGTCCTCGCACGGGCGTTGCCGGCCGCGGCTTTTCAGGTGACCCTCTAGGCGTGGAACTTGCTGACTCTCGACCTCCTCCTTCGATCATGAAGCTCATGTCCCGTACCGTGCCTGACTGGAGCGACTGCATCCGCTTGTGAGGGCTGGGCCGCGGGATGAGAGCACGCTCTGGAGAGAGGTCCGTCGGCCGCTTCTGGAGGGCCGGCACGAGGGCATTCTCTCGAGCCTTCTCCTGCAATGCCGCATGGGCGGACTGGATGGCTAAAGACGTGCCGACTCGTGAGGTGCCGACGCTGGGAGATTGCGGGTTCAGAGGTAGCGGCGGAGGGGCACGATCGGGGTCGGAGCTGTCCCACCTAGTTTGATCTCTGTCAGATTGAATTCTACTGCCACCAATTGAGCGCGTCGAGGTGGGGATGACGCAAAAGCTGACTGGATTGACTTACATAGGCACAAGGGCACTGGATGACGCGGAGTGTTGGTGTCTGAGATGCCGGTCAGGCGCCTCACGCTCGAATGACGGCATCTTGGGGGGTGATGCCCAGAACTGATGAGGATGGTATTTCGTCAAGGGAGGGAGGGCATGCAGATGTATGAGTCAGCGACAAAACTTATTTTGCGGTTGCTCGTTTCAAATACAAAATGGTTCTCTGTCAATTAAGATGGGATGGGCCGAATGAAGCCTCAAGACACGGGATGTGGAACGAAGAGGGGAATCGAGTCAATTGCAAAGGAACTTAGGTATTGTTGAAACTGATGCAATGGAAGATGGATGGAAAGGTGAGGTAGAGAAAAAATGGTATAACAACAGGAAGCCCTTGTTAACACAAGTGCATGGTGGCATGTCAGGGATTCAATTGGCGCCAGCAGTACACATCATGTCAAAGTCTGCCCCAATGTGTACAAACAAAACATTAGGTTTACAAGCTGTCGCCCAATCCCATCACACCCTTGCAACGTCACTGGCCTGCTGGCCCGGCAACCGACGTACATTTCAGTAGGTACAGCGCCCCACCATGTGATATCACAAGTACAACCCTTCACTCTGGCTCCCTTTCACAATCCATAACTTTTCCAACACGATATAGCTGCACTTCTCCCCTAGGTACTACTCACTTGCGCATTGTCGGTCTGTCTTGCTAACAAATATCTGTAGTCGAATATAGGTGACCGGCAGAAAACAACCCTGTAGGTTGTACTGCTGTATTGCTCCTCTTAGCTCAGAAGACCTTCATTCGATGCTCTGTACTGCGTCACTTTGCGAGGTAACCGCAGCAATTCGTAGTCTAGGTTGTTCAGAACGAATTTAACAGTCAATCTTCATATACCCGAAGGCCGAAAAACGTCCTGCCGAGTTCTGCAGATTCTACAGGATTAGACTGAAGCTCTTAACCTAATACCTTGAAGGTTGCAGAGTTGGTAAGGATTTGTTAGTTTGGCCAGATCATTATATCAAACCCCGAAGATTTGCAGTCCGATCTGTGAATGAACTTGCTGTGTGTGCACAGGCCGGACGCCCCTGGGCAATGGCTGTGGACCTGTGGTGGAAGGTTGGAGGATGGTGCCAGATCTGTAAACTTCACCCCCCTAATAATAAGAGTGGGCGCTTATCCCGAGGGTCGTTCATTCTCAATTTATATCTCTTGGCGTCGAGTACTTTCTTTATCATTAGTATGTCCCTTTATATCGGTTCTTCTTTTCTATCCCAAGTCATGGTCCGAATCAAGCGCTTGAGATACCATCCTAACAAACGCCATTATATACATAGTCTATACCGTTAGCTCCTTCTGTTATACTCATACACAACCAGCTCTTCCATCTATGTCTGTTGGGTATTCTATTTCATCAGGCCGTCGAACGCGGGAATGAGAGTCTGGGCAAGCCAGAAAGAGAAGACAAGCTTGGGGCCAGTCATGAGGAGCTGCAGGCGCGTAAGCAATTCTGACCTAGAAAGTGGACGAGAATCAAAAAGACGGGGGTTGCTCACCTTGGGCACCAATCCCTTGAAGAAACTTGAAGGGCCCTCGTTCTTTGCCATATTGGACAGAATCCGGAATCCGCTCTCGGGGTTTTCAAAGTTTCGGTTCTGGATACGAGTCTTGATGACATCTAGCGGCGCGGAAACGACGAGAGACGCGGACGCACCGGCGATAGATGCGATGAAGTTCTGGAACCACGAGGCCTTGTTGTAGTCCTGGAGACCGAAGAGATACTCCTTGGTGAAAGCCGATCCACCGAATAGCTGTTTTGTCACGTCAGATATCTACAGAAACCAACTGGCCCGAGTGATGGGGAACCAACCGCAAAAGAGCCGGGAGCATTGCGAGCGGCAGTCCATCCCCATCCTCTGTATAGGCCGAACCCTTCATCGGCAATGATCTTGAAGATACCGCGACCACGGAACGCCTCGGGGTTTGTCTGGCGCTTGATCTTGAGGACGTCGAGGGGCAGGAGGACGATCTCGCCGATACCGATCAAACTACAGCATGCTATTAGCAACAGCAATCAGACTACCGCGAAGGAATTGACGCATCTACTGTACCTTCCGGCTGTTGAATGCATGATAGCTTTGCCAGTCTTCTTGCCAAAGGCGCTCTCAAAATCCTTGCCGAAATGCGTGGCTAGGTAGTCGCGAGCGACAGGCTGGCCACCATACTTGTAGATTCTTTGCGAGACCTACGACATTGTCGTTAGCCAGAAGGCTTGAAGCCGCTTTGGGCTGCTTCGGTGGTCGCCATACCTTGTATCCAGCAGCATAGCCCAGACCCGGAAACAGAGAAAAGAATTTCCTGCCCAGAGGAGCGGCGGCCTGGTCTTTGAATATGACTGTGTTGAGCTGGCTCGTGCTTGTAATCTTTGCACATACTTAGCAATCATTACTCTCTTTTATTTTCCCCCGTATTAACGTCATGACGACTCGCCCCTAGTCATCCCTACCTTTGTCTGGTTGCTCATCAATCGCTTTGCGATCGTGTCGACCTTCGGATCTTGTCAGTCAACGCCCGAACCTACAATTCGTTGTCGCTACGCACAGGATGGAAGACGGCCAACTCGGCGATACCGGCAGAGCCTAGAAGCAGAAGAGTCCAATTAGAGAGCTGCTCCGAGACTTGTGGTTACTGCTCTGCTATGGCCCAACATACCGGAACCGAGGATTCGAGCAACGTTCGACTCATTTTCTTTGCCAGCTACCATGGGCGCCATTGTGAACGGTAGAGCGAGGGAGGGAAGAGAATTTAAAAGAGAACGGGGGATTAAAGTCGGTAAGAGAACGAGTTAGAGGATAAAGAGAGGAAAATACACAGCCAGAGGGAACCTGGAAACAGCAAACGAGAGCGGACTCGGATTCAGTGAGGTGAGGCAATGGTTCCGAGCAAAAGTTTCGTGTTGCCTGGGGCGGGAGAAGAGCCGATAAATTATTAAATTTCCTATTGCGAATGCGCACTGCTCTAACCGCGACAGCCTCTAGCCCAACCTCGACGCTAGCAAATGGGCCCGATTCAGACATCGACCTAGTGATCTAGCCAATCATATTAAAGGCTTCAACCCCAACGGCAGGTCCCTGTCATGCTTATCGGGCACTGATAAACCCCATTACCTAGACTGAAGTCTAACCTAGACATCAGGCACGGAGCACCGGGCAGAAAAACACGGGCGGACCACGGGGTATCACTGGGTTTATGGTGGTATTTCTTGTCTGGGCGCTCCAAGTTGGAGGCCATGTTCTGTACTCCAACGGAGCGTTGCAATCGAAGACTCACCAGATAGGTATGTCGGTATGGACAACTCTCGAGATCACAAAGGTGCGGAATTGTCGCCCTTGGAACCGGCAGATATTTCCCCTCCTACTATTACATAGGTAGGGTTGTAGTCGAGCCCTGTTTCAGTCATCGGGAGCTATCCTTCAGTTCTATCTTATACAAAGCCAGGAAGGAATCGTCCTCGCATGTTCGTAATCAAGCTAACGCCACTACGCAATGCAATGTGAGATTCCAAGGTTTCCAAGTTGACAGGGATGCTCTATGCGCCTGCCTCGTGCTTTTTGGATCGGCTTTATGATCAGCTTAGAAGTCTTGGAAGATGGCGACAAGGTCGTCAAGTCTCGACACCTGGCTCAGCAGCTTCTTCTCAATGTCGAGATACTCTAGATAATCCTTGTAAACGTCGTCTCTCAGCGCGCTTTGTTCTCGACCCTGGACGTCTTTCCGCTCCGTCATCGACAACGCACTTCTCTTCTTGTAACGTTCAACGTCGAGACGCTCCAGACACCGCACCATGGACTTGTAAGCATTGTCGAGAACACGCTTCAGCGTCCGGGCCTCGTCGAAAAACCAGAAGAACATTGTTCGATTTGCCGCTCTGTTGTTGTCACGAGGTACCTCTTGCACCTCTAGAAAGCCAGCCATTTCCATCTCTGCCATCTTGACGTGAACGTCCGGTTTCCTCATGAGTGCCATGGCCGGCAGCGTCTTGTCGTCTAGTTTACCCTTTTCCCTCAGGATCCGTGTCAGCCTCAGGCCCTGCCGCCCGAAACTGTCTTCTATCATGGTGTCCAACTCGATGTAGCGCAGCTGCTGCACGAGTGGCCCAAAGTCCACTGTCCACTCGTTCTGCCCGCAGTGACGCACAAATTGCTGCTTCGCTTCGCCAAGCAATAACAGATGCTGGCGCATTTGCTGGATTTGTTGAGCTCGTGATGATTGATCCTCCCTTGTTGGATCCCCTTCGACTTTGCTGCCATTCGGACCAGTCGATTTGTGTGCATGCCCATTCATATGCACCCCTTTCAAATTCCCCCCGCTGCGGTCGTAATCTTCATCGTCTGAACCCATGATTTCATCGCCTTCTTCCAAAGTCCCATTCAGGTGTGAGCCTCGAGTCTGGGGCGGGTATTTTCGGATTCTCTCCGCGAAACGGATATCGATATCTTCCTCGGACGAGGTGCCAATTCCGGTGGATAGGTCGATGCCAGGACCGAGGTGGTCGAAAATCTCTTCCGCAGTAACGCGGATGCCTGCATAATAACTCTCTTCTTCCTCCTCCGCCATGATAGCATGCTGGTCATGTTGACATCTGTAAACCTTTCTGCATAACGCAGCCAGCAGTGCCGAATAGACCTGCGCGGTGGTTTCTCCGACAAAATCTTCGGCATGCTCTATAAGCTTCTGGTTGCGTAATTCCACGAGACATTTGTCCAAGCTCACGCGGATAACAGTGTTGGGCTGGAGACGGCGCTGCACTTAGTATTAAGTTGGCCAAAGGGAGAGAAACTGGGTGAAGATGGGGATGCAACACCTACTTCATCCTGTAGGATAGAACCTCCACTGTCACCGGCAAACCCATTCGACATTGCTCCGTTTGCAAGTTTCCGTCGTTTGATGTTACTTGGTTCATACAATGCGCTTTGTTGCAACTTTCTCTTGGTAGTAGTTCGCTCGGCTCCGATAGACTTGATGCGTGACCTGACCATTGTGTCGAATTCAGTTGAGACTTTAGCCCCGCGAATGCCGTTTGGGAATTCCTTCAAGCACTCCTGCTCGATGCTGGCCTTGAGATCTTGTGGAGATTGGAACATGGTAGCAGATACTGTTTCGATGACACCTGCAGCTAAGAGTTGCGCCAGAGTATTGTAAATGCCGTCTTCGTTAGAGCTTGTTCCCTCTTCCGTATCGTGGTTTACACCATTGCCGTTGACGTAGAGCGAGTCATCTTCGAAAGGATCGTCGTCTGGTTCGCCATAATCATGTTCGGCATTCTCCTTGCCATTTGCGGTTGTACCTTTGCGATGCTGCTGTGATCTGCGGTACCTGACGAGTTCGGAAACCTCGGCATGTCCCAGCATTAGAAGATCGTTCACCAGTTCCTTTGCCGCCGAGCCGTATTTTCTGTCAATTATCTCGAGAATCTTGCCGACACGGACAAGATGATAAGAGGCCTGTGGATTTGCCTCATAGGTGGTGGCGCCGGTGTCCGGATCGGTCTGGTAGAAGACGAGGTTGTGATGGATGACAAGCGCAAGCCCATGGCGGACCTGCTTCGGGTTCAGGGAGGTATGTAGAGCAAGATCCCTCACATTCGATCTACCTCTTGCTAAGAGAGCAGCAATGATACGCTTCGATATTCCAGGAAAGTCAGCAAGCAGTTAACATAGGGTGCATCTGTGCGTGTTTTGCGCCCTGCGACGGGGCGGAGGATGAAGCAGACGGAGGCATACCGAAGGGAGCTGGCCGTATAGTTCTGTGACGAGCAGAGCGCACAGCTCTGCAGCGTTCTTTGTCTGAGGCCAAATCAGTAAAAGGCGATAAGAGGCGGTACCTGGTACTGCTACTAGCAACCTACCACCAACATGACGGGTGTTGTGATTGTTGACTCGATTGAAGGGATTCGGCTAGAAGAGGCAGACACGCGATGCGCCAGTTGAGGGGAATGCTGCTAGAGATCCTCTCACTATCTCTAGAGCCGCCACGATCGCTACCGTGGCTTCATTGATGGTGTGGAAGAATGGAAATGGTGAAACGGTAAAATACGGCAAAGCGAAAGAAAAATACAATAAGTTGTAGAGATTCAGGTTGACGCAGGCATGAATCGCCAGTTGGAACTTTTTTTTGTCGAGAGCGGGGAGTTGATTTGTTGCTTTAAGCTCCCAAGCCCGTCCCCCACCAACCCATACATCAGTTAATTACCTCTTTAGTGTACAATAGTACAGCACTACATGCCTGCGTGCTGCATACATATAATTACGTGCATGTCCTGCCTTGTCTACTAACCTTAGTAGGTATGTTGATACCTACATGTAGGTAATCAAGTACGTTATATAAAGAATACAAACAGTGCATGTAGAGAGTTGACCATTATCTGGAAACTTGTGAGGTGTGAATCGTGTGACAGCATGGAAGTTTGTCAAGGTTACTATATTGATGTGAGTACATCAAGACCAGGGTACCTTACTGCTATATGCATGTACTTCCCGAGGGACCTCAATACCGACCTGCACTGTTCTACTACTACAATATGTCTGTAGGTACAGAAGGTAAGACAAAATTCTCTAAAAGTAAACACTGGTGCTGAGAATAAATAATTGAAGGTACAAGTTGTTCTGGCTAATAAGATATGGTACTTTTCCCCTTCACTTATACCAACGCCACTACTAGGTTCTTCGTACTTAGACTACCTACTTACAGCAGTACTCAGAAGAGATCAGCACACGGGAGCATAAGGTAGGCATGTAGGTAAGTTTGCTGTTGTCGAGGTCACTCCATTCTCTGTCATCACACCCAGGCACGTGCCAGCGAGCCAGGCATGCCAGGGTAGCCACATTGTAGTCGAGCAAGATTCCCAACTAATAAGCTCATCAGCCAGTACACCTGTCGGCTTCCACAATGAGATACTTCACCAAAAGGATAGGTAAATAAATTTACAGCTCATATTTGGAAACCAATTTCACTATTAGAAACGTACCCAATTACTACCAAGTCAATACATACCGAGGATGTGTTCCAGTTTTGAAGAGAAAAAAAGCAAAAACACATGGGTGAGGAAGAGGATACGTGCCTACCAAAACATGAGATGATGCCATGATGTGCATGCCATTAACTTACTTAGTTGGAAGCAGCAGTGTCATTGTTCTTTATTGATGGTAGCTAACCAGGTTGGGTAGTGACCCAAGTGTTTATGAAGCTGTCTGAGAGGTTTACGGTGAGGTCAGCTTGTAATTCATAGGCAATGCGTCTTCTCTGATTGGTCCAATTTTATGCCTAGTAGAAGCTAGCTCCAAAGTATGTCCAAAGACAGTGCCAAGCATGGGTTGTTACCGAAAATCTACCGGAGTTGAGCATCTTTTTGCTCCTCCAAGCTTTCACCTCCGATCCATCAGAGGACAGTACTGTCTCCCGTCTTCAATTGCCAATCGCCCTCGGCATTTCACCCTCACCATGCTCTCTAGGACGGCTTTCTCCAAGTGCGTTCAGCTTGCAGCCCGCAGACAAGGCCGTTCGCAGCTTCGGGGCTATGCTGCAGCTGCTGGCTCTATCCCGACCTCCTTTACGTACGAGACGAGCGATGTAGCTGGCGTCAAGGTTGCTACTCGAGATTCCCGCGGTCCTACCACAAAACTTGCCATCGTCGCCAAGGCTGGAACCAGATACGAGCCTGCTCCCGGCCTCACCGTGGGCCTGGAGGAGTTTGCCTTCAAGGTAAGCTGAGCGTCGTGCGCCTCGGTGTCGCGTTGAGCTAATTAGATGCAACCGTCGCAGAACACTGCGTCCCGTTCCGCCCTACGCATCACGCGCGAAGCCGAGCTCCTCGGAGGCCAATTGACTGCCTACCACACCCGCGAGGCCTTAGTCCTAGAGGCCAGCTTCCTGCGACAAGACATCCCGTACTTCACCGAACTCCTCGCTGAGGTCATTTCGCAAACGAAGTATACCAGTGAGTGTTCCTCACGTGTATGGTAGGATTAGCTTATTCATTGGTGTCTCAAGCATACGAATTCCATGAGGATGTCGAGAGAGTCCTGCATCTGAAGCAAGCCAAGCTGGCTGGCGATGTTTCTGCGCTTGCCCTCGACGCAGCTCACGCTGTGGCCTTCCACAACGGTCTCGGCGCCTCTCTTTACCCTTCGCCCTCGACTCCTATTAAGGGATATCTAAACGAGTTTGCGATTGCCGACTTCGCCGGTGCCGTCTACAATAAGTCGAACATCGCCCTCGTTGGTGATGGCGCCTCGAGCGACGCTCTCCACAAATGGGCTGAGCAGTTCTTCAAGGGAGTGCCTGCATCTTCGACTAGTAACGTTTCCCTAAGCTCTAAGGCATCCACATACTACGGCGGCGAGCAGCGCACCTCCCATATTGGAGGCAACTCGCTGGTTCTTGCTTTCCCAGGTTCTAGCTACGGCACCTTCAAGCCCGAGATCGCCGTCCTTGCCGCCCTGTTTGGTGGCAAGCCCAACGTCAAATGGTCTCCCGGATTTACCGTCCTTTCGAAGGCCACTGCCGGCGTTCCCACTGTGACCGCTTCGTCCTCAAATATTGCCTACTCGGATGCCGGGCTATTGGCGATACAGATCAGCGGCGCTGCGTCGTCAGTGCGCAAGACTGCTGAGGAAGCGGTGAAGGCCCTCAAGAGCATCGCGTCCGGTTCGATCAGCAAGGAGGACTTGACAAAGGCAATCGCCAAGGCCAAATTTGATGCCCTAGAGGCTAGCGAATCTGGCCGTACTACCCTGCTCTCTGCTGGCTCTGGTATTGTCCAGACTGGTAAGCCCTTCCAGCTTGCGGAGACCGTTGAGTCCATCAACGGTGTCACAGCTGATAAACTAAAGACTGTAAGTTCCTTCCACCTAAATACAGGCTTCTGATGGAAATAGATGTCTCCCTGGATCTGACGCTAACTACTTTCTAATAGGCTGCTAAGTCTCTCATCGATGGGAAGGCTACAGTGGCTGCAGTGGGTGATCTACACGTATTACCCTATGCTGAGGAGCTTGGTTTGAAGGTATAGACGGGCCCGGGTAGATAAAAGTGTACGAACAGATCCGTAGAGACAGTCCTAGCCGTGTGCATATAGTCAACATCCCTTAGAGTTTCTTTCTGTCATGCATTCAAAGCGGTAACTTAATTTTTCATGGAACATCCCTTGTCATACGCCTCAGCATGTGCCAAATCAGCTAGTGAACTGATAAAATCATTTCATTTGGGTGTAATACTGCAAGTTCTATCAAATAACGCCATGCTCTCTGTCTGTTAGTCTTTTTTTGCTTGTGTTAAATGTCACCTTCTATTTTGGATCTTTTAGCTGTTCTGCAAGGCTTTTGTCAGTTCCTTGGACATACTGGACTGTAGATAAGCAACAGACATACATTGGGGGGCGGGGGGGGATCTAGAGAAACAATTCTGGCGTGTAGCGGACAGCTAATAGGTAGCGAAACAGCAGCTGCTGGTCAAAGGTTGATTACGTTTACATTGCTTCTTCGTGAGCAGCTTCAAGTTGGAGTTGTTTTGGATGATTGGAGAGATATCACAGTACTGTGTTATGTACACAGTACAGCAGTAGGTTAGGTAATTGGCTTTCATTCAATGTTGTTAGTATGCAAGCAAATCACGTGATTATGTTGGTATGGGGCTTGGCCTTGAAGCTTTGGCTCTCATCAGCGGAATTCGGGCCTTGCAGATGCTCAATTGGCGCTCTCGATTTTGATCTAATTGAGCAAGTACCCTCCTTACACACCCTCCTCCCTCTTACAGTCACCTCGACACACAACGTCAACTTCCGACACAATGGTTTTTGCGTGGAAAGCCGCTGGCCTCACGTAAGTTACATAGTGCCTGGGGCGCGTGAATTAAGCTTCGCATTTCGGCTTCAGGGGACCTTGCAAGCTACATGTCTTACCTGCTGCGGCCTTTTGCTAACATGGTCCATCTCGACCGAACAGCTACAACCGCTACGTTGCGGTCGCCTCCCGCGTCGTGCGCCGAAGCTTGAAAGAGGAAAAGCGATTGATTGCCGAGCGCCGGGGTGCATCTGACATTCGATTTGCTAAGTGGGATGTGAGTGGACTGTCTATATATCGAGAAACCGAGTGGAGAGAAGTTGGATCGAATACTGATGGAATCTTGCACGCATCAATAGAACGGCAAGATGGGCGAAGTCAAGAATCTAGCAGATGCGAACGCTGCCGCTACAGTCGAATCCGCTGCCGCCGGTGGCCATTAAACGATACAGCTCGGAATCCCTCGATTAATAGACGATGCGAACGGAGAATGCGCCCAAAGCGGGCTTCACGAGCCACGGAGCGCATGGTAGGCATATTATAGGATGCGGCTCGCGCTTCAGGAGGACTGTTTTGGCCCTCGTGTAAAGCTGTACAAAACCAAACAAATCATACCAAAGGCATCTTTCCCTTCTTCCCTTCAAGCATTATATTTTTGTCCCAGTAGAAGGGTTGCGCCTGTCCTATTCCAAGCTCGCCCATTCTGAAGGGTGTGCCCGGCCATGATATTCAATATACGAACATAGGTAATGCCTTGTGATTTGACGTATACATACTTAGATATTGGCGGCTTTGGTGTGTCGAACTCAGGTTAGCTGCTGGTTTTCAATGGCAATGGGACCGATACCAGGAGTGGTTGTAACTTTTTGGCCGGTAAACAACAGCAGACAAAAATAGCAAATTTGCTCACAACATAAACTCCATAACTTGCGTATCTGCTTAATTTATGTACAGCCAGTTGCACAATTTATTATCCTCATTATAAGTCTCTGAGTCTCTCTTCAGGCACTCCACTCCCCTTGTTTGATTCTTCCCCGTGATAGTACTGCTTTACAGGTGCCTCCTTGAAACAAGTCGTCATTGCGAGAGGTTCGAACCTACCTAGTCCTGTTTCTCGGCCCCTCCCTCACCTTTAGGTAGTAGCTACCACCACCATAACCCACAACTGTATTTAATCTGCCTCATCAGGTACCTACCTACCATCTCCAAAGGGGCACAAATCTACTGCTTGCTGTACATGCTTGTCTTGAAGTCTCTATAATTTGTCTCTGGTCACATTCAGACCACTCCGGCTCCCCGCCTAGTTGAGTGCTTCATGTGCGAAGCTTGCTAGGTGGTACTGGTGAGCCTGTTGATACTGCTAGGTCGCATCGGTCACAGCATCTCATAAAGTTCTCTCGATCCAATAGCACAATGGAGCCGTCTGATATGCCTCCTCCCCAGATTTCGCGGCCCGGCGTCGTGAATAGGGACATCACCAGCTCGTTCTCAGCCGCTGTCAGGAGTAAGTCGTATACGCATACGTCCGTTACGGCTTTTCTCCCAAATACGCCATGCTCACTGACATGCTTCCCTCCAGAGCTGTCACCTGGCGAGCTGATAAAAGATGCCCATTTCACTCTTTTCGAGTCCGTGTCCGCGTTGGAGGTGGGTTCTCCATTTGGCCCGCTGGCCAGTTTGATCTGAATTTGGGGCTACGCTGAAGCAATTCCAGATCATGGACCGCAAGATGGATAGCGGTGTTCTCGAGGAGGGGGAGTCTCTGGACGAAGAGTACGATGTAGCTCGCCCTCTGCTTCCCGAAGAGATTCTTGGCATCATCGATCAACTGCTCTGCCACGAGGTCAGTCACTCGTCATAAAGACTGCTGCACGCTGAGCTGTCGCCTAACACGCTCGTAGATGGCATGGCATCTCGGATATCCCCCGGCCCAGACCCTGTTGACAAGCGTGTACGTGGAAGCGCTCACAAACCCTGCTCCGAAACATGTAGATCAGGTACACCTTTCAAGGGCCTCCTCGGAACAGTCTGGGGAGGTCGAGGAACCGCCTCTTCTGTTCATACTCCGGGCTTATTGTGCAGGCCTCTTGAAAACTTGCGATATGGTAAACGCAATCATGGCTGACGAACTGTTTTACGAGGTATCTGCTCGCCTTACCTTCCTCTGACCTCATTTGTCACAGTCTAACAGTGTTCAGGAGGAGGACTTTGTCAGAAATACCTGTGACAGAAGCTTACTGCATGCGATATCAACATCCGATGTGAAATCCATCTTGCAGGACGCGGTGGCGGAACTTGGCACCTTGGATGGGGCGTTGCGCCAGGAGATGCACGAAGCCCTCAGGTCCCGTTTAGAGCTTCGAATTTCCTTTCTCGATGCCATCGACCTACACACCATAAGACGTGCCGCACCAGAGGCGTCCAAGATGCCGTGGGCACGGATGAGAGACTTGATTGGCGTCATCGAAGACCAGCATGCGCTCGGGAAGGCGGTACCCGAGGCATTTAGCGTCAAACTGCAGAGGCGATTGACCAGCACTATGCCTCCACGCCCTATGGCGGAGCTGAGCTTCACGGATTGCATAGCGCACTTCAAGCGATTTTTCGAGGCTGGAGCCGAGGCCATTGATGTGTTGCAGTCCACAGATGCCCAATGTCTGCTGGTACGGTCCCTTCCTGAGGGCGCTTTCGTCTACAACAGCTGACCTTGTGCACAGAATTTCATCCTGACGTTCCAGATGCAGAAGCCACAGCCCTTGGTTTTCATCCGGTCGATGCTCCAAAACCTTGTGTTCAACGAGATGGTAGTCTTGGGTCGTTTCAGCATTCGCGATCTTCTGGATCAGGATTTGTCGCTAGGTGTTCTCCCCTGGGCGCCGTTGATCGATCGCTCCTTCGATGATGTAGAGGTGCCAACAGATGCTAGATACAAGATTGCCTCATCAATGGAGACCTTCCGCCAGCACGTTGCTGAGCCATACATCGACATGCTGAGGATCTTATGTCAAAACAGGTGTCGTGTCCGGAGGACATTATGTCACCAGGTTCAGGAATGGGATATCATGGAGACGGTTGTTGGTCGACTTGACGAGGGCATGTTTGGACCTCTTCGGGACATATCACAAGGATTGTTTGAAGAAGCCGATCCGCAGTACCTTCCTTTGTCGTGCTGGGTATATTTCTACAAGTTGCGGCAGATGGAGTGGATCGTTCAGCTTGGATTTGAGCTCAGCATTTACCAGCCCGATGAGCTGGCTGGCATGTACTCCTACCTAAAAAGACTGGCGTCGGCCCGCGCGCAACATGTGAAACGCGTGCAGCACGCGATAGCACTCTGGGAGGAGAAGGTCCGAAAGGATCTCAAACTACCCAGAAATGCCCCTCTACCGCCAGAGCCGGGGCGGCAGTTCGAGTGCTCAGGACAACACCTACGCGCCACCTTGCTGGAAGCGGCGTGCACATGGGAGTTTGCTGATGGCCTCTCCCTTCTGTACCTAGCGCTCACGCGGCTGGGGCTCGTGACGTCTCCGCCACGGCCATACAGTACTGACGAACTGCGGTATGAGCTTCGCATGCGCCCGTTTGCACCTGTGACGTTTCCCGAGCTACCAGTTTTTGAAGAATTCAGACGGCAGGTGGAGTTACCCGACGTGAATACGACGGACGTACTGCGTTATGCGGAAGCCGCCATCGGGGCCGCACGCAAGGGCTTCGAGGCATCCATCCGGGCCGACGAGTCCGAGGCTTTCAGCACCAATGCTGCCGCCCATGCTCGCTGGGTCGGGAACGTCAAGAACTGCCTACGTGCGACTATCGCCGCTAACTTGGCCATCTCGACTCTGAAGCGTTCGTATCAGCGGGTTGTCCATGAGTCCACAGGGAAGGGCAAGGAAGCCGGTGAAGACGGTGATCTACACTACAAAGACCTACTGAGGCTCAAGATCGAGATCCCGGAGCCTGCCGATGGCTACCATGAGTGGTGGATCGTACCCAAGCTAACACAGCTGACTTGAAGAGAATATTCGTTAGTGCATATAGACACAAATGAGCTTTCAGGGGCGATAGAACTGGCAGATATCCAGGTCAGGAAGGGATATGATTGATAGGCTGAGACGTAGGAGGTCGTCTACGAGGGTGGCAATCAAATTCTTTTTATATTCTTTAGATCCATCCTGCGAGTACTATCTTGCCATCTGGAACGGAAGAACTGCTGGAAGGGATATCCGCTCGACACAGAAACGCCTTCCCTCTGTACCGCCCACCCATCCATCCTAATATTAAGCATACATACCCCAGTTAGATGGCATGAAAGGCCTTCTTTCCAAAACTGTTCGAGTTAGGTAACCTAACCCCTTAGAATCACCATCATTCTCCTACAATCATACGTCTCAAGTCGTCATCTGCAGACACTCGTGTGAGCGAGCTAAAGCGGACCCGCCCTGTATCATTATGCCGGTGTCTGTTGGCGATAAATGGGGTTTACTTGTCTAGGCCTTGACGGCCTTGCGGGCGACGGCGCCACGAAGTTTGACTGTCTGCTCATACAACACATCCTTGAATGCGAAGAGGAAAGCCGCAGTAAGGACGCTCTGCGTGACCTTGGGGCCGATACCTGGGTGAGACATTGAGCCGTTAGTTACGTATTCGATTTTGCAGTGTGGACGCCGACTCACCTTTGTAGAGCCCCGAGTAGCCCTCCTCCTTGACAACGCGGCTGATGGCCTGTACCATGCCCTCCTTCTGCCCGTTTCCGGCCACGTGCATCTGACTCTTGACCGTGATGTAGGGATACGTGATGGACGTGGCGAACAGCTTGCCGATGGCGCCGAGGAAGAAGGCCACGGTGGGCGTGATGTTGCGCTTGCGGCGGGCCTCGACGACGTTCTTCATCTGCTCGAAGAGGGTGTACTGCAGGATGGGGTTGATGACGAGGACGAGGGCAGGGACGACGCCGCGGAACAGGGAGCGGGGGCCCTCCTCCCTCAAGAGGGCGAGGAGCGTGCCGAGGGTGGTGGGCGGCGCCCTGGCTTTCCGCGGCACGGCCTTGGCGCCGCTACCCTCGACGACGAGCTCCTGCGACGCCTCGAGCGACTCCCGGCGCGTGGTCATGCGCGTGTTGACCACCCAGATGGGGTTCGTCAGGATCACGGTGGCGGACCCGGCCAGCGCGCCCGCCATCATGGACTCGACCGTCGTCAGTTTCTTCGACGCCCGCCCGGCCCTGGTCGCGGCCGCCTCGAAGAAGGCCCGGGTCCACTCGTACCAGTAGTAATAGACGAAATTGGTCACGCTGATGCCGAAGACGGCGCTGTCGAGCCCCGCGTACAAGCCCGACACGCCCTCTCGCGCGATGATGCCCTTGACGGCCGACAGGAAGGCCGTCTCGGCTCGCTTCGACTCGACTTGCGCGCGCGTGGAGAGGGTGATGAGGGGGTATCTGTCAGGTCAAACGAAAAAGGTTCTGTTAGCCTGGCCGAAACATTCCAATTGCGGCGGGGTGTTAAGCGATCGAGGAGGCTAGGAGGGAAGGAGTAAGGGCGCGAGCGTACGTCATGACCATGGAGAGAACACCGCCGCCGGCGCCGGCAAGCGCGTGCGCGACATTGTCGTTCTGGGGGAGGACTGGTTTCGAGGACGCCATTGTGTGTGTCGATTCGGTTCAGCTTCTTGGAAAGAAGGGCTCAAGGGTTCTTTGCAGTATGCTCAACAAGTCGTAGAAAACAAGGAGACAAAGTCCTCATGTCTCACATGACTCAGTCGAAGGTTGCCGTCTCTTTTGATAACACATAAAGCGTCTTAAGAGAACATAATTGTGTGTGTTTGCAGATGTGGTGTTAGAGTTTGGTATCTCAACCATCTCTGTCGGATGGAAACTGCCCAGTTGGAGCCGAGGTCCGATTACATCACTCAGGGAAGGCTTAAGGCAGGGA
Source organism: Xylariaceae sp. FL0594 (assembly GCA_022385605.1). Taxonomy (NCBI): domain Eukaryota; kingdom Fungi; phylum Ascomycota; class Sordariomycetes; order Xylariales; family Xylariaceae; species Xylariaceae sp. FL0594. Next base: position 126,528 of record MU280775.1, read on the forward strand.
AGATGGGACCAACAGGCGCTCAGCAGCGGCCGGCACATGATAGCGCTCTCTCCCCGCTATGGAACAGGCCTCTGGTAGGCTGCCGAATCTGACTTCCCCCTGCTGAGACCGGCTAGGTTACTGTAAGTTGAGCAACCAACCTGGCCTGCTGGGCGCTGGCTGGGTGTCCCTTCTTTTCCCCATCCTCCATGGCCCATGGGTTGACTCGAGGAAATTTGCAGTTCCAGGCATGTTGCATGTACTATCTACTAGGTACAGCATACATGTAGGTAATTGCTGTTGTACTTACCTAATCATAATAATGTTTAATGTTGTCACATGTTAAATTGATACCGATCTTCTAAAGACAGTTATAACAGAAGCCTAAAGAAGATGAATAATAGACTTTATCTGCAGGTGTTGGACCATGAATAATACATGAGACACAGCTGTCTATCAAATATATAGTGCTCAAGGGCTACCTGGCGCTGTTAACAATCAGTGCAGTTAGAATAGTTGACTTTCACTCTCCAACGTTCATGCGCATGGTCTGCTCATCTTGATGGCCTGCGCTAGTGGACAGTTCTGTGGACTAATGTAGAAGAGATACTATGTAGGTTAGATGGTATTGCCCTGCTACAACTTAGTACCCAATCTCCCAAGTTTGTAACCTATCAGCTTGAGGGCATTCCCGACTATTCAATCTACATTTGCACTTAGTCGTGAAATTAAGATTGCACAATTCATTGTTGCAGCAAGGAAGGATCACTCCCCTACTGGTCACATAATGACTAACCTAGAACAGGGCAATATGCTGTGTAACTAGCCATGTAGAGCTGTTGTGCTGTATGAAATCAAATTCTGTTCTGAAGTTGCAAAGACAGTGTGTTTCTGGTACTGCATACAACAGTACATAGTACGGAGTACTGCTGTACGCTCGGATAGATCCAAGAAATGTGACAGTTTCAGGACAAGAAATTCTCACGTGATCCATCGTTGCTTAAAATAGATCTGCTCATCTGCTTTCCCAATCTGTTCATGCTTGGACCCAAAGGGCAGGAACGCCTTGCAAAAGTTTAAAGAGTTGACCTAGTACCTGTACTTAGTACCTACGAGGGACCTAATCCTCATACTTCGTAGCCTCTCGAAAAGTTTCGAATGGAACTGCCAACATTGCCCAGTAACCAGTTAGCCCAAGTTCACCCAGCAGAGTAGGACTTCACATCGCGTGGGCAATTATTTCCAATCTCTAACACTCGGCCTGGCTTGACTCGAATGGTATTTGGTTGGATGCCGGTAAGGATTGCAGCATTAACCCTGCATGAATTCGCATTCCCTGCCTCACTCGAGTCTTGGTGAGCCCTCATATTGCCCACTTGCGCCTGCCCAAATCATACCCCGAAACACACAATTCTGGCCGGGGGTGGCTCAGTCAAGTCTGGTGCTTCGAATTCATCGAGCTTGTGTGCCTTTCCTGCGGGATGAATATTAGCTCGCACCAGGATCGGTATCCAGCTGCAGTATCTACTGTTTGTACAAGGTACCTGGAAGACGGAGGTCAACCGCGGCTCGCGCCGCACATGATCCGCGCCGGGAATTATACCCTTCAGGACTGCCCGCCCTTGCTCCTCGTTGAGAACTGCCTTCCTTCTGCTCTTAACCTTAGGTTCGTTCCGGGGGATGGCGCTCTCTCAGCAAGCTGGTGTCAATGGTGTCAACCATCTCACGCCCACGTCTTCCTCTGATCATGCCACTCCCAAGTCACCCGGCATCCGACCAGCGCTCCCCAACAGGGCAGTCACCAGCGCGACTATCGAGGATGCTTACGTCAACTTCATTCTTCACTGCAACCCAGCCGTGCCCTTGGATGTGGACACAACTGCGCTGAGAGAGGCATTTCGGACACCTCCCAAGAGTGAAGGCAAAAGTTTCAGCACTTTTGCCCTGTATGAGCTCATCGTCAAGCTTCATCAAAAGGAAATCAAGACGTGGGCCGAGCTGGCTTTGAAATTGGGGGTTGAGCCGCCAGATCATGAAAAGGGCCAAAGCTCCCAGAAGATTCAGCAATATGCCGTGCGATTAAAAGTATGTGGTGCCCACCCTCGTCCCTCGGATGCGACTAACTCTCAATAGCGCTGGATGCACTCGATGCACGTGAATGCTTTCTTTGATTATTTGTTGGATAATCCCCACCCGTACTGGACCATAATTCCGAACGACAACAATCCTGTATGCGAAGAAGGCCGCGATGGGGTGGCTGCTGAAGACGACATGGCATTGCGTGCCTTATTGCCTCATATAAGGCCTCGACGAGGTAGGAAACGGCCTGAAGAAGATGGCCTTAGCAGATCACCGTCTCAAAAGCCGAGGCTTAATTCACCCGCCTTCCATGGCGATGCTCCCTTGCCTCGGCCCGGGGCCCTCAGCTCGTGGACAGCCCATCCCGACTCGAGGCAATCTTTCGTCTTCCCACCCTCAGTAGACCCACGATCGGCTGTGATGCCGGGGCATGAGTCTACGTACCCTTGGCAGCAGCACGACATGCCCCGCGAGCCAATGACTGCCTACCCGCATTCCGCTATGACACCCACCACGAGGGGATCCTTCTGGTCCGAATCTGGGGAGCCTCGGTCAGCCATTAGTCCGAAAAGCAAGCCTCTTGGTCGCCGTCATGGAGCCAAGGCCGTTTCTTCGGCATGGAGAAGCGTGGGTGTCTCGGCAAGTGGCAAAGCCCGGGGGAGGCCCCCGATGAACCGCAATATCGAAACCCCCCTGTCCGCCTATCCGTCCGATAGGGGTATGAATGGGCCGCAATCAATGATGTTTGATAATCCCCCCCACGCTAGTACACCGACGCCTGTGCATATGGCGCCACCGCCCGAGCCCGAGTCACTCGTGCGAACGTCAGAGCCGACGTCTGTGCCAAACTCTCGTCCCGCACGCCCTGGACGGTTATCTCTTCAGGTGCCTGAGAGGGTCGGCGGGCCTGTGCGACTTGCGACACCCCCTCCTCCGGTGGTTATGGTGAACGGCCAGAACCCCGGAGTCGAGAGCGGACCCGTCCAGGGCAATATAGCCCCAGCCGAAAACGCCCACGGCCCTCAAGTTGGGCATAACACCATGCTGGACCGGACTACGTCGTTGTACCTGAACCCAGACAACCCTTCCCGGACTGAAAAGATTGATCTGGATGGGCCCGACAAGTCAAATCACGACGAAGTCGAGAGTGTATTTGTGGTGACTCTGACGTCGTGCACGTGGTACGATCCGAATGGAGAGCCAGGTCCTCGCCCATCTGTGGCTGAGGTCGTGGCGTTAGTCCGTGCAGTTATCCGGAGCCTTGCGGACCAGTGTCTGACCCAAGAGGCATTCCTCATCAACCTGGCAGCACTTGCTGGCGGGCACTTCATGATAAGACCCGAAAGAGCAGTTCACCGACTAGAGGTCGGGTCTGACTATACCAAGTACCTGTGCAAGTGGACCCTGCAATACGGGAGCACGACCGGCACCTTTTCGCTGTCGGAGACGGTGCCGCATTCAAAGTGGAAGCCCGGTCACCAGAATCTAGACGGGCCCTTAGAGAAGGACCAGATGCCAGCAGACGGCAAGCCGGCAGCAGAATACTGGCAGCAGCAATATGCGAACCTAGCTGTCACGTCTATCCGACGCCTCGACAGCTTGACGGTCGCTAAAGCTAACGCGTTGCGGCTTCTAAAGGGAACGCCAGATGTTGATTCGCACCGACTCATCTAGAATTCCGCCATGCACGTTCATGTTCGATGGTGTTTCGGATGAGGCTTTGGTGCTCGCATTTCATTTCTGGTGAAGAGCTACGCGGAACGTTGCGATATATATCCCCTACAATTTGCGCCTGTTCTCTTCTGAAGCGGTCTTATAGATACCCCGATTGGTACTTTATTTGCGCCTTCCATTTTCAGCCCTCATTTTTCTTTTATTTTCCTTGTGTTTGCATGCTGGCTCGCCCTTTGACCAGAAAATGAGCAGGCGGGCCCAAGTAGCTTTTTGTACAAACTATATACACCTATCTGCATTCTTGTTTTTGGCCCAGGGGACTGGAGAGTATATAGACACCGGCCGGTCTACGATATATAGGTGTCGCGGTTGATAGAGTACGTAAGGAAGATGAGGAAGATAGCGCGTATATATATCTCCTCAAATAGGGTTTCACAACCTGAATGGCCCTGGGCCTGGTTACATCATATTACCCAACCTGTTAAGATAATTCAATTGTCTGAGCCGAGATCTTGTACATTGGTTTCAGAAACAAATAGCAAACTCGACATGTACCGCACTTTGTCCCCAAGACGACATATTCTGCGATGCTCGTCCAAGACGACCTCCACGATGTAAAATTCTGTCCTAGTTTTTGTTCTACCACAGGCGGAACGATAACGCCGAATCGGAGAGCCGTGATCTCATCATGCCTCAAGGTTAAGAAAACCTGCCCTGGAGTTGCGGTTAATTAGATGAAAATGTGCGGTCCCCAAGCCACAGCCTCGGGACAGGCCCATGAATGACAGCGGGTTGAATAAGTTGTCTGTGTGGCAGTAGGTAGAATCGGCAGCGATGATAGTTGCTCATTTCACAGTTTAATCCACCTGGTTACATTGTTTTCGTGCTCGGTACCTAATTTCTAGCAGACGGCTCTGCTCCTCTTATGGGCTTGCCTACCATCCACACTTTGTCTAGGTACTGGGATAAACCTGACTTGATAAGAGTGAGGATCCTACCAAGCCTGTAGCTCCTTATCTATCTGCAGGGAACGCACGTATGCACGCATGGTTTTTGATCGGGGTCGCCGCAGCTCTTCGCTTATCCCCGGACGGCAGTGAGGGGGGCCGGGGAGTTGTACAGTAGAATGTAGATGTAAGTACCTATTGAGGGCCTCAAGGCTCAAGGGATGCAGGCAGCACATGACTTGTGGAGTCGACTTCTATCTCCATGCTGCCTGGATTATTCATGATTCAACTGACAACGTCTCTTGCGGGCAGACCGATTCCACAGTCCCGAGGATAGAGTCAATACGCAAGGTAGATAATGTTACGTTTCATTATGGTTCTGCAGCGAAGCCCGTCACCCGTCACGTGGACAATGCTCAGTTATCTTTGTTGGCAGCTCCTCCACCTGAAATCTCGCATATCTCCTTGGGATGGCGGTTCATTCAAACTGCGTTTACATGCCTGCTTACTGGCATACCTACTTAGCTTAGTATCCTGTACAGCACACACAGCTGTGATAGTTAGATACTTACCTACTTCCTTGGGATCATTGCCGATGACAGCATACTAGACTAGTGACCCTCTTTACCTAGCAAAATTCAGTTTGACATGTGTTCAACAGCATATTTTCTCTGTAATAGTCATACGAGCTGACCTAGGTTAACATGTCAGGCAAGATCCAAGAGAAAATCAGGGTCCAAATGTCGCTGAAAAGAGTAATGGCCCTGAAAATCTACCTACCTCCGCCCCGCCTGGACACAAGAAAAAGCTTGATTGAGCCCAGCTCGAACCAACAAAGATATCTGAGAATGAACCTCGAGAGATTAGACTAGGTTAGCCCAAACATAGTGACAACAATATAACAAATGCAATCATGAGAATTGTACGTGATGAAACATTTTTGAGGCTTAGATTCCAGAGGGGCGAGAACGTTTTGTCGACTTACTGTGCAACAAAGAATGCTGAACTTAACATTCCAGTGCAGCAAGCTGCTGACACCGTCTGCTGTCTCTTGGCCCTATGCAGTCAGAGGTACTGGACTGGTCAAATCTCGATGGGGCCAAGTCTCTTCCGTTTCCCCGCCTTGAAGCGCAACTCAACTGCCAGGAAGCTACCGGCAGCTGACCATTGGCATTGCAAGAAATAAATGGACTTACGGACAAAGCAGCAAGTTCCTATGGTACCCTACCTAATGTATGTTTTTGCACATCCCAGGTATCAATCCTGGCGAAGTATTTGTCAAGTTCCCCGTATAACGGCTCACACCGTCTTTTTCTCGCCTGCTGTGCGCACGTAGACCATGTAGGTCGGGAGGGATGTTTGTACCACACCGATGCACGGGATATGTTTCCTGCACAAGGGCATCCATCCCCAATTCCTTCAGCTAGTCTAGAGTCTGCATGGGGTGGCGCACTGCGGGGAAGGGAATGAGAGAACCAAGAGAGATCAACGCAGCTCTAGCCGTGGCCAAGCTGATTAGCTCGAGATTTCGAACATGGGCCATTGCATAGACGATGAAAGGATACGCTAGATACGTAATCCCGTGAGAGTCTCTCCTAACCTTAGTTGGCCAGGGCTTACTATACTAACCTTACCTAATACTACTTTGTATGCCTACATAGGACAGGTATCTACAGCATAGTCTGTGTATCAGGGCCCTTCATGAGATGCCGTCCCAGTCCTGACATGCGGAGTTGCGGCCTACAGGGGAGTTGCTTTCTCTGGACACGGGAGCTTACCAAAGCCCCCTGTCCCAGCACCCCATGATCCATCTTACCTACTACGACAAGATAGCTTTCGAGAGACGGGACTGGCACGATCTCATTGTCAATGTCCTAGTAATCTCGTTACAAGCATCCCCAATTTGTGTCCGACTATCTACCTACCTCCTGCTGGGACTGGCTTTGTCATGCCAGCTTTTGACCGGTACCCCTGCTGCTCATCTGGCTGGGGTAGGAGCCGTCTGGGGTATGGGGCACATGCCATGTTGAAAAACTGCAACAAACCTATCACAAACGGGCGGCGGTCTGGACGCGCCTGTCTGATTCCTTTGACCTCGAAAACACCTGGCAGTCACATGAGCCCACTCACTCAATTAGGAGGTACCGGACTAGGTAACGACTTCTGCAGTATCTAGCAGCCCACATTTTCCCACGCCAGAGGGATTCACCTCGTGACGCCATGTCTTACTCCCCAGATGGATGCCTCGCAGTCGAGACCAGTTGGTAGACTGTGTGTTACTCGAGCAGGTAAGCGATCAAGGCAGGCAAGGAGGTTACCTAAGTAAGTACTTACCTAATGTATAAGATTACCTGGTGGTAAGGTACAGTATGCATACTAAAATACTAACTAGGAGGTCTGTAGGCCTTCTGTAGGATTTTGGAGAAAGTCTTATGGCTAAATGTTGGTGGCTGCCATCCCCTGTTCTGTGAGACTGGTTGCGGCCAGTCAGGTTGTATTTGGCCCAGCCTGTCTTACCTACTTACCTTGGGTCGACCTCAAGGTCTTCAGTGTGTCGGGAAGCGCTCATAAATAATCGAGGCTCCCGGTCATGCGGCGTCTCTCAAGCTCCTGGGTTGCTTTGTTCGCCCTTTGATCCTATTAGTTGTACGGAAGGGCGTGCCTTCTCATACTTGCACCTGCTGCTGGTTTCCTGCACTCTCACACAGTATTCCTCAGTGGTGACAGACCAACGGCCATCATGTCTGCGGGAGCTGGGTTGACGTAGGTGCCATCTGTGTCTCCGGATCTGATCAGAATATACGCAATTGGGTCTGACGTTACAGTAGCTCCGAGCATGTTAGCACTGCGGAGAAAGGGCGCCATGGCTCCTCCTCCCACATCGAAATAGACATCAATAAGAATTTGGACGCCAAGTAGGTATCACGAGAAGCGATGGCGTGCTCCATGTACCCCGATCGTATAGCTTACAAGATAACCTCTCAGGATCAAGAACCCCCTCGCCGGCATACCACGCGATCAATTGCTGGCCGAAGTCGAAGAATTCGCCCAGGAACACGGGGTGAGCGAACATGTGGCCCTCCTCAAGAAGGGCGCGCTCGTCGCCCAGGATCCTACCGGCTATGAGAGCTTGACCGGTCCCGAGGCCCTCACGGAGACGGAAATCTACGCACTCAGACGTGAGGTGACCCATAAGTGGTCTGTTCCCAAGACTCTGTACCTGACCATCATCACCTGCTCCATCGGAGCGGCTGTCCAGGGTTGGGATCAGGAGGGGAGCAACGGCGCCAACCTCTCGTTCCCGAAACAGTTCGGCATCGGGGGGGAGTCGGATCGTGATGTCTTCTTGGTCGGTCTGATCAACTCGGCGCCTTACATCGGCGCGTCTCTGCTGGGCTGCTGGTTCTCTGACCCGCTCAACAATCTCTTCGGTCGACGAGGTTAGTGGCCATAGTCATACAGAACACCGGAAACCTCGGCGATTTGACATTTCTCATCATGCTAATGCGTAGTATGCGTCTAGGCACCATCTTTATCTCGGGAATCTTCTGTCTTTTGACCCCTATCGGCGGCGCTGTGGCCCAGGACTGGCAGCAACTCCTGGTCACCAGACTTCTCCTGGGTATCGGCGTGGGCATCAAGGCCTCAACTGTACCCGTCTTCGCTGCCGAGAACAGCCCTGCCTCGATCCGTGGTGCTTTGACCATGACATGGCAGATGTGGACTGCCTTTGGTATCTGGCTGGGCACGATTGCGAATCTGGCCGTCGGTCGTGTAGGGCCGATCGCCTGGCGACGTAAGTAACCTAACCACCTGGATGAGAGCGGCAATAAGCATGTGAAGTCGTGAACAACAGAATAACAAGAATCCTGCGATAGTCCAAATCGGCTCAGCATTTATCCCCGCCATCCCTCTCTGCGCGCTTATCCTCTTTTGCCCGGAGAGCCCTCGCTGGTTTATCAAAAAGGGACGGTATGCGGACGCGATGAAATCCCTGCTGAAGCTGCGAAACGACCCTATTCAGGCAGCTCGCGATCTGTACGCTATTCACGCACAACTCCAGGTTGAGACCAGAGTCATCGGAGAAGCCCCCTACGTCACCCGCTTCTTCGAGCTGTTCACCATTCCCCGTATCCGGCGAGCAACCGGCGCTGCTTTCGTAGTCATGATTGCACAGCAGCTCTGTGGTAAGTTCTCCCCGCTGACAAAGCCAACTAAGCGTCCCCGTCCAGAGTTCAAGCTCTCACACTGTCACGCCGTCTCTGCCAGGTATAAATATCATCGCGTTCTACTCGTCGACTGTGTTCGCAGCAGTCGGAGCCGACGACTACAAGGCCCTGCTGGCCTCATTCGGCTTCGGTGCCATTAACTTCCTCTTCGCGTTTCCCGCCTTTTGGACGATCGACACGTTTGGACGCCGTTCGCTATTGCTCTTCACCTTCCCCAACATGGCGTGGTCCCTGCTTGCCGCCGGCCTTTTCTACCTACTCAGCAACCCGACGGTTCGTGTCGGCGTCGTGGCGACGTTTATCTACATATTCGCCGCCTTTTACTCGCCCGGTGAAGGACCAGTTCCTTTTGCCTACAGTGCCGAGGTATTCCCACTTTCTCATCGTGAGGTAGGAATGTCATTCGCAGTGGCCACCAACCTGTTCTGGGCCGCCGTACTTGGAATTACATTCCCCAAGATCCTCCAGAGTCTAACCCCAGTCGTAAGTATCTCTCTCGTATTTGCAACTGCAAATCCTCGTTATAAGGACTGACACAGATCACGACAGGGTGCCTTTGGCCTCTACGCCGGCTTCAACGTCATCGGCTTTATTCTCATCTTCTTGTGGGTGCCGGAGACGAAGCAGCGCACGCTCGAAGAGTTAGATTACATCTTTGCCGTGCCCTCGACGTTGTTCATCAAGTACCAATTCACAAAAGCCTTGCCATGGTGGTTCAAGCGCTGGGTGCTCTTCCAGAAGAACGCTACCCTCGAGCCCCTGTACCACTTTGACAAGCCTGCGACTCTTGCCTCTTCCGAGAAAGTTCGGGACTCTTCTGTCGAAAAGACGATAGAGATGGAAAGCTCGTTTCAAGTCACCACCGCGACGACAGCTGCTGACGTTACCCGCACAGGGGTAAATAAAGAAATTGATTGAGATTTGGAAACGGGAGATCGGTGGAAAGGTACGGACGGTCATCGCTGTTATATCTCTTTCATATAACATACACACACCTATTGTAGTGGGTATTGGAAAGGCGAGTTTGGTCGCACATTGGCCAGATATGTCAAGTATATTGTGATACCATGTTCTAGGTTAGCCAGTTTTCTGGACGGTGTTTTGGTTAGCCCGCAGTCAAATCAGATACCCCATGTTGCTCTTTCGTGATATCCAGAGAGATGTCCCTGCTATACGCGAACGGTACTACCTTCTCTCTCCCTCGAGGCCATACATGGCGTTTTTCTTTTTGTACTTTGCTATCACGTCCCTGAAGGCTACAATGCGGGAGGACCTAGAGGACTATAGGCCCTTCAGAGATATGTATGCTCGTACGGCCTGTCCAATGAAATCTTTTGTAGATCAGATGCTTACGATTCCATTGTGTGCTATCTGGATAAGAAGGAAATATGTGTTACGTAACGAGAACCATGGTGGGTTAAAGGTAATTATTATGCACAACAGAATAGTTGGTATGAGGCGTACAGAAATGCTGGGTAAGAGTGGTATTTCTTGTGGTTCTAGAGTCTAGACCATTCGCGATCTACCTTGCACCTCATGTATGTACTTGCCAACTACCTGGATAGGTATGTAGGTCTGTAGATATGGGGCAGGTTCTTCTAGTTAGGTTAAGTTACTTTTTCCTTCTTCACATCTTCCCGAATCCCTTTCGAAGCAGAAATTTGTTGTTATTGTTAAATGTTCCAAATTGGCTGAGCTTACGATGAGGAAATATACGTGTCTATGGTGAAAAGAAAAAAAGAGTTTAGTTATTTCGAACATTGCCTACCGCAGCACCTGCACTCCCTGACATGTTCTTGTGCTTTTTTTACTATGACCTAGGTTAAGGTTAAAGGTTAGGTGCTTCGGAGAGCGAGTTGTGACGTTGAAAGATGGGGGGATTACCTTCAGCTCGGCTCGCCGTGTTTGTTTTTTCTTGTTTGTTTTTTTCGCTTCGGGTGTTGTTTAACTAGACCGACGTACATGTAATCAGTCTTTTGAGATAACAAAGTAGAGACGCACATGTCATACACACAACCTGAGTAATAACAGAAACGAGTGATGGAATTTTTCTTAGCCAGTGGCATATATATAAGTAAGTATGTAGGTAGGTAGCGTGCATCTACACCCTCGGGCATTACATTATGAATCTGAACTTAGGTAAAGTAAGTAGTAATGTTGACTCGACTCTCCAGCCACGAAAAGTGAAAAAGCAGGGAGAGAGAGAGAAATAGACATAATCTTAGAAAGTTCAACCGTGCTGACATGGAGATTACATAGACAATTTGGGGATCATGTAACCTAGTGAGTGGGCGACAGGTATAAAAAAAAAGGGGAGAGAAAGCGACGAGGAGGAAACCTAAGAGCAGATAAGCAAGATGCGAATGTCATGCACGGTGGTCAATATTTAACTTTTTACTCTGTTTACCGAGCGAATGACATGCTTTTGCGCATGATGAAACCTGTATGTACGGTCTGTAAAGTTCTAGATTTTCCATATAAAAAAGATTGAAGCTGAAGCTGAAGCTGGAAGCTCACATGCGCGCACGCATAACAACGCAAGCAACACGCAGACAAAATCTGCACATGCACATACGCCACGCTGAGAGAGAGTCAATATAGTCTACAGGCGAGAGCAAATGGTCTGACATGGAAGGGCAGACGAGGAGACTCGCTTGCTGGCTGGCTAAGTAAGTAAGTAAGTACTCGTGTCTTATGTGTAAGTAAGTATATATAAACTCCTCTCATGCCATCCCCATTCCTCCTCTCTTATCACAACCCGGATAGAGGATATGTGCCTTGGTTTATAAGTCAGTAGATGAAGAAGGTATGTATAACTCTGTATGTATATCCAAAAACATCACGACCTAGAAACTCACCCACACGTAATCTAACCCTTGACCACAGACACACACACCTATACAATTTATTGCTTCGAAAACGGCTAAACTAACTAACAAAAATAAAGCGGTAGCCACGAAGAAACGACAACTCGGGAAAGAAAAAACCACGATGACCCTGACCTCGCTCAAAAAACTCCTAGGGACGGCGGCCTTCCTGCTGCTGGTCCTGGGTGTGAATGCCGGCGGATGTAATCATGGCTAGTACGTCCTTCTCACCCTTTTTTCTTCTTAACTATGTGTTCGTATAGTCATTCGTTATGATACTTATCTTATCCCAACCTTTCAAGCTGCGAACGCACCCCTTCCCTCTCTCTAAAGCGAGACACGACCTCCTTCCCACCCTTCATGGAGAAGAAGAACAAGAAGAAGAGGCAGTCATCCCCAACAACGACGTACATCCCGAACGGGGACTTCGAAAGCGGCCTCGCGCCCTGGACCGTGCAAGTCCCCGACGCCGCGGCGCAGAACTTCTCCGTCTCGTCTCCGGGCGCGCTGTCGTCCTCGGGGCACTCCTTCTTCGCCTCCTTTGTCCCGCCCTCCGTTAATACGGAGCGGGGTGTCTCGATCCGGCTCGTCTCCGCCCCCGTCCTCGTCACCGTCCCGGGCGTGCCGTACGAGCTGGCCTTCTACTCCTACTTCGACAACCCGCGCGCCGGCTTCGTCGGCGTCAAGATCAACGACGTCCCCGTCTACACCGTCGACGCCACCGACTACGGCTGGGGCCCCGCCGTCGGCTTCGTCCGCAACGCCCTCGCCTACACGCCCCCGCCCTCGACCCAGACCGTCACCGTCAAGTTCGAGTTCCTCTTCGGCGAGTCCAACGGCGTGGCTAGTCTCGACCGCATCGATGGCGTCACCTTTGCGCCTGCCTGAGTCCCCAGGAGAGGGACATCATGGGTTGTGATGGTAAACCTAGGTTAGCTGACGGTTTTCGTATGTGGTGAGCGACTCGAGCAACCGTTCGGTCAATCAGGTCGTCTGCAATTATCTTTCCCAGGATACTCTGTTTCATGAGTGGTGCGGTCGTATATCGCGGGGTATAGCAAGCAGAACAAGTAGAAAGATATGCTTTAAGGGTTCGTTTAATCCTCTGCTGTTAACGCAATGCTTGTGGAAAGCAAACTCCTCCCTAGATAAAGCTTCTCAAGCTGTGGTATGACTTTTGTTGGACATAGGTGTCCACCCCTCCCACCACTCCTACCCGACAAAACATACAGGACTAGTATACATACATTAGACGCTGCCTTGCCCCGACCATCCGAAAGCGCCCTCCCTCTCGTGTGTTTATCTCTCGTATCCCATCTGATGCGAGTAACAGTGGGAGAGTACAACCCGTAACTAGGCTCCTTGATCGACCAGCCACCGACTTATGTAATGTACATGGAGCTGGTATAACCGTGCAAATGCCATGGGAGTGAACAGTTTCTCGACTCCGGAACCCAACGCCAAACTCCCCTAGCTCTAGCCGACTTTGCTGTCATATCGATCGTGTTTAATTAAGCAAATTGAAAAAAAGACCCGCTGGCCCTCTGTGCATTTCTGATTATACTCTCAACGAGCTCCATCGACCCGTCCGACACCTCGGGTAAATCGGGCCCGCCCACAGGTGGACTCGGGAGTTCGGACGACATCGCCTTGGAAACAAGAGATGGAATAGGCGCCACGTCCGTAGGCGTGACGGGGGTATCGGGTCTTGCAGCACTTATGAAGTCCGTTGATGATGATAGTCCCGTGGTATCATGCGGGGAATGGGGTAGAACGGCTGACGGCTGGGGCTGCTGTATGGAAGGTAGACGAGAGTCGGGACCGGCAGACTGAACCTGTAGTTGTTAGGCACTGTTGCTGGGAAGCCTTGCCAGAAGGGGCCGCTTACAACTTTATGATTGGGATCCGTCCCCGGTACGGAAGCATGTGGAGGAGCCTGAGGGTGGGCAATGTGAGCCCGTGGACCTGGCTGGTGAAGCGTTGCAGTGGCTGTGCCTGTATTTGCTAGTGCGACAGCAGCAGCCTGGGCTTTTCTGAGAGCTTCCCACGGCCGCGGTGCAGGAATAGGAGTGACCTTAGTGGGGACTGGTTTTACCGAAGTAGCAGACCCCGCAGCGCTCTGTATCGTTCTGGACGGGGTGGTTATACACGGCGGCCGAGACGGTGTTGATGATCTGGGCTGTGGTGTCCACTCAGAAGCAGGTTGGCCAAACGACGAAGCCATAGTGGTCAGTGGCACCGGTGTTGCTGGAGGGTATACCGGCCCAACGCTGTTGGCCTGGGGTTCCACGTTCCCATTCCTGTTTTGTACCATTGCGGCGTAGGAAGCCTTGATGGCTGGGTGTAATGCGACCTGGCTATCCGCCGCATCGTTCCCGCCAATTCGAGCATTGGTTGGTTCGGGAGGCAGTGCCGACGACGCCTCGCTTGTCCATGACGATGACGCCCCCGAGGCTGGCGCTGACTGGGCACCGAATGGCGGAGCCAAGCTGGGAGCGGGATTTGCCTGCGACACAATGGGTGTGAACTGTGCACTGGGAGCGTCAGCCAGTGATGGGGCGTTGAAAGAGCCGTTAGCCGACGACGAAGAACTCGAGAGAGAACGACAAGGGACGGCCGTCAGCGCGGCCGCAGTTCCATTCAAGCCCAATGACTGTCTTCGGACGTCGAACAACGCGTCGGGCGTCCGCATCAAATGCGCACGGAGGTTGCCCTCATAGCCGTTGGTGAAACCGCCCCAAGGGGCGTATGGCGTTCTGTATGTGCTCGAGTCCCTGACGTAGAGAATCAGAATGAAGAACAATCTACCGAGAGAGCAACGTGGGGACGACAAACCTGTTGTGGTGCACCTGGAAGAACGCATACTTCTGCGTCACATTGATACCTTCCTTGGTCGGGTTGGAGGAGATGACAGACTGCAGCTGGCCCGCGAGAGCTTGGGCAGAGGCGGACACGGGAGGTCGGATGGCAGACGACGTCATTGGAGTGTTGAGGGAAACACTCGATGCCAGAGAACTCGACCGCGCCCTTGCTTGTGCTTGGAATATCTGTCCATTCCGGGGGGACGGTGAAGGGCCCAGGCCGGGTGGTTGGCTGAAGCCGTGACTAAACGGCGACTTCGTCATCGAATCGGCCCTTGCATGTCCGTATGAAGCAGGTGGCGTCCCAAATCTTTGTTGCCCAGATATCAAGCTAAGCCGTCCGCTGTGACTGCTGACGGAGGACTTACTCCGCGCATGGCCAATACTGTCCCGGGAGGGCGTTGCCTTTGAGAGAGAAGACCGTCTTGAATCCGACTCTGGTCTGGTAACCGCAGAGGAAATAGGCGGCACGTTCGTACCGGCCTGCTGAGAAACAACAGGCGTAGTGAATTTCGGTGCTGAAGGCTGTGATGACTGCCCAGCGACTGTAGCATGAGCCGTGGACTCCGAGGTTGGCTGTGATGCGGCTTGCTCGGTCGGCTGTGATGTTGCTTGCTCGGTCGGCTGGCTTGGTCGGAACCCCGAAGAGATGGACGGGTTTTGCGGTGCCTGCTGAGGATCCTGTTCCGGTGTTGCCTGTGTGGCTGACTCTCCCGGTGGCGTCGGGTGAACCGGCTGCGCGTTCTGCGTATACTGTACATACTGCGGGCGCTGCGGGTGCTGTTGGTGTTGCGTAATGTGCGGGTTCTGCGCTTGAGGTGCTGCAACGCTCGGTTGAATGGGATATTGCTGTTGCGTGCGTTGCACCGCATGTCCAGGTGGCCCATACTGGGGAGTTTGGAATCTATAATACGGCAAGGGGGAAGGGATGGGAGGGGGTTGGTAGGTAGTAGTCTTTGCTGCGGACTGTGGCTGGTGAAAGATGGGGCGGAACGAGGAAGGCTTGTTAAGTTCGAATTGCTGAGCAGTGTAAGGTGCGGCCGGCTTCGGCACGAACTGCTGGTTAGTGACGGGAGGGTGTGGAAACGATGCCGGTACCGGGTTTCGAGGCTTGTACTGGTACGGCTTCTCCGGCTTCGACGTACTACTAGTAGCGGGGGGGTGAAGAGGGAACGAGGAGCCGTAAGCCGTCTGTGGCGGGCGCGGCGGGGGTGCTGGACGAGGGACAGAGTCGAGGAAGTTGCTCCTGTAATTGTGCTGCTTCTTCTTGGGATCTTCGGTGTACTGTGGCCGTGCGTCCGTCGAGTACCGCCCCAGATAGTGCCAGATCTGATTCTCCTTGGCAAAATCTATCTTGACTTGAAATTTGTTGATGGGGAGGTCGCAGCGGTTGAACTCTGCCCAGACAAAGCCTCCGTCAACGAACGGCTCTTCAGCGCGAGGAAGCTCCTCTGTCTGCTGCTTGGTGGCATTGATGAGGTCTTTGGCCTTGCGCGACGCCGGCATTGGGATGGCATTCTGCGACGCGTGTGGCAGGCGCAAGTCGGCTGGATGCGGAAGGAGTAACCATTTCCATTCCACTTCGACCCGGTCCCTATTATGTGTTGTTAGCATTTTAGCACCACCGCCAAGTTGGGGCCAGCTTCCGTACCCAGTCGGTATAACGTCCACAAGCAGCGTCTGTTCGCTTGATCGGTTCTCCACCACGATTCCGGCAAAGATGTCGCCGCGGTAATACTGCAATTGGCAGATGTCCCCCTTCTTCAACGCCGAGGCGGCTTGGCGCGTCTTTTGGCAGTCGTCCAGGGCTTCCCCATCTAGCTTTCGGTCCCGCTTGGTCCTATGGAACCGGCAGCTAAACTCGAACACTTGGTCCTTATATTCCGTGCCGTCTTCAGCGAAGATGGGTACCTCGGCCTCTTCGACAAGGACACCGGCCGCGGCCGCACAGGTTGCATGGTAAGACCTCGCGCATTTCTTGTGTCCGCACTGGAAGCACGCGCCCTTCTTCGAGCGGCAGAACAAGCACTTCAGATCAAGCCGGGCTTTGCTGATGTTGGCCACGTTGGCGACGACTTCCTTGCCATCCACGTTATCAATCCAAGTCTCTGCCCCATACAGCGCACACAGCCGGTGAGCTCTACGGCCATCCTCGGTCGGTAGCATTTCCAGCGCCTGTACATCGTGCGGACAGAGGCAGCACGGAGGCTCGGCCTGGCTCTTGAGGCGGAGACAGATCTTCTTGGCCTTCTTCTTCTTGTCCGCCTTCTCGGCAGCCACACGCTTGCGCTTTCGTCCCGGAACGGCGAGTTTGATGGTGCGAGAGGATCGGGGCGTAGGAAGTTCAACTTCCGCCTCTTCCTCTCCGTCGTCATCTTCCTCCTCGTCCTCCTCGTCTTCCTCGTCTTCCTCTGTCTCTTCATAATCGGTTTCTTCACCGCGGAGTTTCCGTTCGATTTCGTAAACATCAATCCACACGCTATCTTGAGCTTGGGCACACTCGCACTTTTTCGCGATCTTGCCCATTGGCAGCCATGAATCCAAAGCGAAATTGACAGCCTCAGCGCAGTTGTAGCCAAGATTGTAGCCAGAGTGATACCCGTAAGGGTAGGTCACCACGAACTCCCCAGGGTACGATACGCATTTGTTGACCTTGATATTGAAATACTGCTGGAGATGGCTCGGCGAAATCAAGAATGCCTTATGACGTAAGAATTGGTCACAAGCCTTCGCATCCGTTGGCCAGATACTTTTCATGGCGGCTTCGAATCGACGCGCGTCCCCTTGAGATATGCTGTACCATTGTTTTGGCGCACCAAAGTGGAGATAATTGATGCTGTAAAGGTCAACATCCTCCAGGTGCCATGCGAACGTAGCTTTCCACATGCCAAGGTACAGGTAGGCAGTGTTCACGCCAGGAACCTTCGTACCCAGGACGTCGAGAAGGTTGGGAAGCTTGTTCAGGTTCCAGCACTCGGTCGAATCGTCGAAAAGCGTTCCCAGAACATCAGCTCCATATAACGGAGGAGCATAGGTCAATGTCTTCCAGTAGATACGCTCCAGCTCCTCGCATCGCTCTGCCGTATAATCTGATATGTCCATTTGATAGTCAAAGTCTTTGAAGGCTTCCTCGTCAATCTTTGCGGAAGCTTCACGGCGCGCATACTTGCGACGGGCCGAAGTACTTTGCTCCTTCGGTCTAGCCTGTCTCATGCCACCCATCCTACCTCCGGAGGGCCTTAGGATTGGGTCGTCGTCTTCGCTATCGTCGCCTATGTCCTGCTCAACCGAATCGAGAACGGCGCCGGACAAGCCAGGCGACACTGGCGTCATAGGGCGCGCGTCTGACTCTCTAGCGCAGCCCCTGGAGCCGCCTCTTTTCCTGGCCCTTGTCAAACGCGTACTGGCGGCACCACCACCGCCGCCACGCCTCCTCGTGCCGGACGACGTAGAGGCGGATGTGGGTTTGGGTTTAGGAGGTGCTTGTGCGCGCCTTTCTCCTCGTCTCGCAGGGGGTTGGTGTTCACTCTGATCGCAGAGTTGTCGCCATTGCGGGAGATTGTAAGATCTCTGATGAAGTATGTTCACCTGCCGGTAGGTGCCATTCGATCCCATGATGTCTTGTTTAATTGGTTCGCGGACTCTGATTTGCTTCACTAGATCGTCGAGGGCAGGCAACTTGTCTTTCCATTCTTGTGGCGGAATAACTTTGATGATACCAGACTTCATACCGTACGAATCTACCTTCTCCATCTGTTCCGGAGTAGGTCAGTTTCACGCAATTTGAATATAGCCCAGAGTTACGCATCGAACGCAGCAGCAACCTACGAATCTTTTGAAGTCCTTGAACTGATACATATTCGGCTTGAAGACTGGAACGGTGCCAGACCAGTGGTCGGGCACTATCTCCCCGATATCTTCATCCTCTAGAGGAGCTTCAACAGTGGGCTGGCTGGAGGCGAATACGGGCTGGCTAGATTCGAGGGTCGGATCTTCGACGTCGCTTAGTTCGGAGTCATCGGAATCGTCCAACTTCATCGCGTTGTTGCTATCGGGCGGTGAGTGGAGGCCAATGGCCTTGGGCGACTCTCGAGAAGTTGCATAATCGAGGGGCTTGTGTGCAGCGTCGGCATGGGGCCCTGCAAGGTGCCGGGTGTCGTGGCCGCCGTTATCGTAGGTCTGATGATGGAGGTGATGCTGAGGCAAGGCGGACTCGGGGGATGGTTTAAGCGACGCAGACAAAGCCATCGCGGCGGTCGCTTTGGCTGACATGATAGCAGTGGCGGGCGCGGCTACATGCGATCAACGATGAAATCAGAGTTCTTCATCGGCGCCCACAGCTGCTCGCAGCGGTCTCATCGAAAGCCGCTTCTCCGACAAGAATGTGTATGCGTAAAGATTGGGATGCGTAATTGAGAGCAGCGGTGCGACGTTCGGTATGTGGGCTGAGCTAGGCTTGTCTTTTGGTTGGATTGAAGGATTGGCAGGTTCGAGTGATGAGGAGAGAGTAGGTAAGTGGTCTAGGTAACCTAGTCTAGTAGGTAATAAGTGGCCAAGATGGGGTTGCTGCACAGCATACCTAACTGCTGTACAAGGGTGCCGATAGTGGAGTTCGCACTAACCTTGGGCACCTTAGGTTAGTCGAATCTGGTTTAGTGGGAGTTCTCTTCCATCTTCAGCACCTACCAAGTACAGCATTCATTGCCTTTCACTGTTCAGTGTTCAGTATCATCTATCATCTACTGCTCTATGCTGTAACCCAACACCATATCCCTGTAGAGATGGGCTTTATGTGTGGCTTATGTAAGTAGGTGTCTTACATGTATGTACTGCTGTGCCGCTGTACAGCAGTACATAGAGGGACATATGTACATAGACACGGACCACATATTGGCATCAAACTTTGTTTGACATGCACGTGAATGTGGAGGCAACAGAGGTCGTACTAACAGACTTGCTCCTTCCTAAGAAACGATTTAAAGTTACTGCCATTATTAGGGAAGATCTTGGCTAATAGCTTCCATGCTGTCACTTTGCTGTAAAATATGTCCTATCTCATCATCAACCTAGTAGTATATATGTAGCTCAACATACCTAGAATAGATACATCCTACATACATGCATGTGCCTGTCACGGCTGTTGATGATCAAGCAATGGGAGCTTGAATGCTTGAGTACATGTACTGCTGTACAGGTTTTAGCAACTTGGACTGTTCAAGAATTCTAACCAGGCATGATGCACTGTTTTATAAGGCTTTATCTAGTTGCACCAACTGTTAGGGTAAAGAATATGCGGAGAAGTGGTTTATGCAAGTGTTTTTTTAATCACTTTTGGTCTGGTTATCGTTCCTATCCCTCAACGGCCTAAGGTTGGGCCTTTGAGGCCAGAGGCACATGTTCCTTTGTCCTTTGTTCTCTTTCCCTGGTCTCTCCCTGTTGTTAATGAAGCAGACTGGAGGCTCAGCAAGCCAGTGTTGTCCCCTCACCCACTTGCAGGGGTGATGCTCATTGGTGTACAAGGGTACGAGGAGGCCATAGTGACCGGGCATAGTGCAACAGCCACTTACACCAAAGGAAACATGTTTTCCTAGACGAACTTTCCCTTCCATATCTTTGACCCGATCTCTACCCCGCCTATTCCAAGCACCGGGTAGAAGTAAGTGCACAAGATATTAGTGATCAACGCCATGTGGCAATGAAACACCACTTATCTAACAGATTGGCTGCGTCCGCTCGCCCGGGCTGCAGAAACCCGCCAGTGAAGTGGACAGCCAATTCGATCCAGGTGGCATCCCGTCAAGGGCACCGCCGTTGGGGTATCCTTCGTTTTCCGTGTCCGTAAATGCATGATATCAACATGTGGTTCGCCGCCAATTTTGGACCACTCCCAACACCAGGCTTAAAAAGTAACGCAAGCAAAACCTAAACAGGGCCAGTATGTACAGTGAGACCGTGGCCGGATTGTCCGCTCCTCTTGCCTCCAATTGGCGTATGTATCGAGTTGTTTCATTAAGCAATATGTAACAGGTCACGCGGTCGAGTTCTCGTGTCTTTATCGCGTGACAGATTTTCGAAGACACAGAAATGGCGGGAGTACTTCATCAAGCAGCAACCATAATGGTATGTCGTATTTGCCAGACAGACGTGGAGGACTCTAGGAAAATCCTGAGTGTAGATGACGCGCAGGGCGTGAAGTCGTTGAAGATGGTAAGACAGTGGCCTTATAGCCGCTCGCCATCTGGCCCTCTGGCATAGAATCGCAGGAGAGCTTTTATTTTCGGAGGCCCACAAGATCTGTCAAGTTGCGCCAGAAGCTGGGCCGTCTCCGATCGGACCCGCCGGCCAAGGTCATCGCTGCTTCGCGCACCATGGGGCCAACAATGTCCTCGTCTCCACGTTCGGGAAACTTGCCTTCACCATCTATAATGGGCACTGCGGTGATAATGCCTTCGTCGAATTTGTCAGAGCTTGTTGCCTGGCCACTTGCAACAAGGGCATCGACCGTTTCGTCGTGGAAACGCCGCCAAGCTCGATCTGTGTCTGCCCACTTCTGTTCCGTATACGCATATGTTTTCGAGGTTAGACCGTAGTGTTCGCCAGTGCGCACAAGATGTTTGGTATAGTTCACGCGTGCAGTCTCCCAGTCTGCACGAAGCTCGCGAAGCGACGATAAAGTAGAGCTCTCCGGCTTGTACGGGACGGGCAGGATAGTAAAGTTGGCATGTCCGAGGAGATCAGACCAGGCATCCGGGGCAGGAATCGGAGGTAGCTCGCCCGAGGGGATGATCTGGCTAAACGACGAGATGGACGGCCTTGTGCTCAAAGGAGGAGATAGGACGAGGGGCGAATGAGGTTCCTCTTCATATCGAGAGGCAATCTTCGGGGACTGAAGTGGCGATGGCTGGGCCGTCTCGTGGTCAGCCGACGTCCTCGTCATTAAAGGCGGCAGCAGCGGAGTTGTTGCCTGCGCACGGTCGCGTCGTATTGAAGACAATATCTGGTCGGCTTGCTCCACATCCAAGGGGCCGGGACAAGTGATGCTATCGCAGCTTCCAAAGTATGACAGTGCTGGCGTCGGTGGGAGAGCCGGGTCGGTAGAGCGATCCGGCAGACGTCGATTCGACCGAGACACAGACGATGACCGACTAGACGCGGCGCGGGACACGGATCGGTGTTCGGCGGCAACCATTTCCGGGGAGTTGACAACACTGGATTTCCTGGGAGACTTCCAGCGGGCGAAGGAAGGAAGACGAGAGCCTATTCGGTGTGAAAGACCAACGAAAGGTGGCGTGGACGTATCGCGGTGCTTTCGCCTCGGTAGTCGCTGTGAGAAGGGTGAATCTCCGTCGCTGATACAACCCAGGTCGTATTCAACATCGCCCGAACGTGAGAAAAAGCTGGTTGCACTCCGCACAAGATCGGAATCTCTATGCATGCAGGGTTCGTCGCCTTCACATTCATGGCCGTTAGAAACACCGGTTGTAGGTTACGGGGGCGTTACCCGTCAAGAGTACACACTTACATAAGCAGTCATAGAGATCAAAGTGTTCTGACACATCATCACAGCTAAGCTCATCCAGCACCAGGTTGTCGAAGCGATCATCTTCGAAAGGTTCCTCTTCTTTCACATTTTCGAGAGTGCGTATGCAAGTCGTTTGCAAGGCTTGGGTGGGCGACGACGGGGAGCCCTCGCAGCTGGCGGGCGTAGATAACTCGAACGACGACATGGAACTCGAATAGCGCAGGTAACCCCGGGTAGAAAAGGTCGGTGTCAGGGGAGAAGCCAGCTCTGAAGGAGTCGGCTCTGCCGTGGGCAGGTTTTGCCGGACATCATGATAATAGGTAGGGGCACCATCGTCATCAGCCGTATCGCCATCAACTATGGACGCAGTGGCAGCGGCAGCTTCGGCCTCCTCTTCTTGTTTCCTCCATTTCTCGACCATCAGAGGTAGCTGGAGAGGGCGGAGACCGGACATGTTTGTTGTCGGGGGTGTCATGCAGTGCAGGTCAACGAGCACACTGCGGATCCCGCAGTCTCTTGTAGGTAATGATAGTCGTTGTCACCAACTCCACCAGGACCAGGCAGTGAGTGACGAGGATGAACTTCGCCTCGGCTGGACGACGACGTGAGTGACGATGGTATTCTGTACACTTATTCTCTTCCAGATGAGAAGCATCCAACGACTGTCTGTGTTGGGGGACACGCAATTTGGGCAAAGGCCGGCGGAGGTGGCTGGTGTATAGGTGATAAGTGTTTGCAGGTATATGGGTGTGTGCGCGCGGCGCGTGTATGTTTGGCGATCAACCCTGCAACGAGGTAGGCAATAAGTAGGTTAGGTAGGTAGGTTAGTGTGGTGTGTGCAGGTAGGGATGATGAGGATGGTGACTTGGTGGGGGGTATCCTTCTCCAAAAAACAAAAACAGGCCAAAAAAAACAAGAGGACTATTGTCAATGAAGGATGCTTGCCGACGCCTGTGCTTCTATGTATTCTCCGTGTTTCTTTTCCCTTTAATTGTCTTTTCTTTTCCCAACCACAGTCAAGCCGTGGAGCTATGCCTCTTCTCTTTCCCTTAGCGAATGAATTACTAGGCAAGTGAGAGGTTAGGTAGATGGTGAAGCAGGGAGATAAGCAGTTTCAGCAAGATGGTGAGAGGTCCTCAGAGATGCAAGTGGCCTCGTGCCCTGCTACGTTCATACGTGTACCACTTCGTTGCACCCACACCACACGTATGTGCTTGGTTGTGACAGTCCACGTGTACGCAGCTGGGTGTGCTGGTGTCGTATGCCCGCTTGGGACGCTTGGGAGCATTCGTGGGGTAGTAGTCAGGCTGCCGCTGTGCTGTGCTGGTCTGCTGTTTTCTTGATTTGTTGGTTGTTTGGAAGAAACGAGGGATCCCTGCCAATCAGATCCTGAGCTCGTCCCAATTCCGACACTGATCCGGGGGCTCGTGCAGAATGGGTCTGTGACATCCGGCCGCCCAAGCGAGTGTGAGTGCAGATTTGCAGTTTCGAACTTTGCGGTTTTGCAGATTCGCAGTGCCCTTAACTCCTTCCTTCCTTCCTTTCTCTCTCTCTCTCTCTCTCTCTCTCGCTCTCGCTCTCTCTCTCTCCCGCGCCTCGCGTCGCTCGCACACCCTTAACCTCTCCCTGCAACAGCTGGAGGAACACTTGGTGGTAACAGAGTGATAACAACAGACGCCAGTGGTAAATGCGGGGTTGAAAGACCGCAATGCCGTCAAGGGAGGGAGAGGCCTTCGGTTTTCCTTCCTACAGTGGGATGGGGGGTCTTGCGCAACAACAAGTACTGTTGGATATGTGTATGTTTTATAAGGGTATATGTGGGAGCTCCAGACTTTGCGCGTTGTAATGATCGTGGCTTGGTGCAGGAATTACGTGTGGTAACTTGTAAGAGTTGGATGGGCTGAAGGGTAGGAAGGAAATGCTGCTCAACCTTTCACAGTTCCATTTTCACTGGCATAACAGAGTACCGATCCTGTTTTGTTTGTTTGTACGGAGTAAAGAGGGAAAGTGGACTGACTGGTCGAGTCGGGAGAAAGACGATGGTTGGTACCGCAGTAGTTGTGGTGGATTTCTTTCTTCACTTGTTTGGAATTTTCGAACCCATGCACACAGTAAAGATACCAACTGACAGATCAACCTGGACTGATTACTGATGTGTTTATCCAGTCGCACTTTACCTACTCTCTATTGCCCTGACACTCCAACACTGCCCTGTTTGACTGGCTTCTCGGAGGTATGGTTGGGCCGTTGTGTCGTGTACAACCAAGTATAGCTTCAGTTTCAATCACCTACAACTTCACTGACAAAGGTACTTGTGCCATACCTTTGGCGTTACCTTACCTTATGTACCTCTGGGTTGCTCCGATGGCAAGGTTGTTTATTATGGTTCTCGGTAAAACTCCACTTTGAACCAAGAGTCAGGATTGGCTCCAATCGCTCCAACAAAGATGCTAGCGTTCTTGTTTTTTTTTTCTCCTAGCTCATTTTTTCACACTCATCCAGCCCCACCCAGAATCTGTCCATCAGGCACAGTCTAGCCCCATCTGTCCGAGCCCAGGCAAATTGGAATAGCGGAACTCAAGCCCGTCTAGCGCCGAGCAAGCTACACCGGGGGCTTCGTGTTCAAGTTCTTTTTATCTAGACTCTTTTGTTGCCTCTCTTGCCCTGGCGATAGCGGACCAAGTTCTTGTCAACTGCCAACTCTGAGAAGGCTTGTCAGGTAAGAAAGTCGGTCTACCATGCATACAAGTAATCCTGTATTGATGCGTGTCAATTCCATCTGTTTAGCACTCCCGTTGCTCTTGTAGGAGGTACCTTAACCACTACCCAAATTGACGGTATAAAGGCAAACGGCCTGTAATGTGTGTCACGTACGTACATAATACCGCAGAAATATATGCATGGTATCAAGTTACAGTGGGATATGCTGTATGTAGGGTTAGACTGTTGAATACAGTGCATACAGTACATACAGAGCTCAGTCAATCTCCCGTACATGGGTTAGGATTCCCTGAACAAGCATCGTCAAGTCTGCTGGATTCAGCTTTTAATATTCATTTTTATGTTGACTGCCATTGCTATGCAATCTCTACAAGAAGCAAAGATGCTCTAACACGTACTTGCTAACCTACTCAGAGAAAAGAATTACTGCAAGACAAACAATTTAACAGAGACGATCGCTTTATGCTTAAGTATTTGCGTTGGTACTTTGCACTATGTAAATGTCACCATCTCAATTGTTATGATTTTTGCAAGGTGTGCTTTGTGCTGCACACTGTACTGCTGTACAGCTGTCCAAAGGGATCAACGTTAGGGTTTGCAACTTGGTGATGACGAAACCAATCCGGCTGTGCGGGTAACAAAACCGCCGAGCCGGCGGCTAGACTTACTTTGTACCTTAAGAGGTACCTACTGGTATCTGGTGTCTCCTAGGTAAGGTCCGTATCATTCTGATTCATACGTGTCAAAGTGATGACAATACCTACTGTTGTATGCGTAAAAGTACTTGAAAGGTCCGGCTTGTTCTGTGGCCTGTCATCATGTTTTTCGAGTACAGCAGTTGAGGTAGGGAATATACTTTCGGCCATGTTCGGAGTGTCTATGTCAGTACTGGTGACTCGCTGTACTGCTGTATGTATTCGAATCTCTAACCAGGGTAAAACTGGATAGTTGAATCGTTACAAAGTATTGTCTGAACAAGGAGTACACAAATGTACTCAAAAGTGATTTCCTCGGCCACGTATTGTGAGTAAATGGAATACTGAACAAGAATGAACTATATGATACATCTATCAGTAACTATATGCCTGCTTCCATCCATCAAACTCACCTCATATGTGGTGTGTCACTACATCATATGCATCTAAGATGTATGTAGTTGAGATACCTTGTATTGTGTAAGTCGGGGACCACTTGTACACTGAAAGAGCGAGCTCTGACCCGATTTCGGCCAAGCACGTGGAACCACCCAACAGTGGTCACCAGTAGTAGTAAGGGTAAGTACTCACTTAAAATTACTTTGTGAGTACTTATACTACTACTATGAGTACTTATACCACTAATGTCGAAGTGGAAGGTTGACTACAGACTGTAATCACTTGTAAATGCACTTATATGATTGTAAATTTTACTCCTGGGCTGGATCTGAGTAAAGTCTGCTCTAGTACTCATTAGGAACTGGAGTGGGTCTTTTTTATACCCTATTAGGTGTGTGGGGCAGGTCCACACCTGAGATAGACTGCCACCACAAGGAACCCTATGCTACTGCGCATACCTGGGCTGGAGTTTCAGTCATAATATGAACGTTATTCCTGAGGCCACTAAATTCCACGCCAAACCAAAAGGGATGGTACATAGTGACATACAGGGGGTTTCATACCTGATCTCGTGTGTAGTCGCGGTTCCTTCACGAATCACCGTTCACCAGAACTCATTCCGTCGGAGACCGAGGTTGGCCAACACAGCATGCTATCGACTGGAATGCATTTACAGCATACATAATACATAATAACACCTACCGGGTCTTATGGACTAAACATAGCACCATCGAAATCCACCCTGCCCCCCCATCTCGCCCGGCTCCGGTTCCTATGAAGGCTGTACCCCCAACCCCCGGCGACATGCATTCCAGCAATTGGCAAACGTCTTCCTCGGCCTTTTCTCTGCGGATACCCATACGCGGTGCCCTGTCGTCTCTGTTTCAACATATTTCCCGTTCATGATTACCTCCCGCCCCCTCCCCCTCCTCGTTCGAGTTGTGTCGACGGACTTTTAACTATTGATCCCGTATGGCGCATGCTGTATGATAATCTCTCTCTGTCGTGCCATGGTCTTGAATGCCCAAGCGTCTCAGACACTCAGTGGATTTGTCTCATGTGGCGGTACTTTCCTCGTCTCTCTTTCGCCTTGCTGTGACCTGTCATTCGAACTGCTCTCCAATGTTACATACTTCGCCGACCATCTTACGCATGTGGATTATAATTGCTCCGAAACTTGCTGCTGTCCAACAAAGTAGGACCACATGGTAGTGCACAGTCGCCCAGACATATGAGGTTTCTCTGGATGCAAGACCCTGTCTCTCGACGACGACAGCAGCCCAAATGTAAGTAGTCGGGACTTGTCGAGTAATAAGCGTCGTTAACCACAGGGCGTTGGCCCGATGTTGTCATGAAAAGTCGCCACTATTCTATACAGACCAACTGTGGTCTCCGTCGCCGACCTCAGGGGTTGCTCCAGGACGGGATGGCGGTGGAACAGCGCACAGCGTAAGTGTGTTTACGAGATGAGCAGCAAACCGTCCCTGCGGTGTGAGTTTGGCCAACCTTGCACCAAGGAAATCTGGGGTAACAACGGAAGATCTCTCGCTTTCCCCAATGTTCGAAGCTTGGCTCGCTTGTGGTTTATCAGCATGCCGTTCCCCGCTATGCACGGTCGCCCTCGATTGTTAGAGTCCGAACCATTGTCAGATCAGCTGTTCTGGCTTACGAGTGGCCTCGTTGTTCCTGATTGTCCAACCGACCTATTCAACGACAGATACGCTCGAAGTGTCATCTGCCTCCCCCTTTCGTACCATTGTGCCCAGATAAATCCCGGCATATGTTGCTGTAAGGTGTACCTCAGAAGAGCTGCGATATGCCAATTGCAGGAGAGCAGGCATGGTCAACGAAGACATTCAGGCATGTCCACCCCGTGAGGAGCTGTAAAAAGGGTCTGTCAGTCTGCTAGCGGGTTGCAGCGTACCTTGCATTAGCCGGAGCCTTGTTGGAGGGTCAAGCAGCGTCTCTATTGGCGAGTGCCGCACACAAGCCTTGCAGCGGTTTGGGGAAATCGTCTAAAAATTCACTTGTTCGGTGGGATGTGACTATGAATACTGCTCAGGGTTGCGAGCGCCTTGAAACTTTTGCTTCACCCCTGGCTTCCAAGGGACTTTGGATGCTCCCACTGCGGGAGAGTGACATAAGATAGATACACAGTCGCAAAGTGGATGATATGAGGTGTTTATGTCTACTGGCAAGCCATTATTGTTCTCCTGATGCATGTCATCCTGAATAACACGGGCTTGCTGATGGTTTGGAGATCCAAATACATGGCAGAGTGTGATTTGTTCATGAACAGTGTGGCGCACATATTGTCGGTAAATCGTATTCTGTATCAGCCTAACCAGTCTAGAGATCTAGGGTAACCTACCAAAATGTTGTAAACAAGTGAGCGCAAAGCTAAGAAATGTACCCACGGGCACCCTCTTCCCTTAGCTACTTACATACTGAGGGAGAAGATAACAACACTTATGTGCACTCCAACTGTTTTTATAAGTCTGACGAACAAGGCTAAAGTGCCCTCAAGCCAAGGTTCAAATGCCTGCTATGTACTGATGAACTACCTCTAGGCTCTACGAGTCTATGCTTGGCAGCCGCACAGAAATTATCCATGACGATCATGCATAATAACATGAGAGGTAATTCAGGAACGATGCATGATATGATTTCCAGATCCACGGGTCAGAGCAGAGCACGTATGCACACTGTAGAGTCTATAGCAAGTTGAACATGCATTACAAAATGTACCTATCAGCAAAGCACGGGCAGACTCATAATTGTTACCTACATGTAGTTAGGTACTATTCATGCAGCACTTTTCCTCTTTTTTAATCGTGGAGGGAACTGGAGTAGGTTACCTATGTAAGTACCTACCTACTTACATATGTACTTACTTGAGGTATGACGCAAACTGTGGCCGTTGGAACGTGGAGAGTTGTATGGAGATAGTAGTAGATAGTTAACCTATCTACCTCTAAGGGGTAAGGTAGCCGAGACGCCGCTTCTCTTCCTCCTCCACAGAGGCGTGAAATTCCAGAAAACTTGCTGTCAGCTTCTTGTTCCAGTCTACCAGAGCTCCAACAGTTTACTTTTTCCGCGTTGACGCAGGACACTAACCTATGCTAGGTAATCCTACAGGATACAGAGCTATGCAAGGTTCAGAGGTAGGATTCATGAGCGCCTTGTTCCTCCCCATTCCCCATTCCGTCCGTTGGGATGGGACAGAGAGACTGACCGAGCCATGCCATGTCATTGATGTCAAGGGAAAAAGCCATGTGGTCGCCCATTGCTTCAGCCTTCCGCTGCCCTATCAATCCTACCACCTTCTTAGTTCTGCCTAGGGGCCGATGACAGAGTTTTCTTTTCTAGTCTTGTTTTTCGGAAGCGAAAACTATCTAATGCATGAGAAGCATGCGTGCGGGCTTGAGTCCCCGAGAGGGTAAAGTCAGTTCAAGAAACCATGTGGCGGCGAGCTATTCGACTTTGTTTCCGCCGTGTTTATCACTATCGCTACCCTAGCTTGATTTGTTGTTCATTGATCAATCTGAGACTTTGTCTGACATCTTACGGGCTAACATCCATTGCCCCTCCCTTGCGTCTCTTATCATTCTTGAGTCCTATTAGTATTATTCTGTGGTATCATGTATGGCTTGAATCCCTCGTCTGTTCCTTCCCTAGGGACGAAAAATCCTCTCACCTGTATTGTGCGGCCCCTTGGGGGGAACTTGGCGCCCACTTTTGCAAGCATAACCAAGCGGCCGACTAGTCTAATATTCCCTTGTCTCGGCTCTGAGGAAACTAGGTGGCGCGGCAGCAGCAGGTTGTGCCTGTGCCTTGCGTCCCATCACGGTAACAACATCAATTCAGCCATTGGCATGCAGGTAATAAAATACTGGCACCCCTTGGGCGGCAGTTAGATTAACCATGACATCAACGGCGCAACCGGTGTGAGGAATACATAGTAATAAATCCCCTCCCTCGCCAGGAAAGGGTGAGTGAGTTAGTTACAACTTGTAAGATACTAACCTTAGGAGGTTTTTCTGCTGACCTCGGCAACGACGGGACTGATGAGAGATACAAGTAGTGGTGAGGTGGTCACCATGGATGGGCGGGAAGCCGGAAGCTCACGTCATGCTCACCCCCGTTGTCCTGCAAGGTACGGCGCGTCATGAAGCTCCATGTTGGAGGACAGTTTAACTAACTGTAGGTTGCTAGGTTAGGACTTTACTGGTTGAAGCAGGGCCAAACGGCATCATTCCGCCTTGTTAACGGGTCTGACTAGGTTAGTCTACTGCTGTGCCAATCTCACGAGACTCTTTCGCCCTGGCCTATATCGCCTACCTGTAGATAGTAGGTAGGTCAAGAGTGTATTTATCACCCATATGCATCACACATCTCTGGTGATATATGCTTCTTCGATAATTGATTGCAGAGATTATAATTGAAGACTAGCCTAGCATACATATGCTCATGGCCAGCCCGGTTGTCTTTCCAAGCCCAATTTGAGCCAGG
Organism: Xylariaceae sp. FL0594; assembly: GCA_022385605.1. Taxonomy (NCBI): domain Eukaryota; kingdom Fungi; phylum Ascomycota; class Sordariomycetes; order Xylariales; family Xylariaceae; species Xylariaceae sp. FL0594. The sequence goes on from MU280775.1 coordinate 157,013, forward strand.
GGGAGCTTGTTTGTTGCTCATCGCCCCCTCCCCCTCCTCCCTCCTCCCTCCCCCCCCCCCCAAAAAAAAAGGTCAGCCGTACCTGCATATTGGATCTGGGGCTAAAGTACGCCATGGCGCCACGTATCGTCGAATAAAAGTCGCATTTTCACCGTTCCCGCGCCGCGGAGGGTTCCAGCAGCAAAACGATTGGCTATTTTCAGCCCTACCAGATACGACGGAATTGGTGGTACTTGGCGAGTGTGGTGTGGTGGTGGATTGAGAAAAAGAATTTCGGATGGCGTGGGTGAGTGAGTGAGTGGTTTTGAATGGAATGTGACAGAAAAAAAGGATCTGGATCCCTTTGGTCGAGCTTTGTATATCATGCTGCGTCAGACAGATGAAAATACAGGGCTTTCACGGAAATGTTGGGGCGACAGCACATTCCAAGAAAAAGAATTTTGTTGACAGGCTGCTGACAACTCCGGCATAATACTCATATGTTGACGTGATGAGTGATGAAAGAATGCATATAGGCAATGTGATTTTACACTCTACTTCTTGTCATAGGCAGACGAGAGATAGAGAGAGAGGGGATGATACAAGTCGCTTGGGGCAAATCTCGACCGTTAAGCTAGCAAAACTTCGCCGGGAAAGAGACAAAAGGAAGCTCTGCGGTCTTTCTTTCTATCTACACTACCTAGATTAAATGTTAGGTTACGCACTCATGTACCAATTGGCTGTAAGCAGCTTGTACATTGCGTTATATGTATAAAATAAGCCGATAGTGAGCCCTTCATCACAGGCGGGCCGCCAACTGGAGCCAACAGAGCATACAGTAAAAGGAACAGGATGTTTTTTTTTTGATGTCCACATTGTCGAACGGTCTGGATTTTTATTTTTTTCGGCGCCACCAATGATGGGGATGTTTTGCATGTCAGGACTTACTTGTACAGTAGGAATGGGTGCTGGCCGGGGGGGATTGACAAAAAACGAGGGGAATAAAGGGAGAATGTGAAAAATTCTGAAGAAAAAAAAAAAAAAGAGTTTCTTTGGTGACTAAGGTTAAGAACCTACGGTAGACACAACCCGCGCCTACCTACTAACCTACCTACCTTGCCTATCCTGTGTATATATACTGTTTGTTACCTAGTATTCCGGCCTTCCGTGCTCTAGTCTACCTATCCCTTGTTTCCCATTCTACCCCTCTCTCTTCCCTTGTCAAGCAAGCAAGTAGGTTAACCTAGTGATCGAGGGATGGAAAAGGGGACGGAGGACATGATAGAATGAGCTGGTATAGGTGGTACATAATTTTGTGTTTTTAGAACCTAGACTCAAAAGTCGAGAGCGTTGGCCTGTGGAATTTAGAGCGCCGAGCATCTAACGCAGAGGCTGGCACCGGTATAGGAGTAAGGCCATCAAGGGATGTAAATTATGTATGTATGTATGTATGTTTCTCCTTTGAACTGTTTTCGGCCACGAAAAAGTGCGCCAATGTCTCAGCAAAGGGAGACCTGGGCGGCGCGCCCAAGCTTGTCACGCATTATGTGTGTGTGTACGCGGTGTACAAAAGAGGGATGAAGAAAAGAGAAGGGGGGCGAGGGGGTTGATCGGGTCATTGGTATACATACCTCCAGTAGGTAGAGATGAGAAGCCTCAAAGAACTGAACATGCTTTTTACGTACTGCTAAATGGCGGTCTTGCCATCTTCATGGGAACGGGCAAACTGTTCTAAACACATGTTTGAACCTCCATAATTTTTCATGTAATCTACGCCCAAGATTGGATTGGGCACTGCCGTTAGTTAACATTGCCTGTTTCTGGGAGCGAAAGAGACGCAAGATAAGAAGTAGGTATCAAACAGAAGCAATCTCTTGAACTCCCCGGCGGCTGGGCCTCCTAAATACCATGCAAACGAGAAGACAGGAAACTTTAGCCGGCAAGTGGTGTTGTATTTTTAAAAGTGCCACGAGGAAACGGAAAAGAAGGATGTCAGCCAGACGGTACTTGGCTGAGAAGTATTCTGTAAGACCGGTACGACGACAGCATCAGCTGAACATAAATCCTTTCTCTAGCTGTGAAGTAATTAAGCACATATAGCAACCGGTGGCGACGCGCGAATATAAAATCACGGTGATAGTGAGAACAATGTTGTAGCTCGGGCGCAAGTCCTATGGCTTGAAGATTTTGGCGGGAGTTGCTCGATGCTGCTACAACTACTGATAGAAGAAGGGTAGGTTAAGTTAATTCCGAATGTGTAGGGCATGTGAGACCCAAAAGAGTACATGGCATACCTAGTCTAAGGCTGAAGAAAGTGTAACGTCGTGATATCATAATTGCCATCTAAGGTTAAAGGACATATCGGAACCCGACACCGACCCTGTCTGGATCGCCGCCAGAATTGCTCCTACTGTTCTCGAACTGCTCGCGCTCGGCCAACTTTATGTTTTCCGCCTTGAGCACGAGCCTCGCCACCAGCGCGAGGACCACGACGAGCAGCGCGACCGACGCCGTGGCCGTGCCGCCGGGCAGGTACCGCGGCCCGTCCGACGCCGGGTACATGTAGCTGCCGTAGATGTTGGCCGAGTTGCCGACCAGGTTCGCGAAGGATATACACGCGCTGCGCTTGACAAGCGGGTGGGGAAAGCTGTTGGCGACCCACGCCAGAACGATCTGGTAGGACGTCACGGCACCGATGGGGAGGAGGAACATCTGGAGGAATGAAGAAGAAAGAAGCAGAAGCAGAGGGGTTAGTTTTAGCACGGCGATTTTAGCTATGGGGTAGCAAATGGGCTTGACTTACAGCAAAGAAGCGCGTCGCAGTATTAAGAGTCGACACCACGGTAATGTTCCCCACGACGGAGATCATCATCAGGCACATGATGTGTATGCTGCGGTCGGCGAAGCGGCCGGACGTGTACGTGACGACGAGAGAGACCAGGAAGGTGGCGACCCACACGGGCGCCGTGAGCAGCAGCGTCTCGACCTTGCCGAAGCCGAGCGTGTTCACGATGCTGGGAAAGAAGTACTGGAACGTCTGCGACAGAAGTGAGGTGTGCTGGAGCAGCGTGAACAGGTACAGCTTCGGGTCCCTGAACGCCAGCTTGACGCCCTCCATGATCGAGCTGGCGGCGGCTTCGTCCTCCTCGCCCGTGTCGTCCAGCAGCCGCCATTGCGCATATGCTTGCTCCTCCGCCGTCAGCCACCTGGTGGTTGCCGGGTAGTTGGGCAAGATGACCGTCGCCAGGAGGGAGACGCCAATGGTAATCGATCCCTCGATGATGAAGAGCCATCGCCTGCAATTCCCGGTCCAGTTAGCAACGTTCACGGTCACGCAAACTTACTCACGCAAACTTCATATTGCCTGTTGTTGGTACCGACCATCCTGATATGCCATGAGCACCGCTCAGATTCGACAGAACGCCCGCGCCAATGAGACCACCGAAGGCATTGGCGAGGGAGCTGCCTGAGTAGAACCAGGCGATCCTGTAAGCCATCTCACCACGGGTGTACCAACTCGACATCAGGAAGATCTAAGAATCAATCTCGCATCAGGCAAGTGTGCCAGTCAAAGGACGGACTGTCGCGACTCGTGAGATGTGGAACTGGACTTACAGCGCCCGGGAAGAAAGGTGCCTCGGCAAATCCTAGGAAGAACCTGGCGGCGACAAGACCTCCGAACGAGGTGCAGGCCGCTTGAGCAGTGGAGATGACACCCCAGATGGCCATGGCCGTACCGAGGTACAGTGATGGCCGCATTCTGGTAAGTATCAGGTTCGAAGGGAGCTGCATCAGGATATATCCAACGAAGAGAATGCTCGTGGCTAGGTTGAAATCGGTCCCCTTCATCTGAAGGTCCTTCTCGAGGGTTCCCAAACGGGCCTGGGACAAGTTGCTGTTTTTGCGCATCGGCGTGTCAGACAGTCAGGGCCATCTCTCTTTCTCTCTCTCTCTCTCTCTCTCTCTCTCTTTTCGCCGTGGAGACACAGAAATCGGGTAGAGGGCTAGGTTAGGAGCTCTTACTTTCGGTCCAGAAAGTTGAGCAGATACATGAGCACCAGGAGCGGAAGCAGATGGAGGTCGACCTTCCTCAGCAGCTTCCTTTTCATGACACGGTGCCATTCCGGACCTGCCTCCACGAACTGTCGGAACTTGGCAATCTGCTCCTCGTCGATGCCTCGCTTCTTGGACGCCTCATCAATGACATGCTTCTTATGCTCGATTCCTGCTTTCTCGTACTTGAAGCTGCTGGCTGCCTCCAAGGGCTCGCTTACACGCGCGTCGTTACCCATAGCGCGCGATAGCCTGTGAGGCAGAAGTAGCCCCAAATTGATGTCTTGCCATTCAACTTATATATATAAGGTACACACCTACTGCTGCTCAAAGGATAGTCCCAAGTTACCTAACCTAAGTAATAACATGACAGGTTAACCTATGAGGAGATGCAGGTGTAACAACCCCGCCCGACGATGATCACCTTTACTGTGTAAGTATTCTTTCAGCATCAAACCCGACCTTTCTGATCTCTCCCTCGTACGGATGATACTTCTCTGCAAGATCAGGTGGAGCCAGCACCCAATGCCGACGCCAATGCGTGGGGACATAGGCGCACTCCAGTCCCCCCTGTGAGCACTGAGGAGGAGATCCCCAGATCTCCAAACAGAAGAAATATTTATTCTGCTTCGTCCAGGAGAATGGTTTCCTGCCACGCCAGGAAACGCTAACATAGGAAGACATCAAAGTGGTGCATGTTGCTCATATTAATCTAAATAGTCGGGAGTTTCAAAGACTGCTTCCTCCTTTAACAGAGATTTCTCTCACTCTGCAGCAAGTAGGTACTGCTGTACTGCTGTACAGCATACAAGTCCAATGCTTCAACTACATATCTGTGAAGGTATGTCATCCGAATGGACAAAATTCAGAATCCAAGCTCGACACATGTGACAGACATGACTGGGATAGCATGAATGATCGATGGACTTTACTAGGTATGTACACATTAGGGTATAGCGTCGATGATAGCTGCTCTTATTCCTTGCCACGAAACTCCTCACTCAGGGGCCCTTGTCGAGTCCAGATATTCATGCCTATCTTCGATCCACTGGTGACCGGTAAGCCGGCATGCAACGTCCTCTGGTCCCCCGTCCCGTCTGCGAGCAGATTCGACCAGAAGACGGCGTTCCCGACCAAGGGACGGAATGACAGCCCGTTCTCCCACGGCTCATCGCAATCGATGAACGCGCACCACCTCTCGTCGCGGGGCGGCGACAGCATCGGGAAGTTGGTCCCGCCGCCCGTTATGTTCTCGGCCGAGACGTAGGCGAAGAAGGAGCTCTGCCTGTTGCCGCCCAAGGAGGACGAGGCCTGCTGCGTCTGGCTGCTCGTGAACCAGTCCGTGTGGAAGTGGTAGCTCTCTCCCCTGCCGTACTTGACGAGCTGCAACGGCTCGAGATACGTCTGGGCCGTGTCGAAGCCTTGGAACGATAGCGCTCGCTCCTCGATGCAGCGGACGACGTCGTCACGCGCGACACTGGTAGATTGGGACGTGCGGGTCTGCCTCTGCCCCTGAACACCCACGTGGTCAGCTACGGCTGATCGCGAGAACGTGTCTCGACTGTGGTTAGCGGGTTAACAGTTTTAGTCTAATCATTTTCCACTATCATATAAGATATTGTTTTGAGAGAGCCTCACGTTATGTCTTGCAGATGTGCCGCCTCCTTCAATGTGAGGAAGCCATCTAGGTAGATTACAAGCGGTGATTTGGAAACGATGTGACTTTGGTAGCTGGGATGCTCACACGAAGTACGCGGCTGCGGGAGGGGGTTCTGGACTTCCTGAGCATGATGGCTATGGCCATGAGCAACAGTAGCAGCAACCCACGCGCCAAACGCTAGAGATTTGAAGAGACTCATTTTCGCGAGATTTTTCGAAGTCAAGATACACACCTTTGGCTGGGATGTGCAAGTAGGAACTCTTATCGTGGGAACTTTTGCAGTGCCTCCTCGCCACCACATATCACCTCGTCGTCAACTATGCTCAAAAGTGCAAACGTTACCTGCTCCACACCAAGTGTGCTTCCAAGTTGGAGGGAGCAAGGCTTATATCAAACCGCGCAGGCAGCTGAAACACGAGAGACGTTTCCGACTCTCTGTTGAAACATCATCCCACCAATGCAGCAAGTGTTTTTTAGACTAGTGGTCGTGACAACACAAGATCCTGGTGGATTGTGCATGCAGTTGACAGGGGTGTTTAAGCTGCCCCCTTGTGTTTGATCTCTCCGTCCGCACCCCTTATAACCCCTGAGATGGCCCTACAAGGTAGGTAGCTCTGATGCGACATTGCCTTCTCTCAAAATTCAAGTCACTTCCCAAGACGTGGCCTGCAAAAAACATAAACATAGAAAGTTAAACTATTTTGATCAGAAGATGGGGATACTTGGCTGCAAACAACACCCGGATAAACCAGAATGCAGTTGAATAATAACCTTCTTGTGCTGATCATCTCTTTCATGTGCGGTTCCCTGGCTTGGGACCATAGCAGTGAGCATGAGTTCCGCCGGGCCATTTCAGGTCACGGTCAAGCACTGGTAGCATGTGAGTTTGTGTATTGGCTTGCCTCTTGGAAGTAATATAACCCGAACACTGACAACGTGAATATAGTTGCAGAAGTGCGTACTCTCCTCTCCCATCATAACCACTTCCTTCTCGAAAGCCAAAAAAAAATACACTAACATTTCCAATCTTCGTTTCGTGGTGTAGCCATCCTCGTAAGTATTAGATGTCTCCCACTAGCAGGTGGCATGAAAAAGAAAAAGGGAGTATGGGCTAATGGCAGGATACGAAACATAAGAATAGCGAGCCAGGCACTCGAAGCAGAATGGACATCTCTCGGTACCTCATTGCACGGCGCCGCGCTCCTGAGCATCGACTGCTCCATCGAGGCGACGCTGTGTAGCGAGTCCGAGGTGATATCCTACCCAGCACTACGATATTACGATGGACACGGACATACGAGGTCTTACCGAGGACCGCGGAGAGCTTCAGCGTGCGTTATCAGCCAGTCTTATGTGCTGTTTATGTAGCGATTGAAAACTGTTGCTTTGTTACAGTCCCTTCAATCAGAAATATTTTCCTCACTGACTTATAAATATATACGGATTACATCACACAGCATAGCCGCATTCCTCAAGCGCGTTCCTCGCCCAGTCATCACGGAGCTGGGCGATTCAAAAGGAGCGACAGAAGCACTTGTAGCCTTCCCGTCCGTCGACGAAACGGTACTCATAGCCTACCTCCTGAAATACCAGTCCCAGCAAGGCGAGCACCGGCACTTCATAGATTCGTTCAAGGCCCTCGCTTCCAAGTACCGAGACCGCGCGACCTTCGGCTTGGTATCAGGGCCTGAGGGAAGTGCGAATGATAGCGAGAGTAGTACGAGAAACAATGGCACTGTAGCTGAGGATGTTGACGAGGATGTGGATGTGACGGTGACCTGCTACAACAACCAGGACGAGCAGAGGTTTACCATGTCCGGCGTCCCGACCGCCTTCGACGCGTTGGAGAATCTGTTCAAGACGTGTAGGGAGCCGCTCATCGGTGAATTTACGCGGGTGACAGAGAAGAGGTATTTGCAGGTGAGGGCTTTTCGATCTTTCTTCTCCTACTCACTGCTCTGAACAAAAAACACGTAACTAACAAATTGTTCGCATGCACGCACCACCCACTACAAACACAGACCGGAAAATCTCTCGTCTTCTTCTTCGCCACAAGCCCCCGAGAGACAGAGGCTTTCGTAGAGGAGATGAGGCCCCTGGCGAAGATGTACAGGGAATACCTCAGCTTCGTGACCGTGACCGTGACTTTGGACGCGGAGGCGGACGGATACGTCGGTCTGTTGTTGGCGCAGTTGGGTCTCGTGCCGGGAGGCGATTTCCCCGCGCTTTCTGTCCACAATCCTATGAATGATCAGGTCTTCCCTTTTGACGCAGACACAGACTCGGACTTGGGTCTGGACAAGGACTTTGCTAGAGATGAGAAAAGGAAAATCACGCCAGAGACGGTTGGCGCTTTCCTTACGGATATCGTGCAGGGACGGGTAAAGCCGTGGGATGGGAAGGCGAGGGAGAAGGAGGAGAGATCGCGGAGCCATGATGAGCTTTGAGTGAATCGGTCATGGTACCTGGACGATAGTAGAGGTTGCATGGTAGTAAGATACGTGGCACGAGTGCTGCCGGTGAATGCTCTTGAAGCATCTTGGGGGGTGCCGGCCTAAATTGGCTTTTCTAAGCAGGTTTATGTCAATGTGAATACATACAACTGCGCACCGTTTAACGTTGCGTAGTATCGCCATATCTGCTCTTTTCTCCAGAGGTCTATCTGCATGGCATGAGAGATTGAATACGACGATCTTTCTTTTGGGACGCTGTATACGGTCTGCGACACCGAGGGTCCTTGTATGCATCCCATCCGGTTAAACACCTGCTGCCCGTTTCGGGTTCGTATATGGGCTGGTCTTGAGCTCACATCCGAACAGTGAAACCGAACTTCCTCGTGACACCCACAATCGAGTTGTAGCATCCTGCTTCCACTGTGCAATGACAGCCTTTGCTTGACCTGTAAGCAAAGCCTCCGCTTCAGGCCCCTAACCGAAGGCACTCTATGCCAGAGGTACATCCATCGAGTGGTACGCCGACGAGCCATACGCCTGGCCCCCCTCTTGGGCTGGTGACGTAAGGATTAGAAAGAAGCGTTGCGTTAGTTGGAGTCTCGTGTTTCCGTGCTATACGGCCCGCTCTTCTTCCGTTCCCGGCCACGAAGCTTTATTCATGTCTTCCGAGGCCGTTAATTATTAGATATGAGCTCGCAGCCTTCTCTCACAACCCCGACGACTGCGCCCGTCTGAATCGTCTCGTTCGCACCTCCCGAGACTCTGTATTCGATCTCCGCTAGACCGTCGAGCCAGCGCACCATAACCTGGGGCTTAACCTCCATAGTGACTAGCTGCTCCGATACAGCCGTAATGATGTCGGCCAAGGCCAGGCCGTTGGCAACCTTGAGTGTGTTGATCGTCGAGAGACATGTCGTCACATCACTTGTCGAAAGCAGTGTGTTGACTATCTTCGTGATGGCTTCAGGCGGAGGGGCGGCTATGCAGTTGTAAATGGTTTCTGTTGTGATGGTCTCGCGAACAATGTCCTCTTCGCGAATTTTGGGCGCGTTCTTAGGCTGCATAGGAGTGCCTGCTGCTTGTTTAGCGATCGCAGTTCATATCAGACGTGCTGAGGAGGGCTTACTGGATGCGTGACAAGCCTGTAGGACGTTTAACGCCCGTCGCATATCTCCCCTGCTCAGCGTTACCAGAGCATCTGTAGCTTCGGCATCGATCTTGACGCCCTCTTCCATGATGACCTTATCCACCAGAAGCCGGATATCCGCCTCTTTCAGCGGGCTGAAACGAAAGCGGGTACATCGCGATAGCAATGCGGGAGACAGCTTATGCGTGTAGTTGGCAATGATGGCGAACCGCGTGTTGGCCGTGTACTTCTCCATGATCCTTCGGAGAGCCATTTGGGCTGTGTTGGTCATGGCGTCGGCCTCATCCAGCACAATGAGCTTAAAACCAGCCACGCCGCCTGAGCGGGAGGCTCCGCCCACGGTAAATATTTGCTTTGTCGAGGCAAAAGTCTTGATCTGTTCGCGCACTACGTCGATACCGCGGTCGTCGGAGGCGTTGAGTTCCAGTACCATCTGTCGCATGTTCTCTGTTCCATAAATTCGCCGAGCGAGTGCTAAGATGGTTGACGTCTTTCCCGTGCCCGGGGGGCCGTATAGAAGCAGATGCGGCAATCGATTTGAATCGACAAATTTGTTGATAGTAGCAAGGATATCTTGGTGGCCAGAGACATCCGAAAGATTTACAGGTCGGTACTTTTCAACCCTTTAAGAGTATCGTTAGAAGCGGCGCATTGAGGAGGACCAAGCAGTTACTGGCAGCTTACCATGGTAGAGAGTCTTCGGCCTCGACCGGAAGATTTGCAGCACTTCGCTTGCCTTTGGCTGTATTATCTGAAGAAAAGACGACGTTGTTGGATGGCGGACCATCCACGTCCATTTCATCCTCATAATCAGACATTTAGGAGACGCAAGAGGTATCGGCGCAGCAGACTGTGGAGTAAAGAGAAAAGTTTATGAGAGGTGGTGACAAGGTGTTTGAGTGACTGCAGATGTGACGTCTGTCCAAGTTCGATGCGTTATTGAAACATACAGAGTAGCTGGACCTTCGCATTGGCGAGACGCGTAAAGTGCACTTGCCAGCGCGTCGAACGACTTTCTTCCGGGTAGCTGAATATACTCTTTTGACAATTCACGTAAACGATACTACTGTTTGCATATAAGCAATTCATAGTAGAGCATACCCACTTATCATTCAGTTTACACAGTATAGTAAACATATGAACATACACAATACAGAATACCGTATGGTCAAGGTAGGACTTCATTTTGAGTTTGGTGTGCAATATTAACAGGTTAGAAACATTCTATAAATGTATATCTATGCGAGGGTAAACAGAACAGATCAATAAAATATAATACAAAACTAAAAACAGGTGGATAGGCTTGGCCCAAGATGGACTTTGGGGAAGGTGTAGCCAGGCTTCAACGAGCTAAAAGTTAAATTCAAGGCAATGAGGTCAGTCAAAGCTGACCGATGACCAGTCACTGTACCCAGACTCAGGGTCCGAGTCCGAGTCACCAAAGAGCTCTTCATCGGACTGATTGCGGACGGACAGCCGACTGACGGGCCGTTCCTCTGGGTCCTCGGTGCAAACCGGATTGTCGAGCTCCTTGACGCCGGCTAACTTCTGTGTGTCGAGACCTGGAATGACTGGCTCGAAGTGGATGCCGCCAGCCCACCACACACTTTCCTCGACCTTCTCCTGCTTCTCCTCCAGATCGATCTCGTCCCAGCTGAAGCTCGACTGGCCGAGAGGGCTCTTAGGACTTGTTTCATCCTCAAAGTCCTTCTCCCCCTCGGCGGCCAACTCGATGGTCTCGTTCAGTGGCAGCTCGTCATCCGCAGGTGAGCCTGGCGCGTTCACCACAATCGAAGGTGACCTGGGCTCGTTTGTCATTCCCATGACGTAGTCCTCCTTCAAGAGCTCGTAGCGACGGTGGCAACACTCCGAGGGGGAGTCGCAGTCGAGATAACAGTCGTGCCTCTTGTAGAGGTAGGCGCGGTCGCGCGCTTTCTGGTCACAGCGCCCTGTGGCCTCGTACCCCAGCACCTTTCGTCGCCATGAACCCCACTGCTCCCAGCCTATGTAGTCGAACTCGGCGGCGCACATGCCACTAGCCCGACGCCGCCGCCTCTTGCCGCGGCTCGTCTTGTCAGGCTGCGGGTTGACTGAGACACAGTACGTGTGCGAACAATCCAAGCAGCGACGGGTACACCCGAGACGGTACACAGTCAGGCAGTAGTGGCACTGCCACACCCATGCCCTCGGCTTCCGTGGTGGCGGCGGCATGATTGCTGGTGCTTCTGGGCTTGATGGCAAAATGTTGCGGAGGTGAAGCCGTGGCGGAGGTGATATTGGCGGAGTTGTCGTCGTGTTGTTCGATCTTTTCGCTGGGCTTGTTGAGTTCGACGGCGGGTATGCTGAACTCAACGTAGAGGAAGATGAAGATGAGCGTCGTGAAGATCGTGAAGAAAATAGGGAGAGTTTAGGAATGGACAAACGCGACGGCATTCTCACGATGAGTGTTTTCAACTGGGGGGGGATCTTGCTGTGCCTTCGGTAGGGGTGAGAGTAAGAAAATAAACAGTGAAACAGCTTTGACTGACAGGATCAGAAGCAAGTGTTTTTCCTCTGTGGTGTGTGGAAGACGGCTGGCTTGTTCTATGAAGTCAATCAAGAAAGGCTGAGTGGCAGAAGCAAAGCATCAAACCTGTGTGCTTTGGACGGAAGAAGGAGATTGTATATGTATTGTCAAGACTAGTTGTTGAACAAATGTTGAAAGGAGGGACAAATACGTGTAAAGTGCTATTTTAGAAGAGATAGATACATTTGTACAGGAAGTTATTGGGCAGAGCTAGTAGTGTCCTGTGTCGATGTAGCCACACGTACGATCGTCGCCTTCAAATAGAATAGGGGAACTTTGTCCTGCCGCTGACAAAGGGGTAGTAACTGAGTGGGAACGCTTCCACAAGTCTTCAGACCAAGTTCTAAAAGTGCAGTCATCATCGACGGCTTTGTCACCCAGTTCTATTCTTGCTAAGGAGAAAGATGCCTTTATCTTGCAGATGGGGTCGAAGAAGATGCCTGAAAAAGATATTTTGCATCGCATGGGTAAGATGTAGTGTCTCGCTGTGTTGGAACAAAGACTACTAAACAAACAACAACTTCATTGGTCAGAAAAAAGTATCACAACCTTGACTGGAACAATGACTGGTCCTATCAGACGGTAGTCATGTCGACTTTGTACTTCCCAGATGTCCTTTTACAAAGCACGTGTGACAGATTACCTGCTAGGAAAGAGGAGGGAGATTGCTGCTAGATGCACTCGCGTATAACTATACCCCCAGTCAACTGTCCCGTCTCCTGCAAGACATGGACACATCTAGTGCAAAGACTTGCCTGTGCGATCACATGTAATGTAGCGTGAAAACTTGCCCAACTGCGATAAGGTGCCAGTCGGATACACGTAAGAGGATCACATAGTCTTAACATGCTGTCATACTAGGAGGGCCTAGGAGGGACTAGGAGGGCCTAGGAGGGCCACCTTGACTTGAAGTGATTACCAACAGTGAGTGACTGATCTCTGGAAGCGGAGGTATCTTGCTTTACATACTGCTTGTAGACTAATTAAGAGAGGGACTAATCCTCGAGTCTGTCGCTTGCAACGCCTTGACTTGTGTGCACACTCGAGATGCCCAGCACCCTCAGCGCTCCCGATATTTGTATAGCGCTGCAAACAAACATACAGGATTTTCTCCCCGGACTTCATACCCGACCCCGTTGTTTGGGGAGAAGACCAGGGCTCTAAAAATGTAACAAATAACTAAAAAATGACCCACGTGCGTCAAAGCACAATTCTCTGACCAGCATCTTTCGAGTTATTTTGCTGCGTACCCTCAGGCTTGTGTGAGGCTTGAGGAGATCCCCTTGCCGTAGAGACCCATACCGATAAAAAGCAAGAAGCGAATCCGTTTAACAACGGCCATGGCACCCACGCAGCGCCATCCGGTCGGTCCCTCACGACTCGATAGCCTTGTTCTTTTTCTTCTGCTCGACTTTCAGGAGCAAGGCGCGGTTGATGTGTGGTAACACACCACCGTAGGCAATGGTGGCACGGATGAGGGTGTCGAGCTCCTCATCACCTCGAATAGCAAGTTGCAAGTGGCGGGGGGTGATGCGTTTCACTTTGAGATCCTTGGCAGCATTCTAGATAGGCTGTCAGTCTGGCATGGTCCATATGCTACACCAAGTCTGGCATTGGAGAGTCGAGCAGTTGTCGCGGCGGCGCAAGGTGGGGGGGACTGGGCCAGAAGGAGTGACTCACGCCTGCGAGTTCTAGGACTTCGGCTGTCAGGTATTCGAGAACTGCTGTCACATATACAGCTGCTTTGGCGCCCACACGCATCTTGTTTTGTGTATTCTGCTTGAGGAATCGCTTGACACGTCCACAAGGGAACTATTGGGAAAAGAGATGTTAGCGTCACTGTGTCCACAAGCTGTTCACAATCGACTGGGTATCATGGCGTCAAGCGAATGATGACGCATGTGTATTGAACTCCACGATGATTTCGACACGCGACACGATATCATCCCAAGCGTACGGGGACATGCCGACGCGTCCAAGTGTTGAGCATAAGTACTCGCGAGATGCCGTCGGCGTTGAGGTTGTTGATGGCGCGTGCCGTCGTGTGTGTGAGTGTGGGCAAGGGTCGTCGTCGGGGCCGAAAAACAATGTGTGTAGAGGGCGCTGATGAGTGCTGGCGAGCGAGGTCGACAACAACCACAACAACAACGAGCGCGTGTGTGTTAAATCACAAGTTGTTTGATCTGCTCTTACCTGAAGACCAGCGCGAGCCGAATGGCTCTGCTGTTTCTTTGGACCATCGGCAGCTGTCTTGCCACCCGAGCTCTTCCCACCTGATGATTTGCCCTTTCCACCAGCCATTGCTGATATAAGTAGTGAAGAATAAGTAGGTCGTTCGGTATGGGTCGCGCGCAAAAGTCCGAGGCGAGAAGTGGTGGATCGAAGATGGTGTCGCAATAAAGTAGATAATAATTCCTTAGAGCTGAATTGGATGCTTGTTTGTAATGTTGAGTTTGGGTCAGTTCAGCATCCAAATTCTAAAACGTGGGTTAGACTAGAATGTTTGCGCGTCGGGATGTGACGAAAATTGGTTTGTTATTGGGATTAGCACGGAACACATACCTACCAGTTTCCCCCAAAGCAGGAAAATGAAGAGGCAGCGCAATTTTTGCTTGAGGTAGGTATGTAGGATGGTCACGGGCTGTATGGAGGCGTTGGGGGAGCTGCGTACAGAATAGGGACTGCTGTACGCTGTAGCCTGTAGCCCTGTAGCGGCAGCACGAACCATCAGGCCTCGAGATTGCCTAGGTACCTAGGTTAACCTAATGACAACCCCGCGACGAAACCAACAGTCGTGGGCAGGCCGCTATACCCTTCTGAGATTTGGTGGGTACAACTCAGGATTGCGCAAAGGACATCTGTTTCAGAGCTGTGACTAGGTAGGCGTAAGCATCTGGCTCGATGAGATCTCGGGCAATGGAAGCTAGTCGTAAGCAGAGCACAGCCCATATCCAAGCTATTGCTGCCTCGGAATGCCATTGAGAAGGCACAGGAAGGATAAGTTCCTGGCTAGGCTGCTACTTGAGCATGTTGAGAGGGAGAGTAACCTAGGATTGTGTTATGATACCCGGTGGCTCTGGATGAAGCCTGGCAGAATACAATGCGTGTATTGCGACTGGTGCTTCTCTAGGCGGTGCCTGCACCTAGACATTGTCGTTCTGTACACCACTAGGGAAATCAGGTTATCCTGGTCAAACTCTGAAGGTGCAAGTGGTTTGGTGGATGTACAAGGCTGACAAAGTTGTCAATTGTTCGAACTTGAAGTTGGAATGTGTAAATGAGACCAACAAGTCCCGAAGTGGTTAAACCCTGCCAGACCGTGCCAAACTTACATAACCTGAATTGCTACACAGTAATAAGGAACTTAAAGGTACAGCAGTACAAGGTGTATAAGTTCCTTATGCTTTTGCATAAAGTAGGACAGACTGTGTTGGACACGGAGGAGTTTTGGTAGTCTCACATTTCACTACATATGTAACTTGCAGCTTGCGAACATGAAGGTACCATTGTATACTTAGCCAGAGAGGAGGTAGAGGTAGTATATTACATGCACTGTCACGTTGTCAGATTGAAGAGCGAGAAAGCGCATGTGCATGTAGATACCATGTACCAAATACATGCCTCCTACCCGCTATTGGCACTGTACCTACCGGCAAAGAGAGCTTCAATGTTGTTGGTCAAGCTCCTTTCTCTGCCAGTCTCCTCCATTTGCACATCTGTTACTTCAACCAACTCACTATCTACATCTTCTTTCTGTAACATTGTACATGTCCACCGGCATATGATATCAGCAAATGCCCGTGCCATCACATAAAAAAATTGAAACAGTATCGACAAACCTCTCAAGATCCAAGTCAATTTGCCGCGGGCCAGTCTGAACCCATACCGCTACGCCGAAACCTCTGGTTTGCATCGCCCTTCACGAGCGCATCACAACACCCTCAACAACATTCGAGCACGCTTCTTGATTAGTCGAGCTTGGCGGAGATAAAGGAAATCGCTGCGAAGGGTGGAGAGGGTACAATACTTTAGGGATTCAATAAGGGACATGCGTTGAGCCTTTCCAGAATTCTACAGCCGTTCGCATCTTGTGACCGGAAATTAGCCATTTGAGACACGACGCAACAGTCTTCGAGTGTCGGTGCTTCATATCTTGTGTGGTGAAGACATTGCATCGGTGGCTTTTTTGCCTTCATTAGCCTTTGTAATATCTCTTTTTTTCGGTCGAACAGCAACACTGGTTCTGCTCCCTCCGCCAGCCAAGGAGTTTCCAACCGTTGCGCCACAAAAGCCCTTGTGCCTCTTACCCTTCCATCTCTGCGTGTCCGCATTAAGACAACCATGACTTCATATACCGAGTCGGAAGCAGTGGCTAAGGACTTCCGCGAAGCACTCGAGGATATCCAGACTATCGGGCGCCCAGAGATCTCCAACCTGACAATCATTGCGCGAGAGAACATCGAACACGCACTCGCCATCTCGGGCGCCCTGGTCGACCACATAAAACGAGTAGGTATCCCGAAAGCTTTACATCTGATGCAATTCCCCTTCCCTATTCTCTTCCTGTCGGCTGACATGAGGCTTCCAGGCCGCACCACACAAAAAGCTACCGCCTCTATACGTTCTCGACTCTATAGCCAAGAATGTCGGCACTCCTTATACCCTTTTCTTTAGTAGGAAACTGTATCAAACCTACATGGACGCATACGCTATGGTCGATATGCCCACCCGGAGAAAGCTTGAAGAAATGCTCAAGACCTGGAAAGAGCCCGTACCAGGCTCCATCGACACTCGGCCAGTATTCCCACCAGACGTTGTGAGGCCAATCGAAAATGCGCTCATCAAAGTGCGGACGACAACCTTGCAACAGGACCAGGAACGGATGAGGAGCCAGCAGATGTACGGCCGAGGTAGGCCGGCGCAAGGTGCGCCGTACCGAGAGACACCGACACCGCCTGGCGTTCGACCCTCCTCCCAGGCCCAGGCGTACTCTCACCAGCAGCCTCCCGTGCAGCATCTTAATGGGATGCTATATAGCCAGCTATCTCAACCTCCGCCCACCAGTTACCAGCCGCAACCGGTAAGCTATCCTCCCTACTCCCGAAGCCGGAGCTGGGCCAACGTCACGTGGGCTAACATGATAACAGCCTGTCGGGGCCTCTTCGAGGCTCACACCACAGCCTCCCGCTGCAAGTGCTTTCCAGCCTCCTCACGTTGGGTCTTACGGCTTGGCGCAACCTGGCATAAGCATAGACTCATTGAAAGATGATATTCAGAGACTAACAGCGGCTTTCACGGCCCAGATCGCCCAGAATCCACTTGATCCTGTTATACAGACTAAGCTGAAGGCGTTGATGGACTTGCAAACAATTCTACAAACCCAGAATCTGCCGCAGGATCAGTTAGTGCTTGTTAAGAATCAAATTGCTGATCTTGCCGTGAATATGAGGGCGCCTCAAGCCCAAACCTCTGCACCTGTAGCATCGCCAAATCCCGTAGCAGTAGCCCCCCCGCCAGTGGTGGCGCCCAAGGTATCTCTAGATGCCTTGTTCGGATCGGGTGCGTTAGCAGCTATAATGGCTCGGAACTCTGGCACCCCCAAAGCCTCTACACCTCAACCTCCCGTTGTACCCGTCCCTATCCGGTCACCACCACCTGAGAAGGCCGAGGCTCAGAAAACGGCACCTGTGCCGACTGACCCCAACGCACTCCTGAGCATGTTGAGACAGGCAGGGATTTTACCACCGCCAACGCCAGCAACCGCCGCGGGGCCGGCGCCGAGCAGAACGGCTCCGCCATCGCTGCCATTTCCGCTGCTCCAGGGGCCACACGGAATAAGCACAAGCGCCCAGCCGGCGGCTCCCGGTGGCATTGAGAGCCTAACAGGTGACATAACGCTCAAGGCATCATCTCTGAAACAGTATGTGTCGCGCATGATCGATATTACAGCACAATCCACGAACTAATGGTCGAGTAGATTCCGCCCTCAATTGCTGCCACTTCTATTCGAGGCCCAGGGTCCTCAATGCTCACAGTGTGGGCGCCGTTTTCCCACGACCGATGAGGGGAAGAAGAGGAAGACTGCACACATGGATTGGCACTTCCGTGTTAATCAACGCAGCAGTGAGACGGAGAAGCGAGGACTTCATCGTAGCTGGCTGGTCGATGAAATGGTAGGGTACCCATGTCGAGTACTGTTCTGACGAGGATCCCTCTGCTAATAATGACAAGGACTGGATCAATACACGAGAGACCATTGACAGAGACCATGTTGTTGTCAAGGAAGATCCCGAAGCAGCCACGGGCGGTTCGACTTCGAGGGCCCCTAAGATGCAGTACATCCCTGTTCCCGACGATCCTGTGATGGCAGCCAGTGTCTGTCCCATCTGCCAGGATAAGTTCGAGACCCGGTGGCTCGACGACGCGCAGGAGTTTGTGTGGGCCGACGCCATCAAGGTCGGAGACCGGGTTTACCACGCTAGTTGCCACCGAGAAGCATTCAGGGACGGAGGCGCCACGCCCATATATTCACGTGGCACGCCCGAGCCAGTCCTGGGGAAACGCAAAGCAGAGGTGAGTCACAGATCTGCAACCCCCACCCCAAAGCAGCCTACAACCCTATTTTCGGAATGGCTTCAATTTTGAGTTATCGTTGACACCGATCAAGCAGGACGACCTGGTTTCCATCATGCGGACCAAAATCAAGGGGGAGGCATAGGAGGATCTTTGACCAAATCGCTGAACGGAGATAAAGTTAACGGAGTGGCGTCCCTACCAGATATGAGGTTTTCCGAGCGGACCTTACTATACGGCATTGGGTTCTCTTATAGACGTGACATCGGGCTCGACCTGAACCCAGCCAACGGCCTCAGGCGGTTTATCCCAATACATTGACGAGGGACATCAGGGAGCGTTTGCATCAAACTTGGGCGTTGTGGCACATGTGTCGTCATGCGAGGCAAAGCGGGCTTCCCTTCTACTGTGTTGACACTAGTAGAGTTCAGGGAACAAGGATAGGAATTCACGGGATACTTACTCACTGACATCTTCAGAGCCCAACATGTTGGAAGACTAATATGGTATTTCTCGAATACCTGGAGGGCGTATGCTTCGTATGCGTCAAATATTCAATAAGTAAGAATTAGACAATAAAGAAGGCCAAATGAAGGCAGGCATGCATAAGTAATCTTGGCAGAGAACACAATATCGTGTAGTTCTTCCGGCCCTGCTTGATTCTTTGGGTAGATATGTGCATCATCCGAGTTGAGTTTGCTGTACTGACATAGAGGTAACCTTAGGTGAATAAATACATATACATGCTACAGGTTATTTAAGAACAGGGTCACTTACAAGCATCGAAGAGGAAATACTGCTGTATCTGTTGTAGAATTGTAGGACTGCCTTGCCTACCTGATGTATAATAAAGCACCACGACTATATATCTACTAGAAAACAAAAGCAGAGTTAACGAGTGCCAATGTAGCTAACCTAAAGGTATGTACAAGGAAAGTAGGAAAATTTGAAAGGCATAACAGAAACAAAAGAAATTTGCTCAATCAAGATACTTCCTGGATTCAGGATGTAAAAATGCGAAAAAGGAACGAATGGGAATTGAACCCATGACCTATCGGACTGCAGCCGATTGCTCTACCTCTGAGCTACCATTCCGAAGCTCCAATGTTAATTGGATGAGTGGGAGAGTCGTGGCATACCGACACCTATGAGCCTAAGCGGTTCAGTCTATCTTGACAGGAAATACCTAACCTAGGTTATTCAGTCGCTTATTCACTGAATTCAGAATAGTCCCAGCACCCGTGACCATTGCATCAAATGATTCAAATGAGAACGCGGTTATCGTTGGAGGTGGTAGTACAGAGATACTTTTCCCGTGGCGTAACACAGGTATCAAGTACCTAATAGCACCCGTGGAAAGAACGGGGCCAGCACCTGCAGTCTGAGATGCCTCGAGGTCGGCCAAAAGTCATTGTTGCGCCTTGTCCACATTGTGGCAAGCAATTCAAGCGGCAAGAGCACCTGGTGCGCCATGAGCGGACACGTAAGATTAAATTCTATCTAGGTCTTTCCGTGACCTGGGGTTGAAACTGGCTGCCTGCACTACTCTACTGCACCGTGATCGATCCTGTGATTAACGGGCCACCCTCATCACAGATACTCGGGAAACGCCTTTTTCGTGTGACTGTGGCCGCCGATTCGCCCGTCAGTGAGTGCTCGAGATCCAGTTGCTCCCCATTCCCACGCCGCCTCGTCTGTGCTATCTTCTAGATAGGTCGCCGTGTCCTCAACACCCGTCTAAACGAGCCGTAGGGACCTTTTAGCCCGGCATGTCAGGTTGTTGCATCCTCCGTTCCAGCAGCCCGTACCAGTGCCAGTGCCCGAGCCCGAGCCAGAGCCAGAGGCAGTGCCAGTGCCAGTGCTAGAGCCAGTGCCAGAGCCAGTGCCAGGGCCAAGGACGGAGGCAGATGCAGCACAGGATATGATGGGCGCTTCTGATGATTTTTGTCTGGACGACTGCGATCTATTCTGGGATCAAGACTTCGTGTCACATGCAGAAAGGCTGTTTGGCGTGGACCCGGTCGCCGGTTTATTCGAGTCCCTGTCGCCTCCTCCTCAGTCTCGGCCACGAGCCCGACTGGAAGAAGAAGTGGAAGCGGAAGCTTCGCAGAAGACAAGCTTCGGACAGTTTAGCTCAGGCTTACCGCCGTTAGATCTTGTCGAGGATGATTCTGTCAGTAATGATGCAAATGATGCAGAGTTGGGTTCGCCAGACAGACAGACACCGTGGTGCATCTCCGGACCCGTCTTCGAGAAACTTTGCGAGGAAATGCGAAGCTATGCGCCCATACTACCCCTAGAGTGTTCTGTGCCCACTCACAACACACTATCTCGCGGACTGGAGATGTACATGCGGTGTACGCACAAGTATCTTCCATTTATTCATATTCCGACTTTCAATATAGCCAAGCGCCCGATCGAGCTGCCTCTGGCAATGGCTGCCCTGGGCCTTCTGTACAGGGTTGAACACAACAAGGCGTATAATCTGTACTTCATGGCTAGGATAATCTGGTCTGAGAGAAGCCGTCGTGAGAAATACCAGGCAGCGTCTGATATCCTCCGCCGTCTTGACCCCCCAGCCGGTCTTGCCACCCTGGCTTCAGACGACTGCGAAAAGCTACATAAGATCCAAACGTTGGTGTTGCTCGTCAGTTTCGCATCATGGGGTAGTGCGAGGATTCGTGGTGACGCATTTGCCATGGCGGGCGAACTAGCTGGTAGATTTCGTCCAAATCGCTTTCCTTGAGTATGTTGTTGTCAGACTACGTCGTTACTAACTATCGAGCCCTCAAGCTTTGGCTAGGGAGTACCACGTCCCAGCTGACCATTCAGGATGGGCCAGCTGGGTTATGTCAGAGGAGAGAAGCAGGACTGTCTTCGCCGCATACGTCCTCACCAACCTGCAGAGTATCACGTTCAATAACCCTCCTCTGATACTGAATCACGAAGTGAAGTACCTGCCATTACCAGACTATACACAACGAGTAAGCCCTTCGAGGTCCTTTCCCCCCTCATTTCCTCTCTCAAGGGAGAGAACCATTATAGGTCATTGTTCTAGCAGCGAGCGCTGACACTGACTCTGTCTCCTAGTGGGCTGCAGAGAATGCTCTTCAATGGAACAAAGCACCTCGGCGGCCCAGCTGGGTATTCTCAAAAGCGCTGGACCAGCTCTTCAGGGGCAAGGCCTTTTCGAAGGAGGACGGCGTCTCGTCTTTCTCTTCGTATTTGCTTATACTCGGCCTACTCCAACAGTTTTGCCTCCACCGTCATAGCTCAATCGACGTTGCACCGTCAGACCCGGCCGTGGCAACCTCTGAAACTGCCCTTCGCGCGTGGCAAGTCTCTTGGGAAATGGTCGATGAAGCAACCTTGGATCCCCATTCCGCCACATCACCATTTAGCCTTGCGTCGACTTCATTGCTCAGGCTTGGGTTCATCCGCCTGAATGTTGAGCATGAAGACTGCCGCGGTACGCTTTGGAGAGGCTCTCGAGCGCCCCTGATTGAAGATCAGGCGTTGGAGCGGTCTCTCCATGTGGACAGAGCTGTGTTGTACGCAGCGCATGGCCTGAGCATGCTCGTGCGGCTTGGGGTATCGTACATGGCCACCACAAAGACGTCTATCTGGTCTATTGAGCACACGGTTTGCAGTGTCGAGTCTGCCCTTTTACTGAAGCAATGGCTGGCCAACGTATCAAGAGTCATAGCGTCGGCGGGCACCGGGGGCCTCCGCCGATCCGAGAAGAAGCTTCTGGGCATTATCACGGCAATCATCCAGGAAACGGACTTCAGCAATATACTGAATTTACCCAAAGAGAACCCAAGCCGGTACCAACACATGGCTGCCACTGTCATTAGCCTCTGGGCCTCGTTTTTCGAGGGCCCCCACGTTCTTGAGATTGACGACGACGTAAGCTCTAGATTGAGGTCCCTAGCAGAGTCTATTCTATCGTAATGCACACTTTTCCTATATGCCCGCCGGACGCCACGCTTTTGAATGCGGCGACTATGTCGTCGCGCTCAAATTTGAAGGTCTTGTCCAGAGGTAGCTCCAGTCCCCGAGCACTCATGAATCCGATAGCTTCCCCGAGCTGCTGTTTCGAGCCGCCGACGATACCCCGCAAAACGCATGCCTTTACCAATACGGACATGACAAGATTCGCTTGTTCGTCTCCGGTGGCGCTCGAGAGAAATCCTATGACGCTGACAAGACCGCCGACGGCAACGGCTTCTAAGCTTTGCTTCATCGTCCCCGCGCCTCCAACCTCGATGACGTGGTCGACTCCTTGCCCGTTCGTGATCCGCCGCACTTCGGCTGCCCAGTCTGGCGTGGCCCTGTAGTTGATGGTATAATCCGGACCATACCGAGACTTGACGAACTCAAGCTTCTTCTCGCTGGAGGAGGTGATGATTGTCGTCGCCCCAGCCGCTTTGGCTACGATGAGAGCAGTCATGGAAACTCCGCCAGTTCCTAAAGTTGCAGTCAGGGAGTTTGTCCGTACTGTAAAGTGGACGGGCTCTTGACAGATAAGCTACATACCAAGAATCAAGACGGTGTGCCCGGGCATCAGGGGCGTGTTTCCGTAGAAGGCATTCCAGACCGTCGACAAGGTGCCGGGCATTGCGGCCCATCGCGCAAATTCCTGCGACGAAGTGCAACCTGGCAGCTTAATGGCCATTTGAGCAGGCATCACGAGATATTCGCGCAAGACACCATCCTGCTTCTCGCCAGCCCACGTGTAGGCCGCGAGGTCGGAGCGTCTATCGCTGGCGCCGTACAGGAAGGAAGGGCTCGGCGACGCCGTTACCGCGTCTCCGACAGCCAGTGGGGGACTCTGCATTGCGTTCTCAGACCACGGGCCGACGGCGACAACTTCTCCCGCCATATCCGAGCACGGGACTACCTGCGGTTTCGTCGGGAGCGGGTAGTGGCCCGTCGCCATGGCAATGTCGCGGTAGTTGAGGGCCACGCTGCGGACCTTGATCAGGACCTCGCCCGGGCCTGGCTCCGGAATGGGCTCTTGGAAGGCCTGGAGGCTATCGAGCCCGGCCTTGGATGTGAGACGGTAGACGGTTTGGGTGGGCATTGTGAGGTTTTGGGTAAGGGCAGAGGGCTGAAGCAAGCAGGCAACGGATGGGAGGGGGTCGAAAGACAGTCGGATAATTTACCAGATTTTGGCGAGGGGTTGTGCAACTTTGCTTTGTGCTTCAGTGATGTGGTGTTCCTGCTGATAGGAGTAATAATTTGTAACGTCATTCTTCAAGGGGAGGACGTATTGCTATTTATGTACAATCCATCCACATTTTCCCCCCCAACAAGACTCAACATATCCAGTCTAATGTAAGTAAGCAGACTTCATTCTCGTCCTTGGCCTGAGTTGGTCATCTTCTACCCGGACACATCTCACTGAAAGCCAGAAGGCCCAGGCGTGCCAGGGACACAAGCAGCGGAACTCTACTATATGGTGTGAATATCATGACCTACCTAGGTTAGGTCAACCTAACGTTAGGTATGTCAGACCTGGGGTAGAAATTTGGGGTAGAAATTATGGAGGGTTGGGGCAGAAAGTCCAACCAATGGGCAAAACTCCGAGATGAGGAATACTGAATCATTGCGGGCCGCTCTGTGCTTCAAGTTGTATAGATTACTAATTATATATCCAGGTGTCGATAATCTGACCCAATGGGAAACAAAAATCTATCTAACCTTAGGTTAATCGGAAGGGTTGAAGTTGCAGATCATTTAGACTACCAAGTTACTGATACCACCAATCACCCTTTTCCACACATACGGTAACGCACCATATATCAACTCCCCTCTCCTCAACTTTTCTGTGCGATTGCAACCCTCTTCAAATTACTTGTGGAGTAGGGTAGGTTAGACCAAATGAAAAAAAAAATTCTAGACTAGAACTAGGCCCCTAACACTACCTCCTCGATAACGACGACCTGCTTACCGCCGCCATCGTCGGATGGATGAGTAGTAGTTTCTTTGATCTTCTTCTTGACGGTGGGAGGGCGCGGGATCTTGATCCATTCCTTGAGACCTGGGTTCCAGCGATGTCTGTTTTTTTTTTGGTGTGTTAGACAAGGCCGGTTAGACAGGGGGTTCATAGAATGAGGTGAGGAGGAGAAAAGAATGGGGGTTGAGGGCGGCGGAATACAATGGTGGTGATAAAAGAGGGGAATAGGGGAAGGGGAGAGAGAGAGAGGGAGGGAGGAAAGGGGGGAAAAAAGAGAAAGAGAAAAAAAAAGAAAAAGAAACTCACCCAGCCCACTCGGTGGTGACGAGACATTTCGGCCCGTACTCGTCCGTAAGGACCTTGTCGAAGGCGTACGGGATGCGTGCCTCGACCCCTTCGAACGTCGTCCGCCGCAGGGGCCAGAGCTCGGCGGTCCGGTACCGGTGGTTGTTCTTGCAGCTCCAGACGCCCGGCTGCTTGGCCGCCTCGCGCTCGCGCACGCCCGTGATGTCGACGAACATGCCGTTGCTCGTGTCGATCCACCGCGCGTCGATGATGTTGGCCCCGTTCCCCTTGGTCAGGTCGGCGTGGTGCGGGTTCACGTCCAGGAGGTATGTTTTCTTCTTCTGCTTCCTGGCCTCGTCTTTGTTCTTGTCGGATTGGCCATTGAGTCCCGGTACTGTGTCAGACGGAGACGCAGAAATGCCAGACCCAGCTCCAACCCCTGAACCATCATCATCGTCGTCGTCGTCGTAATAATAATACTCGTGCATGGTGCCGTTCAACCGCTCCCCGAGCAGCGCGAGCGTGGCGACGCTGACCTGGACGTCGAGGTCGTAGTCCCACGGCATGATCCGGCCGTTCCACCACCAGCCCAGGAGCGACCCGTGCGCGAGCCAGGTCTCGACGCCCAGGTCGCCGAACGTCGTCAGGTACGACCGTATCAGGTGGCGCAGCGCTGGGCGGTGCTCCTCGTAAGGGACCTTGCCCTTGAAGTACCGCGCGTCGTAGTGCCCGCTCTCGGCGTCGTATCCGGGTTCGTGAAAGTATTTCGTCTGTTTCTGCTCCGCCTCCTGCTGCTGCTGTTGCTTCTGCTCGAGTGGTGGTGCTGATGATGATAGATGATGTTCTTTTTTTTCTTGTTCCGTCGTCTTCAGCCTTGGCTGCTGCTCTAACGCAGGATTGGGGGCATGAGCCGGGCCATGTTCGGAACTGAGCTTGACTACTGCTACTTCTTCTTCTTTGTCATTGTCGGTGTTGCCATTGCTACGGCCGCTGCTCACGTCATCCTCTCGTCGAGCGAGGGCATGGGAAACTCTGTTGCTGTTGCTGTCTCCCTCGCTGTGGTGTCGATAATGCTCGTACAATCTCCCATTCGAGGCCGATACGTCCGTCGTTGGTGCAGCCAACAATGCTGAGCAGAAGAAGAAGATTAAGACGAAGAAGAGAGAAAGGATGTGGCGTACGGTATTCATGGCTGAAAGGCAGTCAGTTACCAAACTAAAGAAAAATAAAAAATCCCATCAATCAAATTTCCGATACTGATTAGTCCCGCGCACGGAAGCGTCTAGTCTCCCGCCTCGAGAAATACATAGGAGATGTCAAGGAGTGGCAGATATGTTATTTGCTAACCTAGGCTTTGATAGACAGAGAGAGAATAAGAGAGAGAGAGAGAATGGAGGGGCTGTCTTTTTCCTCTCTGGCCAAGTCTGTGCGAAATGCAACTCTGAGACTGTCCCATCAAGGTAACTTTCAAATTTACGTAGACATTCGTAAGGTAGGCGTTTACTAAGCTCAAAGTTTCTCAGAGCTGTGTAAGGAGAGCACGTGAAAATATGGCATAGAGTTTCAAAAATGCAAGATTACGTGTAAAATAAGGCACCAGGGACATCCATGCCATGCCATGTTTATGTCTTGTTCCGTCTTTATAAAACCTCGAAGTTCCGAGAAGCTTGCACAGAAAATTTCGGAGTGATGTTAGTTATAACACCTAACCTAAAGAATGGCTTTGATACCTTTTGAAATATTGATAGACACTCTACGCACAGCAGAGAATGTCCAAGTGTAGGTCTTTATACAGTTTGAAATTCCCAGAGAGAGACTCTCTCTTCATTACGTACTTCCGCATTGTGTCCCTCATTAGTATTAAGCGCTTATATATACAAGTTATCTGCCATGGGACATATGGCATCTTCCCATGGGTGATGATCATTGTCCGACACACGTGTCAGTTAATTTGATTTTCACTCTCCCCCAGAGCCGGAATCATGACCGATATACACTGGGTTGTTAACTACATGTAGTAGCCCGGCCGAACCGGTCAGTGACAACCGATAGGTTCAGCGCCTCCGCGTCCTGGTCGTCGGGGCAGACTCGAACGGATCGTCCGAGATCTCGTCGCTGCTGATCTCCAGCGGCTGCTGCTGCTGAGTTGCCTTTTGCGAGAAGTTCAGTTTGGGCTGTCGCGTCTTCGTGCTTGTAGTAGCAGAAGCGGAAGCCGACGCCCGCGGGGCGGCCTGCGACCGTGCCTGCTGCGACCGAGTCGTTGCGCTTCTTGCCGTGGTTGTGCGCTTGGAGGGCGGTGCGGGAGGGTCGTAGCCGTCGTCGTCCATGAGGACATCATCATCCTCGTCATCATTGTTCTGCGTCTGCTTGTTGACCCGACCGCGACCCTTGGCCGGTGCTCTCTTGGCCGGGGCCTTCGGGGCAGCCTTGGCTTTTGCTGCTGCTGCTGTTGTCGCGGATCGGCCTCTCGCCTTGCGCGCCGGGACGACTTCTTCACTGTCGTTATCCACGACGTCGTTCATCTCTTCGTCTTCGTCCTCCTCATCGACAAACACGGGACGTGCAGGCTTCCGTCCTCGACTACGGGCAGGCGCAGGCTGAGATGGTTTCTCCGGCTGCAACGGTACGTGCTCCAGTGCCTGGGGTTGGTCCTCCCAATGGCCATCCAGATCTGAATCCCACTCGTCGGGCTTCGGCTTGTAAACACGTCTCGTAGTTCGATTGTATTGGCCAGTCGCGAACTTCTGCTCCAGGCTTTCCTTGATTCTCGTCATCGCATCCTCAAGATCGTCGTCATTATCCTCCAACGACAGCATCTGCTTGACCTGGCCCGCCAGAGACTCGCTGACAAATTGCTCCATAGCATGCTTGTCGTCTTTGTCAACGAATTGCGTCACTGCGTCGCCAAACGGCGCTTGTGGCAATATCTTGAGTGACTGGGCTTTGAGATACTCCTCCACCAGCTTCGCAACTTTCACACTATCCATCTCAGCAAGACTAGCGGCGACGTCGTCGGGCAAAGCATCGGCGCCGGGGCGTTCTGTCTGACATTAGCCAAGGTGCGTGGCGACCTGGATGGGTAAGGTACCTACTTTGCACCGTCCTCTTCCTGTAGAAGTGGACCACGTCATTCGTATTAGCCACTCTATCGGCAAACCGATTGGAGAAGCGCTGAGGATTTTCTATATCGTATTGTCCTCCTTCCGGGGCTGTGTACTCGACCTTGAGCCGTATCAGAGGTCTAGGACGCTCGTCCTCGTCGACCTCGGTCTCTTGTAGGGAGGCCCATTCTGCATTAGCCTCCTCAATCATCTCGTCGACAACGCTCATGAGTCTGCGCGTTAGTTCCTGCCTATTATCCTTCTTCTTCTCGAGCCCCTTGAACCGCTTGTCGGTGGCCAGAACAACTTCGGCGGTGACGAAAGGTCGGACAGTCCTCAGGCGATGTTTCTTGATGGAGAACTCCCGACCACTGACACTCAGCACGGCGACATGTTTGGCCACGGCCTCGCCCGGCACCAGTGACGTCGCTACCGATGAGCCTGGCTGCATGACGTGGAAGCCCGTCTCCGGGTTATGTCGGGGGTCGATGAGGCACTCATGCTCATGGCCCCAAACGACCAAATCGAGCCACTCGGGCAGCATGTTCTCAGGCAGGTAACTGGTGGCGGTGTGCGCATGATGGTTCTGGTGGACGGCGAGGAGGTTGAACCAGTCGCTCGACTGCTGACTCGGCCGGAACCACTTGACCTTGTGGTCGCGGAAGTTGCGGAACATGCGCTCATCACGCACATTGCTGATTCCATAGAGGGCCAGTTTGGTGTGGCCCTTCTGGAGGAGGACAGGCTTCACGTCAATCTCGTCGGCCTTGGGCGTACGTCCGTAGTAGTTGACCAGGCCGGCGACCTGGAGCAGATCGAGAGAGCAGTAGTTTCCTTGCCCGCTGGGGTCGTCGTGGTTTCCATGAATGGAGAAGACGGGGATCGAGATGTTGATATCCGGGTCCTCGTAGTTGACGTGGCCAAAGGCACTGGCGAAGACCTCGTTGGCATCGCTGAGGAACTCCAGCTCGCACGGTTTCATGCCGAGGCAGTTCTGGCGGAGCGAGCGCATGACGTGGTACATGGCCGACCTCGACGGTTTGTTGTCATGGAACAGGTCGCCGGCAAGCAGAACCATATCTACCTGTGCCTTTTGGTTAGCAGCAGACGACAAGCCAAGAAGGGTGAAGCAGAAGGTGAAGCAGAAGGTGAAGCAGAACAGGAGGTGTCGCATACGTCTTCTGTCCGTGCCACCTTCATGATTTCGTCGAATGTCTTCCAGCTGTCATTTTTGCGAATCGGATCGCGCTCCTCGTATCCAACATGATTGTCGGTTGCCACGAGGATGCGGATAGTGTCCGCATCTGTTTTGTAGATTAGCTACGACGTATTACAAATTTGGGATGGACATTGTAATTACCAGATGGGCGTGACGACATATTCAATATGTATCTAGGAGCTGTTGTACCGGCAATTGGTGGTACCTAAGTATCAGTATCACTATCTTCCCAAGTGGCTACGATGACTCTATGGTTTTATTGCTGTAGCATCGAAATCTTTGGAGTCTCATATCACTTCTGTAACGTAAACCGATGAGTACGCTTAGTGTAGTCCAGACTCGCACTCTTCAGACTCTCGTTGCTGGCTATTGAAGTTGAGGGACACGAAGGCACTGAAAGACGCGTTGTCCCTGGTCTGTGCTGCTAGATTCGCCCCGCGAAGTCACGTGCTCACTTAACCACTTAACCACTTAACCATGTTCACAGGAGTACAGCAGCACGGCACAAAGAAAGATGTCCCTCTATTCGCATCACATCGTAACCTGCATTGTAATTGCATATACGACCGTAACTGTGAAACGTCCAATTGCTTAATTCTGCGAGGAAAAAACGCTTTGACCATGAAATCTGGCAGGCCTTGCAGTAATGCATGTAAGGACCTGCCCCCCTGACGCTTGAAAGTTGAAACCAATACTCATGCATGGAGGAGGAAGTAACCAGAGGGAACGCCGTCCCAGCCCATATCCCCCTCTCAGTCAAACAATCTGGATCCATCTGAACCCTTCTTCGTGTCCGCCCTTAGATACTCATGCGCAGCCTCCCAAACGCCGAAACTTGACCCAAGCCACAGCCGAATATAGTTAAAAACAGATCCATGCAAAGCGATGCTCAAAAATTCTCTTGCTCCGATACCCGAATGTGATCGCCCCTAAATCGGGGGTGGTGATGCAATGGTGCCGCATCTTCATGATATAGCCTTATCGCTCTGGGCGCTGTCGGCAACTTCCTGTTCTACCTCGTGAGCAACCCGCTCCCACCAGACTTCGTGAGTCTCTCGATCTACACTCCCGACCCGACCAATCTCGTCAATCATTTCTCGTACTCGCTCGACGAACTCAGGCAACCCTAAGCTGGCCAACTTCTCACCAGCTGTGCTGGTCGCCCTGACCTTTTCGGTCGCCGAGCCGGCCTGTAGCCTGCCGAGAATATGGCCTCTGATGCGGCTAAGCAGAAGCCTCATCACGGGCTCTCCGGGTTCTACATTGTCGCGCCTCGCGCCCGCGTAAGCGTCGAGCACCTTGCCCACTAGGACTTGTAGGTGTTTCTTTGTAGCTGCTGGCATAGAGCGGCCAGCCTCAAGGGCCGCCATAGCCCCATGCAGAGCTGTAGATTGGCTGAACGGCTTTGTGCCATCGTCTACCGATTCGAGAATGGTGTACACACGTCCGGCCTCTGTTTTCCACGGGGCGCGGACATCCCGCTTCAGCATGTTCTTGCATTGCAACAGAATGGCCCCAGCGGCCACGATGCGCAGAGTCTGGATACCGAGTCGCATGCGGCGCTTCTCATCCAGAGCAAGCGGTTCTGGAAGGGTGTGTGGCGACGGAGAAGGCTGCGTAAACTCATCGACAAGCATCTGCCAGTATATCTTGTCTGCCGTCGGCCGTGCCCTTGGGTGGTTGACACCCTCGGGGTCACGCCGGGCGGCTTCTCCGTGCACCTTAGCCCGCGCAACGCGCCATGCCGCTCGAGCACGTTCCAGCGTGACCACGCCGTGATCCAGATCCTCGCCAAACCTGTTCGCTTCGTACGAAGAAGCATGCTGCAGAAGACTAGGCGCCATCACCTGCAGCAAATAGTTTGCATAGTCATAGAGCATCACGTCGATGAAAGAGATCAAGGCTTCAAAGCGGTCGACGATAGGCCCCTCCCTCAGCTTATTCTCGACTAGGTCTTTCACCTCCTCATCCCGGACCGGGGCACATAATTTGGGTAAGAGTGATCCCATCGCGGCGAAGAACCTTTCGTATGAGAAACTGCCGGCTTGGAATTGGCGCGCGGCAACTTCCGTGTCGAGCATCTCACCGATAAAAACATGCATTGTCGATGTAGGCTTGACAAGCTGCTGTAGCCTCTCTCTCATATACTGTGACATGATGATGAGATAATGAAAGTCTTTCTCTTCACTCCTGGGCTCCGATCGAAGATCTTTAAAGACAGGGCCCATGCGGGACTTGTGGTGCTCTTGGAAATGATCGAACTCGATACGATACTCTCGGCTGATTGCCAGTTCGTGAGCTATAATCCTGTTATCCGGCATGATGGGAGGATAGCTCGACTGCATCGCCCTTGACTTTGAGTCGTGCTTGTTCGGTGTCGCCGGAGGGGTGAGCGTCTGTAGCTGAGACGAGATCACGTGGTCAGCTGTACTGGAATCGGCGAGAGACGGGCTCTCGGCAACGAGAGAGTGCTCGGCAACCCTAGGCTTTGTGTCTCCTGTAGGCTTCTTAGCTGCTCTAGCCTTTCTTGCTTGTCTCACGGCCTCAAATATTCTTTTCTTTCCCTCCTGAGGTCCGCAAAGCTTCTTGATCCGCACCATGAGCTTCAGTTGGTTGTCCCTGATGCTCTCGAGGTACGATTCGGTGACGCCGCCCTCGGGCCGTTCCTTGACGGTTTGGAGGATCGCATCAAACTCGACGAATGTCAAGATCATCATGTCAACCAGGGCGTCTGAGTCCCGCGCTTTCCAGGCAATGAAGGCATTGTGGAAAGTGGCGTACACTTCGGGCAGGACTCCCTGTAACACAGGTGGGGGCGTATGGTTATTTGTCATGGTCAATCTTGACAGGATGTTCTCGAAGGTGATCAAGAGATCTCGGGCCTTGGCAACAAGATCCTGCAACTGCGGGTGAGCCAGAGTATCACGTGCTATGGGATGTCCCTGAGAAGAGGCAATCTGCACCTGTTCTGCTACACCGTCCTTGTTGCTCAAAACTTGGGTCGGGTGGCCCAGAATGAGGAAGGCACTCAGGAAGATTCGAACGGCAGCGATTTCCGCGACAGACCCGGGGTCACCTTCACTCAGGCCACACAGGCGCAGAACTCGTGCTGTCAACATCACCACCTTCTCGTCGCCAAGCAATTCAACCACCTTTTCGAACGGCGTCTCCCTAACACGGTCGATGCTCAAGCCGAGGCCCGAGAAGTCGTGCACGGTCTTCCTCCTCAAGACGCCCCTCCACCACCACTGTATCTTCGAGGCCGCCACATCATCGCTCATTGTCGTTTCTCCATTCATAACTGACAGCTCCTGTTCGTCATGCTCGGATGCAGTCGAGTCGCCAGCTGACTTTCTTGTCATATTACTATGTGCTCGCGAGCGCCGCGCAGCCTGGCGGTGCAGAAGCGATTCCCTCCTCCGCTTCGCCTCGGCCAAACGCTCCTCCATCTGCATCTTCAGCTTACGGATTTCTTGTTCCCTCTTCTCTTTCATGCTCTCGGCAACAGCCTTCGCACGTTTCACTTCTTCGGCACAGGCTGCAACGATCTCGGCCAGATTCTTCTCCCGCGCCTGGGCCGCGGCCAGGGCTCGCGCCTCGGAATTGGAGCTCTTCTGCTGGGCGGCCTTGGCCACGGCGGCTCTCAGGCGCACCTTCTCAGCATGGGCGGCTCGGTCGGCCAGTCGCGCTTTACGGTCCTCGAGGATGGACGCACGGCGTAGCTGCTGCGCAACGAACCTGCTCTGTGGACCCGCGTGGTGTGTGAAGCCATGCGACGAACGAGACTGGGCCGAAGCGATCGAGTTTCGACGCGATGAAGCTGCGGAATCTTTTCGTCGATTATGCGAAGGGTGATAGAAGCGCGCAGCAATATGCGGAGGCGGCGTGTAAGTCCGCCGTCCATCTTCCTCGGCGGATAGGGCCATGTCTAGATCGACATCGGGTGCGGGGGTTGTAGCATCGGAAGTCCCAACAGACTCTCCTATGTTCCGAGCCGGGTCGGTTAGGTCGGTGGAGGCACGACGCATGATGGACAACAAGGTATGGTAGGCGGTGCCGGCGGTGTTAGCGTTGCTGGAGGGGGAAAGGCGCAGCTGGCGATGGGCATTTCCGAAGAACAAAGAGGAAGGCCGGCCGGACACTGGAGCGAACTGGTAGGTAAGTGACCCAAGCCAGACCCCGCCACGCGTCCACACGGTAACTGGTCGCAATCACACAAAAGACAACCAGGCCCTAGGAAGCCGGTGCTTGCGGAGGATTGCTGCCTTATTCTGCCGCACCCGCCCTGCCTTTGTCCACAAAGGCGCCGTCGGTCGAGGAACAAATGTTTGCCGTTTATGTAATCGATACAGGTAGTCTTGCGCAATCCGATTGATATCGTAAATTTGTGGGTAGATACAAGTAGTTACCGAACACTTAGCGTATCCTTTGGACAACCTGTGAGGTCCGATTCCTACTGGCACTGTGCCTTTTAGGAGAGACGTGCTGATTCAGATCGCACCATGACGGACGGACATTCTAATATTGGTGACAAGTACGACTGGACTGGATAATGGGTGAAGTGAGAGTGCAACGCTATGCAGGGCACTGGATACTTGGAACCGGTGCCGGATAGAAGCTGATAGAAAGTATCTTGGAACAAACGCAATAAGAGTCAGAAGAAGAAATGACGTTGATGTAAGAGGGAATCAGGACGGACGGGCCGGCAAGTTTGGATAATCAAGCTGACATGTTGATTGTGTTGCGGCAGGTGCCAATGGATGGGTGTCTGGAGTAAACTGTACCTAAGGTTACATTTGTATTTTAAGTACAACAGCCCCAGCTCTCCTGCATATACCTTAGGGCGCCAGGGGGGTATTTAGTTAGCCTTGCTGCAATAGTAAATGCGACTGGAAATCATTTCTGCGGGATGGCGTGGCTCAGCATTTACCCGTATGTAGCCATTACCAGGCGAAAAGCATAAAAGAGTGTCGAAACTATTACAGAATTAAAACTTTAACCACGCTAATACCATAACAGAAAAACTAGCATTTCCACCCTTCGAAATGATCACTGCAATGCTGACCTGGTCGTAATGCTTCAAAAATTTTGAAAAAGGGCAAAAAACCAAAAGGGCTGGCCACTCACTTTGCGTTGGGCCAGACTCGAACACACAACCTTAAAATATTAAGTGGAGTGTAGGAGTCTGACATTTCGCAAAGTGGGTACTAGTTCAATTGTACTAATGTGGGCAGGATTTTAGCCCTATATAGAACACACAAGAGTGGGCCCTGCAGTAAGGAGGTCCCCTGCAGGGGAGGGGTGTGTTTGCCTTCCCTGCAGTCAGTGTGTGTGTGTGTGTGTGTGTGTGTGTTCTTCAAAGGGCTTCCACGCAGTGTTATTTCTACTAAGTCCTTCGCAATACTGTAATTCTGTAATGGTTTAGGAAACGTGTTGTTGTAGCTTCTGACATTTAGTCAATACGCTGCCTCGAAAGGTACTTGCGTTTATTAGGCATGTTGCATACAAAAGCGTGGTAGCAATGGAGTCGGGCTGCCGAAGCCCTGTCCAGATTGGAAGGTATGAGGGCAACACTTACAGGTCGTAACTCTATTGCAGCAATGCTTACTAAATAGCCCCCTGGCGCCCTAAGGTCCGGAATAGATACAGAAACCTACCTAATCTGTAACCTAACTCTTCCCAGCTTGGCTGGCTGGACTCCAAGATGCCCAAGAGGTAGGTAGGTACCTTCTGTGGAGGTAGGTACATACACCCGTTACATTCAAATCGACTTCTGTATGATCGGCTTACGCAGCACTTGTTGAGGGCATCAGATTGTAACCTACGTCTTTTCCATTTCTACCTCCCGCATGACCAACCTCCAAGGCAGCAGCTCCCTTCTGGCCGAACGACCTTAGTCTACCTCTTCTTCACCACTGACCTTACATACTTGACTACGGTTCATTACTAGCAAGTGCAAGCTTATCGGCTTTGGATTATATACCAGGTGGGCTAGAATTTCTGATAGCATAGCACTTTTGCTTCCATAAGAGCCCTGTACGCTATCACCCCAAGCTAGGTGTTGCGTCACATTGGACCTTTGAGTTTACTTCAAGTAAGGCCGGCATGACTGGGTACCGAGTGCAATCGAGCCAAGAATCACGCCATCCACATACAAAGGTATACAAATCATGTACTGCTGTAGAGTAACACGACTGCAATGTCAGATGCCATATCCCTACTACTCAGTAAGGTAGGAAGTGAAGCAGTAGAGCCATATGTGTCATGCCTACAAGATGCTAGGTTAGGAGAGACACGAGCACTAATAAATGAAGAGCCATCAGATGATGACTAAGCCATATGACGTAGAGCTTAACAGTGTCAAGTACAAGTACCTACACACGCACTTTACATGTATGTACACAGTAAGGTACGGAGTACATACCTGGAACAATGCCCGTTGTTAAAGATTGCTGCTAAACAGACACATGCCAACAACAAGAAGCAACATCCAAGCAACCTTAAGGTTAGACCACCGCCCGTGTGCTTTGAAGGTCTACCAAAACTCACAGGCGGCAGGGCCTCCAGAAGGAGTTGGAGGTGGGATTACGTCCGGTTATACCAATAAACACGCTGTCTCCAGTCTACTGGCCGGGTTCTTACCATCGACCGCTACCAACGAACGAAGCAACGAACCTACCCCTGTGACCGTGTCCGGCCACCAACCTGCAGTCCCCCTGACCTCTGCACCAAAAATGGCGCGATTCTCGCCCTACGGCCCGAGACCGAGACGCAGGGCGCGGCTGATTCTCGGCTGGGTGTCAGTGCTGGTCCTCATCTTCATGGCGACGCTCTACTTCTCGACCCGCGATGGCCAGCCGTCCAACATTGACGCGAAGCTCGTGCTCAACAAGCTCGCCGGTCGAGAAGGTGCGGGAGGCGCGGCAAATCAGCCAAAGCAGCGGCAGAAGTTGTCAAAGATGGTTGAGTGATTCTCAAGCGCGACCCAGTCTCGGTCCGCGCGTCTCGGATAAATGCCGCAACATCGTGATGACGGGACATATGGAACCCTCTAGTCCAATATTCTGTGACATTGGCAACTTGGCTGTTATGGTCGCCAAAAAAGGTCCGCAATCACCCCTAGGGGTTTCTGGCGTGCATGTACAGAGCTATATAAACTTGCCATATCGCATGGGTCTGGCACTAGATACTGCTTTCCTCATGTGTGATTATGTGTTGGCCTGGTGGTAGGCCGAGGAATCACAAAACATTCTGAATCGACGGGACTTGATTCAATTGATAATCTGTTGCATCCACGACACGCACTCACTTGCGCCTGGTCCACTCATCGTTCGCATCACGCCACCTTTGCACACCTGTCTCTACATCTGCTGGCTGTAATCTGCCCATATTTGCCTGCCAAAATAGTAATCCTAGACTCTAGGGATGTCTGTTTCGGTGTTTCTGATTTCTTTGTTGTGTTGGAACCTCTTCGCCCTTCAAGTCAATCTTCCCTCCCAGACCTTTCAGCACCAGAGCAGCGAGAATGCGACCATCAGCCCCCAATTCTTCGAAGGCAAGATTGCCGACCTTATATAGAGATCTTTGTTGAACATCGTAAAGATACACTACAAAACGATGTAGATGTCCTACTGAGCGACGTTAGCTTCATATTTAAATCCGGTGATGACATGCGAAGTGTCAAGCTGTTCAACCAAATAATACATTGCATCGCACCAGGCCATCCGTAACATTCTCGCTCAGGCTGACATCATCCTTCACCAAGGGAGACGGGGTAGTACCTGGTATGGTGAGTCTGAGCAACATCACCTCATGTGCAACAGTCTCGTAGTGTCTCGGTTTATAAGCCACATTGCACAGAAATTAGCTACCTCCTCCCACAAAACCCGACTTCGACGCCTCAGGGGAAGCGCTCGAAGTGCCATAACTCGGTCGCCGCGTGGTCGCCAACATTCTCCATCTTTCTTATTACTTCAAGATCTGTGCTACTAAGGTAAAATTGATTGGATTTATCACGTAACTAGACATGTAACTTGAAGCCTTTCATCAGCTCTTCCAACTACCCTGGTCATTGTCCATGGCCGCAATAGTATCCTCAACTGGGATAGGAACAAGTCCAACACGTGACAGCAATGTTTCCAGCGTCGGGTCATCGACGAGACACTCCCCGTCCCGCAAGGCTTCGTAGGTGCTCACCCACCACTCGACAGCCGGCTTCGGCAAACCGCGTTCCTCGGTATAGTACCTCACGTGCTCCTCGCGGCCGACAATCTCGACCTTGACCTCCCTGGCCCTGA
The DNA here is from genome assembly GCA_022385605.1 of Xylariaceae sp. FL0594. Classification (NCBI taxonomy): domain Eukaryota; kingdom Fungi; phylum Ascomycota; class Sordariomycetes; order Xylariales; family Xylariaceae; species Xylariaceae sp. FL0594. The sequence continues at coordinate 194,308 of MU280775.1, forward strand.
CTCTCCCCACAATCTGCGCAATCTCCACCATACTCTTCGCCGTGTCGGGGCGCGTGGACAGATAGGCCGTCTTGCCCACATATTCCCTCCTGGTATCGGCGAGGACAACGGCGCTCGCGACGCCGAGGTCGTGGATCGCCGTCCAGCAGATCTTGCCGTCGCCCGCGAGCGGCACCACCTCCACCTCCCCATTCCCGCCTTTGGAGGAGGAGGCGTCGTCGAACTCGTAGTACCCCAGGTACAGCGGCCAGGACTCGTTATACAGGCCCTCGCGTAGGATCGTGACGTCGACGCCATGGCGCACACTCACGACGTCGCGGAGGTACGCCTCGGTGCGCAGATGCGCGCGCATCACGCCCGCCTTGCTCGCGTCTCCCGGGCCACCAGAGTAGCCGAAAGCCAGGCTCGAATACACGATCCACCTCACGCCCGCCTTGACAGCCGCGTCGATGGCGTTCTTGTGATGAGCCTCTCTTCCCGGCCCCGCGACTCCCTTCTCTGTCTCCTGGTGTGCCGTGGTGGTTGTGGTGCCGTCATAGTCCATCGCGACGCCAAAGTCGAGCCCGATGTTCGGCGTCGAGACGAGGAAGAACACGTCGGCGCCCAGCAGCGCGCTCTCAAACGTCGCGGGGTCCTCGAACCGCGCGTGCCGCACCTCGACGCCCTTCTCCGCGAGCCTTGTCCACGTCTGCGACGATTTCTCCGTCGATGACGTGAGCGCGATGATTTCCGACGCCGGCGCGAGCCCGTGCTTCAGGAGCGCCGAGAGCGTCGCCCCGCCCAGCTTGCCCGAGGCTCCGACGATGGCGATTCTCGTCATTTTTTATTTTAATTTTGGCGGGTGATGCGTGCGTAATCTGTAAGTGGCCAAATCTTGAACTTGACAAGGAGAATACAAAGGGTATGGCAGTCAGGGATTTGGGTGATTATGGAATTGAGTGCATGGAAATTCAAAGCTCCGGAGGTCATATATGGACCCCTCTGTTTCTTTTGAACCGGCACGCTCGGGCACGTTAATATACTATCTTGCGGCTCCATAGTAGCTCTGGTGTATCTCCTTCTGGCGAACCCAAGGATAAGCTTTTCGGAATCTAATTACTAATGCATACAACGTAGTATTCAGCGGACACAACACTTCCATCATGGGATCATTGATGTCGATGGTTGGTGATCACTATACGAATCGGCGATAACGATATCACAGATCTTAACGCCGATGATCCAGCACTTTTGGACGTCTTCGCTACTGGATCACAAGCTACTTGTAATTTATCCAAGACAGGAGGCAAGGACTCCTTGACAGAAGTAAGCAAAAAAGAAGTATATTATCAAACCCTCCGCAGCCACTGTGGTTGAAACCATGAAGCAGCAATTTGCCTAACAGTCTTGATGAGGGATAAACTGTTGCTTTGACCGACCAAAATCTTAACATTTGCTAATCTGGCGCTGTAACATTGTAAGAGGCAGACAGACTGACGATATTTATATGGCAATGAAGAAGGTCTTTTCGCCTTCTTTGGGGTGGACACGGGCTCGTTCCATGATGGGATCAACGCAAGACAATCTAATTCGCTCGGGAGTCGCCGGGCTCTCGAGCCTCAACAGACCATCGTCTTCACCACCCTCGGCTCCCAACTTGGCCTTTACCCCATAATCTGCGCGTGCGGCCTTGAGGGCATCTCGTATGGCAAAGAATACGGCGCTAGCCATGAAGAGTGGAGGCTCGCCGACACCCCGACTGCGCTGTATGGTGCGAAGATCCTCCCATGTGACTCCCTTCAGCAGACTGACGTTGAAGACTTGGGGTATGTCACGGAATCCTGGGATCTTGTAGGCGCCGGGGCCCTTGGTGAACAGGCTTCCGGCCATGGGGCCGTTGCGCAGCCAGAGACTCTCCTCCATCGTGAACAAGCCCATGCCTTGTACGAAAGCCCCCTCGATTTGGCCGTAGTCAATAGAAGGGTTGATGGAGCGCCCGACGTCCATCTTGATATCAGCCCTCAGACATGTCCAAGTCCCGGTGAGGCAGTCGATCTCGACCTCGGCGGCTGTGACGCCTTGGGTGAAATAGAAGAACATCTGACCCACGTTCTCGCCCCATTTATACCCAATTTCTGGAGTCTTGTAGAATCCATTCGCGCTTAGGTTCACTCGATCAAAGTAAGCCGCGTGCGCAATCTCCTTCATGGTTGCGTTCGCGCCAAGCTTCTCCCGGTACGGGGCGAGCCGGGCGTTTAACTGCTCGCAGGCGTTCCACACCGCATAACCGTTCAAGTCCGACGACGCCGAAGCTGCCGTGGCCGACGAGTTGGCGACAGTGTTTGTGGCCGTCTCTGAGATGAAGACATCCTCCATGGGGACCTTGAGTGCTTCAGCGGCAAGCGTAATCATCTTCGTGTGCAGACCCTGGCCCATCTCGGTTCCGCCGTGGGCCACGAGGACGGAACCGTCGTGGTAGATGTGAACCAGGGCACCAGCCTGGTTGAACCAGAGCGCCGTGAACGAAATGCCGAACTTGGTGGGGATGAGGGCAAGGCCCCTCTTCCGCCATCGGTTCTGTCTGTTGAAATCCTCGACCGCCACCCGCCTGTTGTCGTAGTCCGACTCTTCCTTCACCTGCTTGTACATCAGTGGCACATGCCAGTCCTTGATGGTCTGGTTAAAGTGAGTCTGGTCGCCGACGCCGTAGAAGTTGAGTTCTCGGAGGTCCTCCACGGCCATGCCTAGACGATCTGCCACTTCGGACATCATGGATTCGGCAATGAACATGCCCTGCGGGCCTCCGAATCCGCGGAAGGCAGTGTTGGACATGGTGTTGGTCTTGCAGAGACGGCCGCGGATGTGGACGTTCGGACATCTGTAACAGTTGTCGATATGGGTCATGGCACGTTCACAGACAGCGGCACTGAGGTCGAAAGACCACCCTGCGTTGTTGAACACGTCGGCCTCGAGCGCCTGGAGCTTCCCATCTTTATTGACACCGACTTTCCACTTCGCAAGGAAGGGATGGCGCTGGCCGGACATGATCATGTCCTCGTCTCGGTTGAGCATGCACCTTACCGGGCGCTTGGTCTTCTGCGCAGCCAAGGCCATCATTGTGCTGAGCTGGACACACCTCGTCTCTTTGCCGCCGAATCCTCCTCCCAGACGTTTCACCCGTGCTACGACCTTGTTTGCTTGAACACCAAGGATCTTCGCCGCGTACACCTGACTGTACGGTCATATTAGTCTCCCAATCACGCAGCATGCCCTGGGTGGTGTACTTGCCTTTCGGTTGGGTTCTGGCTGCTTGTCCAGATCTCCATCTCGCCATCTTCTGGTTTGGGAATGGCGACGCAAGCATTGGTCTCGAGGTAGAAATGCTCCTGCCCGCCGATGCGCGTCACGCCGGTGAAGACGTGGTCGCATTTCTCAAAGGCCTCGTCTACATCGCCCTTCTTGATGTAGTTGAAGTACTTGTGGAAGCTCTCCTTCTCGATTGCTTCTTCCATCGTGAAGATGGCAGGGAGGTCTTCGTACTCGATCTTGACCGCGCGCACTGCCTCGTTCGCTCGGGCCTTGGACGTGGCCAACACCACGGCAATTGTCTGGCCTGCGGTGAAGACTTCGTCTTCAGCAAAGAAATAATCATCGAAATGCGGCGCACCCCATCTGTTGTCCTCTGGCTTATGCAGGTCACTTTTATCCACGACATCAACCACACCCGGTATATCCAGGGCGGCCGAATAGTCGATGGACTTGATCTTGGCATGTGCTCTTGTCGAGAATACAATCGAAGCATGGAGCTCGTTCTTCAAGGGTGGGATATCATCCGTGTACTGTGCTTCACCGGTCACTTGCTTCAGAGCGGCCACATGGTTGGCAGCTTTGCCGAGAGATTCCTGCACATATTCGGCAGTCGCTTCCTGATCCTTCCAGCCGGTCGACAATGCTCTTTCTAACTCTTCGACCGCTTGGCTATCACCGTGGCTGCTTTCCGTCTTGAGCTCGGAGAGCACGTCATGATAGAATCGGTAGAAAAACCCCAATGCCAGGGATTTTCGGTAAGAGGCCATACCGCCAGGAACACTGAATCCGAGATCAAAGTCGGATTCGAGAGCGTTCATGGCACCCTCTAGAGTGTCCGGGTGTGCAAACATCTTCCCTTTCAAGTACTCGTTCGCCTTGGTTGCGGCGACGGTGAACGGTGCCATGCCGCCGTACACAAGGTTGCAATGCTCGACTACTCCCTTCTCGTCGACGGTTACGTGGAGTGCGCCTGTAACAATTGCGATGTCATCGTCCTTTCGTTTGGCCTGTTTATAGGCTCTGAAGTAATCCCCCTTTTCGCGAGTGGTCGGGATGCGGATAGAGGCAATGACCGCGTCTGGATCTAGCGCCGTCCTCCGATAGCCTTTGAAAAAGGTGGCCATGGGTAGCTCTGACTCTTTCCCCCGCGACTTCGCCACGAGCGTACAGTTTGCGGCCATAAACACTGGGTTCAGGTCGGAGATAGGTGATGCTGTAGCCAGATTACCGGCTGGCGTGCCTACATTGCGGATCTGCCTGCCCGCGAAGTACTTCAACTGTTTATAGATAGCCTGGAAGACCTGACCTCTCGCTTTCCCGTAATGCTGGACAGCCTTTTGACAGATAGTTTCTAGGTCCGTGAGGATGACGTTGCCTCCTATTTCGACGTGGTTACTGTCGAAGGCGTAGTGTCGCAGTTCAGGAATGTCGCCGACGAATACCGAGACCGGGTACTGCATAGCCTTGAATTTAATTTCAATCTGGGTCTCCGTACTTCCGCCGATGACCTTTGCGTCCGGGTGCAAGCTCTTGATTTCCAAGAGCTGGTCCAGGGTGACTGGACGGTACCACCACTTCCTCTTGTTCCCAAAGGCTAGCGGCTTGAACTCGTGCTTCTTCAGCGACGGAGGGAAGATCAGCTCGGTGTCGGGGTTGTATTCAATGAAGCCCGGAGGCGTAAAGCGCTTGATAGGTTGATCACCGTCAAGTTTCTTATTTTTGCAACACCCGCCATCTGCGCCGTTGCCATTTTCCATGCAACATCCGGACCCCCCATTTGCCGTGCTCTTCCCACAACCCTTCTTAGCGGTGAAGGTCTGAGCGGCATCGAGTATAGGGCGATACCCTGTACAGCGGCAGAGGTTTCCATCGAAAGCCTCCTCGATGTCGTGTTCGCTAGGGCTCTCGTTATTGCGCAGAAGCGCATATAAGCTCATGACAATGCCAGGCGTGCAAAAGCCACACTGGCTGCCGTTAAATTTAGCGATCCGCTCCTGGGCTGGATGAGGCCGTTTGACATTGCCGATTCCTTCGATAGTTATTACATGTTTCCCATCAACACTAGCTAATGGTGCCAGGCACGCGTTGACGCTGGCATGATATATCTCCTTTGTGGTAGGATTGTACTGGCTGATGACGACCGTGCAGGCACCACAGCCGCCTTCTGCGCAGCCACTATATCAATCATATTTAATAAGTAAATGGGGCGGAATAATATCTGGGTATGGTGACTAGCTGACGGCGACCAGACGCCTGGGAAAGGGATCAAGGAAGAAGAATGAGGGGAAACAGCCAACATACAGCTTTGTCCCTGTTAGTCCTATGCCTCGTAGATACTCTAACAAGGTGGCCTCGGGGTCTATCTCATCAAGCACAACGCGGGTGCCGTTTAAGTAAAAACGAAGCGTATCATGATAGACGGTCGCCAGTGCGGATTTATCAAAACCCGACTGAGTCTCAGGCGAGACTGCGCTAGGGGCCATTATATAGTCTTCTGAAGCGACGACAAGTGCAAATGGATGCTGTTGCGTTGTGGTAGGTGTAGGCCGGGTGATAAAGAGATCACACTGCGGCACGCCACGAGCGAGTCGGTTATAATCTTTGTAAATGTAGTTTTGTCTGAAACATATATGAAGTGTTTGAAACTGTGATTAAGCCGAAGATATGAGGAGCTCCAGTGTTCACTTGTGGCGACCTCGGTCGTAGAGGCGAGGCAGGTGAGAGGGGTCCTTGGACGATCTCTTGACAGGCCACAAAAACTCACTGTATGCACGTTGGTGTCATTAATGAAACTGGGGCGAAAAGATAAGATGTTTGCTCTTTAGGACGATGAACATGGTAAACTACAGCAGTACCGATACTAGATTGACCTAGCAGTTCTCGAGGATGCGATATATTTGACAGGCAACACCTCCTATCTGTGCGTGGCGAGAGAGCAGTCGAGAGCATCCAAATACCTAACCTAGATTAACCTAGGTTGACCTTAGGTAAGTCCGTTATCTAATGTGCTTGGCTGTGTTTGCCCTTCCTCATATCTTCATCGCCGGGCTCCGATCTAGTTATTATGGCCCCCTCTGGAAGATGGGCCTAGCCTCAACATGGCCACGGTCAGTAGCGAGTTGGAAGGCTGATATACAGGATTAACAATAGCTGTAGGTGTTGGCTTGTTCCGAAAGTGGGTTGGATCATGCGGTTGTATCGTCAAGAATCACCAGAACGACTGGGGGCTTGCAGGTGAGCTTGAGAAGAGTTGTAATTTTTAGCCCCTATTAATCCCTTTCAACCGCAGCGCGGGGTTGCTGGCCCCACTATTGTTTCGGCCGGCTCCGTTTTCATCACTAAGTACTGCTGTAAGTACAGCATACAGCAGTAGGCCGGGTTAGCCCACTTGTTTCCTCCACATGATCAATCTTTAAGATTATACCATCCGTTAATCGCTTTAACCTAGAAAAGTCGATAATTTGCCTTATCATTATATCCGTTACAGCATGAAATGGCGGGTCTTTGGTGGTGTATCTTCATCTTACCTTACGATGATTATCACCGCTTGTCGAACAGACACTACGAGTTAATTACCTGGCAATCAGCTATGAGTTCTGATGGATTTTGCAGACGCCTACTCATCATAGTGGAAGGCAGGAGATGTTCGTTGATGCGGGATTTAAAGCATACGGCACGGCGAGCTCAAAGCATTGATCAATTAGGATGAAGATATGTCAACATCATGAAGTACAGCAGTCAGCCTGTTCAAGTCGGCCAAGATAGCTGTTGAAGATCAACAAGCACCGTCTTTTCTCACAACAAGTGCGAAGAGAAATACGCGGTATGCGAGAACGAGATACTGAACCGACCACATTAATAACGTGCGGCAGCCAGTGTTCAAGATACACCATTATTCATGTTGCCTGACAACGTCGCGGGAAGATACCTCGTCTCGGTCGTGGATATTGAGTAACATCGCAGCTCTCAATTGTCACGGACTAAAAGGTCGTTGTATATTTCGGTATATATGGAATATTCTCGATCCGATGAGCAGACAAATGATAGGGCGACGATTGCTTCTGTCTGAGATGGTAGGTAGCTCTAGGTTGACCATTACACGCAAAGTCAGCTACTCATCGTTATCGTCACTCCCTTCTCGGAAAACAGAGGGACTTCAAAAACCAGAATGCGTTGCTCTGCAGAATGGAAGAGGCTATAAGAAATACTGACGGTATATACACTGACGGCATCTTGGTAGGTGATCACTGCTTGCCCAAGTACCTCGTTTGTTTGCCAGATTTGAAGCGTTCCAGATTGCTTCTTATGAATGCTATGAGAGCCAGAGTTTTTTCCTGTGAACTCTGTAGGGTAGTAACCTAGATCGCTCCGAGATTGTTCCAATTAGCAGATAGGGTTTCTGCAGGACAGCTGCACGGCAAGTAAGCTGACAGCCTCAGTTGCAGACCCAGTGTTGTGTGCCTGATTAGCCTGAGTATCTAGGTCATCAGTAGCAACCTTCCTATTTGGAGCTTAAGCCGAAGAAGCCTGTAGACCCAGAAGGAGAAGTGAGGTTGACTGGCCCCTGGGTCTCGCTTCAAAGTTAAATACGAGTCACGACGCCCTGAGAGGGGAGGCCCTCCTATGTTAAAAGTTTACCATCGCGACACAGGTCCGTGGCATGACAGTACTGCATTCAACGAGACTGGGCAGTCACTCAATTCGCTGAAGCCAAAATGAAGTATTATCCTATTATCACTTTCGCATCTGTTGCAGAGGCGATCATTGCCAAGTCTGTGGTGTCTACCGACCCTTGGGCGTGCGATGCGCTCACGGGCGTGAAGCTCGGCTTCTCGGAGGACTATGATAGCGTCACAGCGAGCTTCCCTGTTGCCGAGCTGTACGTACAGCCGCCTGCTCATGGCTACCCCGGGGGCAACTCAAGCGTCGGCTGTGGTGTGACTGTCGAATACGCCCAATGGCCATATTCCAATGCCCACTTCGCCATAAAGGATGTCACATGGCGGATCGACGACCTCCACCTGTCCGGGCACAGTTTGTTGGATAGCCTCGAGGCGAAAGTCGACTTCATCGTTGAGGTGCTCGACGAGAAACCGTGGAAGAATCCTGTTGTGAACTACATAACGACTGCTACCATGGTAGGTTCCCGCGCAAGTGTCCCTCCAACAAGCGCGATCAGACGGGTATCCTTGAAGTGAAGTGGCCACTGACATTGCGCGTGCGATTCGAAAAATTACATAGCTAGATGTCAGAGCAAACCCGGCTTTAAGCAACCATTCAGGACCGTATACCTTCACAGCTCAGAATTCGAAGCTTGTTGTAAGTGAAGCCTGTTGCCGAGTGGAGATATATGGGGGACGTGAAGCACCACCTGAGTGTGAGGAAGGGGAGAGATGCCGGACATGGGAATAATCACACGATGCGGAACTGCCCACCACTCGACCAACTCGAGAACCACAAGCGCTGTATTGACACAGTATATTAGTGGACCAACTGCCTCAACTACTGGGTCAACAACTACACGAAGATGAACTTCGAGATAGGTGGCCACACAATCGCAGGAGGAACAAGCGGGCGTGAGTATCCCACCTCACCCGACTCACCTCCCTCTTCACCTAAGATATTACCTAATCTAAACCCCTTGCAACTACACCGAGCAGACAGTTTGCTGATATACACGCGTGCGCCGAGCAGCTGGCTGGTCAATGGATCTGAGCCTTGTTTGGGAGCCTTGCAACGGTTCAAACGAGGCGGCTTGGGGGCGAACCATCGTCACCGAGAGCTGCAGCTACAGCGAGAGAAACGTGACGCACAGCAGGAAGTCCAAGAAGCTATTTCCTATCATGGGCTAATTGGAGAGATGGATATACATGTAAGAATCTGGATACAGAGATGACTGGAGGACACACCGTATACATACTAACCAGTGGCATCTCCAGCATCGCGCGCCTCCTCAGACACCCTGCGAAAGGAATCCGACTCTGTTGAACTATGAGTTATCACTACTACCGGTGTTTCTCATCTTGATATCTGAGCGAATCTTCCAGACATGGGGAACAGACTTAGTGATAAGTCGAAGAATTACAACATCCATGTCCTCGCACGAGCTAGCCTGTATCAAGGACGTACTGTGATTGTAGATGACCGTGCTGATTCTGGTAACACATCATTTTCCTCGGAGATGGATGTGTACTCTTTGTGAGTAATGTGACCAATGTGAGTGTTAAGCAACTTCGAGTCGCTGGCTCTCTCTGATTTATCGTCCCATTGCTGCCGGAGGAGTGAGTATGCGTAGCAGATAGACCTCCTGAATAGGCCTACCATCCTGCTTCCCACAACCCAGATGCCGACGTACCGTCGACTGTCTGGCGTGATGGTCTGCTGACTCTGGTCATTTCCCTCAACCGCGTCAACGATTTAATGCGGCATCAGCAACATCCTTTATCGCAAACAGGTTTTATGCTCATCAAACGGTATAGGACCGTGACACAAAGCATCTCCGAAGGTCGCACGCACAGGCAGTGTTGAAACAGCCGAGTTGCTACCGAACGCAGATTAGGCCGGGCGGAACATCACACAGTCCTTTTGACGAGAGGGCTTGGTGGTGTGTGGCGTCTTGTTGACCTCACCTCTACTCGGGAGATAACCGCAAATGAGCCCACCATGTACAGGCTCACCAACCCATCCGTCTTGGACGGGTAAGCGGCGTCGGTAGTGCGACAAGGCAAACAGGGAATCTTGTGAGCTGAATGGCCGAGAATGCGCGTACCTATAGCCTATTTGTTGATTGGGGAGATTTGGTGACACTCAATAGTCCACGCCCCGACCTTGCGAAGTCGTTGTCTACTCTACTATTGCAGTATTTGGAAAACAAACTGGGCTCAGTTAATTGTGCCCATGGCCAGCTTTGTTTCAAGATAGAGTCGTTGGTCACAAAGTCTGACTAACTTTTGGGCCATACCTGTTAAAACTTGAAAACAACTGACGCAAACCCTATAAATGTCGACCCACAGGTCCTGTGTACCTCAGACGGGATGGACATCATGTTTTATGGCTGGTACAGCATACTACCTGGTAGGTATGTAGCATTACGCTATTGTAGCACGTCACGACTCACACAACTTCTCGGACCTACCAAGGCACATCAGATCGATTGTTTTCCGATCAAGGTCCAGTGTTTGTCACCTCGACCAGCCTGGGGTTTGCCCCTTTTTGTTCTTCCAAAGTGGTGCCGAAGCAAACCTGAAATATGTATTTCCTCCCAAGTATGGAAGCCGCGGCAGGATAGTAGTATGGAAGTAAAGGGGGATGCACATGCACCTATCCGTTTCTTCCCCGAGAACTTCCGGTGTGTGACCTACGCAAAATACGTGTAGAGCAGAACCCTATCTTGAACTCTTGAACATACACATGTCCCTAAGATCACTTGCCTCTTTCAGCGGCCTTGTTATATGCTGAATTTCTAGAAAGTGGTTGCAATGGAGTTATATTATCATACTGTATCGAAAACTTGATGGTTACCTAGGTAACCACTAAGATGACATCATTCTAACTACGGCCTAAGATGGAACGACCTTTTAGACAACACACAAATACTTGGTAAGGGACCTGCAATATACAGTAGATTCATAGGTTAATACTCTCGAGTTTAGAGTGGTGGTTTTAATTGACAAAGATTATCCACCTAGGTTAGTAGCAAAACCTAATTACGTCAGCTTTGTAGTCCTCGAAATGTGAAGAAACCATCAATGTATGGATGCCATCAGTTGCGTACCTTTTAGTCTAGATCCGGTGCAGTACAATGCCACAAGGAACGAATATATACCCATATGTCTCTTTACTTACTTTCAGTACGCTGTACGCTGTACCGCTGTACAGCATACGGCATAGCATATAGCAGCTGGTGAGTTAGAAAGAGACTGATATGATATGAGGTAGTATCCTTATTAGCTTTGCCAGGAGTGTTTACGTCATGTTAGCTGTCTTAGGAAACAAATTGTGACCATGGCTAGATTTACTTGGTACACTTATGTTAAACTTGCATCTAAAGTCACATTATGTGCCAGCAAAAGAAACTACCACCAGTCTATCACTAGTCTCGGTATGAAAACCTGACAGAAGCACCACATCGTGGTCGTGAATTATACCTCTGTGGTAGGTTACCACTATGTGACCTACCTACCGAGTCTTGCTGCCCTGGTAGACATTTCAACACCAGGGCCACAGATGGTAGACGTACCTACCTTATGTACCTTCCGATAGCGGCAGGTACTACCTTTCATCTGTATCTGCACTTGTGCCTGAATCAGCTGTGGCTGTCACCAATCTTGTGTTGTCACTTCCTGTCTCCAAATCGACGTCACGCCAATGTGAGTTGGGATTTTCTACGTAACTACGTGTACCTCTTCCTCAGATAGGTAAGTAAATAAACCACCCAGCTAGATAGATAAACCGGCCTGGTTCCATTGCTATGATCATCTTCAAATTTGCTCTTTGCTCTAGAGTCCACTTGTATTTCCAGTTACCTTGTGTGTGTATGTGCTGTGCAAACCACATAACTGACGAGCTTCTGAAGCCCTCTTACATGGTAAGTCAACTTGAACAATTTGATGCATTTCTTTCCAAAACCACTTCCATAGATCCATGAGCATCAACTGGTCTCCCTTCCACTTCGAGTTATTCCTACCTGGTTCGATACGGTCTTGTACCTGGCCTTTCCTTCCATCGGACAGTTTGAAAGTTCCTACACTACATACACCATCTCTTTCCTTGTTTTACCAACCTTCTTGCCTGCACCAAAACTCCTCCTACCTTAATAACAGCAACTTACACTGCCAAAGACACGTAGCCTCCAAGTTCGCGTCTGAGATAGGACTTGTGATATCTCCCACCATCCTCCTTCCAGGTAAGCTCAAGACTTCAGTTTCTTCAAGTTGTCTGGTAACCCCATAGGGTCCCAGCATGATCCTTCCCATGTTCGATCTGAAGTGTACCGATTCAAACCAAGATTTGTACCTCCCTGTGCACCACCCGACTGCACCACCCTACTGCACCTTCCCCGGGTACATCGTACCTGCCTGTTCATCCACCCATCCCATGCGTTGCCCCTTCCTTCTCTCGCAAACATATTGCAAAAACAAAGCAAGCAAGAAGCCCAATCTGTGCCACCCCAAGCGTTTTTAATCGTGTCTCAACTCTACCTAGACTTTTTGTCTGCTTTCGTTTCTATCCTGACACTCAACAATCCACCGACTCCCAACAACAACTGCATAGGCATCTTCAAGCATCACAAGCTCCCAAACTACTCAATCTTCTACATATTCAATTCATTTTTGTGCACTCTTTTGAGCATCTGTTTTCTGGAACAACAGTTCTTACGATTCTGCAGAGACGAAGAGACACAGCCAATCCCTCCGATTTGAAAATACACTCTCAACAACGTCTCCCAGAATGAAGGTCTCGGTTGTTATCGCTGCCTTCTCGGCTGGCTTTGCGGTTGCAGACATGCTCCCTTCAAATTTCCCCGACTGCGGTGTAAGTGGTCCTCTGAATCCTAGCCACGTCAGTTTCCTTTTTTATTGACTGACGTCCGTCTTGTAGACACTCTGCTGGGGTAATATGCTGAACAAAGCTTCCTCTCTCGGCTGCAACGGAGGCACTACTGAGAATGCTGTCGATGGAACTTGCCTCTGCAAGAACGTGAACTTCTCCTACGGAGTTAGAGACTGCGCTAGGGCTGTTTGCCCCTCGGAGTCGGAAGTGCAATCGGTCATCCAGTATGGGGTCAACTGGTGCGGTGGTACGATCACATACTAATTGACACCTCTGAAACGCAAATGCTAAATCATTATCACAGCCAAGGGAATCATCATTAACGGCCTCGGTGTCACTGCTGTACGTTCTGAAAATTCGTTATATACTCTCTGTTCAGGCCATCAGGAAGCCCAAGACGATCTCGGCCGTTTACTAACTTAGGATCAGGACCCGGCCACTGCCACTGCCCCTTCTACCACCGTCGTTGCTGGTGGCACTGGCACCGGAGGAAGTGCGTCGAGCAGTGCTTCAACCACTACTTCGGGAGTAGTTTCGACTCTTACCAACAGTGATGGCTCTGTCGTGACGACTACTGTTGGCACCGCCACCAACTCGAACAGCAACGGGGGTGCCATGCCTATCTCTACCACAGCTTTCGTCTCGACAATTACAAACAGCGACGGTAGTGTTGTCACCTCGACTTTTTCCACCAGCGTCGAATGGCAGGCTACAACTCCTACTACGAGCGGCTCCGGTATTGTATCGACGACCGTTGCCACCGAGACCACCACTGCTTCTACCGACATCGTCTCCACATCAACCACTGAGCCCGCCACTGACACTGAGACCGCTGTTCCCACCACTACTACTGGTCATGGTTCCGGACCTCGCCAGACTGCAGCACCTGTTGGTCTCATCGCTGCAGCTGGATTGGCTGCCCTACTTCTATAAAGCCCAGTTTGTACTGGCTCGGTCAATACTCCGGTTTGGTGGCAGGATTCATCATTTTCTCACCTTATTAAGGTTTCACATAATGCTAGGAGACATGTGCAAGGACGACGTACAATGGTGGAAGGACTGCGAGTTCTTTGCTTCATGATACGTGGAACCTAAAAAGTTGCGGATGTTTTATGATGTGCAGACGACATGTCATGCCAGGCGGCCAGGCCTTTAATTCCGGATCCGAGATACCCTCCCTGTCCCGATAGTATCAGGTGTTGGAGTTTGGTCTCGATTTTCCACGGACGTATTAATGAACATGATTTTTCTTACAATGTTTGAGTTGCTTCAGTGGTGTTGATACAAAGCGTACTTGATGTGACGTGTTGGAGACTTACCTAACCTTAGGTTAATCCGAAGGTTAGCACAGTTGACCCCAGAACGCAACGGCTGCGGGGTAGGTAGCTTGCCCAGCTTCATGTCTACTGTAACTCCAACGGAAAGCATCATCAGCGTGGCCCCTCATTTGGACATTGCATTGCCCCATTCTAGGCGGGAAGGCCAGACTGACTGAGAGCCTCCTTTCTGTTCTTTGAGATCCTCGATCCGTCACACCCGTCCCACGGAATGTCTTTGACGAAGGCGCAGGCGGCCAAAATCCGTCTTGCGACTGCATCCCCTGCTACTCGGGGCACAAGGCATGATACTCTCGCTCAGCTCGAGCATCTTGTCCGGGCAGCGTCGAAACAGCAGGCGGACTTTTTGCTCCTGCCCGAAGCGTACCTAGGGGGTTACCCCCGGGGCGCGGACTTTGGGTGCAAGGTTGGGGGACGTACAGAGGAAGGCCGCAACGAGTTCCAGAGATATTTCCGAGGCGCTGTCGATCTCGGTGATATCGTCGGGCCGGGAGGCGCTGGTGGTCTGGAGAACTGGGTCAAGAGGACGATAGGGGGCCATGCGGATGAAGACGATGGTGCAAAGCTGCACACGGTGACGCAGTCCACTGAAGATACCGGCGAGTCATCGTCCACTGTAACAAGAGCGAGGGGTGATGGTACCAGGGAGGAGCTGGAACGTATTGCTCGCGAAACGGGCGTTTTCATCGTTACTGGACTTGTCGAGAGGGCAGGAGGAAGCCTTTATTGTGCGGTTGTCTACGTGTGTCCCCAGCGTGGCATAATTGGGAAGAGAAGGAAGGTTATGCCGGTGAGTTTTTGTGTTTTTGTATACAAGTGATTGTCACTCCTTGCAAGGCCTTTTGTTTTGTGTCAGGGGAGTGGTCGGCGTGGGGGATACAAAGTTGCTTTATTTGGACCTACAGAGAAAGGACGAAACGGTTGTTTGTTGGTTGTCCTTTGGACGTTGGTGATGCTCATATTACTGACGAGCAGTATAGACAGGTACGGAGAGGCTGATCTGGGCCCAAGGATCGCCTGCCACTCTCAAGGCTGTCAGTACCACCATTCGTGGCGTTCGCATCAATCTCGCGGCCGCGATATGCTGGGAGAACTATATGCCCTTGGTGAGGCAAGCCCTCTATGCTCAAAAGTATGCTCGTTTTGTCAACCTGTAGCCATGCATCTCCTTCCCTTCCTTGCCTTTGCTGACTAGGTTCTCCTACCACTGCAGTATCAATCTGTATTTTGCACCGACGGCCGATGAGCGAGACACCTGGCTTCCTCTGAGTAAGTTGCCCAGTCCAGGAACATACCAAGAGCAGAAGAAAACGAGGTACAGTGGGAAGAAAACAGTCGGAATTGAACTGACAATACATCACCAAAAATTGCCTAAATAGTGCGAACTGTCGGAATCGAAGGACGCTGCTTCGTCGTGAGCTCCAACATGTGTGTGCGAGACAGGGATAGTTCAGCGCGGAAAGCAGAAAGCGGTAACAGGCACCTATCATCCCACACTAGCAGCAGCAGCGACACAAGGAGTGCCGGCGGCAATGATGGGAAGCCGAGAAGGAACTCCTGCCTGACGGAAGAAGGGTTTGAGATTGCGTTACCGCCGCCGGCGCCGTCGTCCTCGTCGCCACCATCTTCGATAAGGGCTACGGAGACGATGACAACGACAACGACAATATCAACGGCTAATTCAAGAGAGACGACGAGAAGCCGTCGACGTTCCATATACGACGAAGATGGGAACGAGATCGTGCTGGGTCCCCCATCGTCGCACGCCGTCGTCGTCGGGGTCTCGTCATCTGCAGTCTTCGAAGAGGACGAAGAAGAGGAGGACCAGAAGAACGGGGAAATTGGGAACAAAGCAATCTTGATGGGAAAAGATGATGCTAATGACGACTTAAAGAAGAAAGCAACGTGCAAAACCGGTGACGAGAACAAGAACAAGGCCAGCGACAAAGAACCAGAAAAGGAGAGAGAAACGTTCATCTGCCGCGGCGGCTCGAGTATCATCTCACCGTTCGGAGTCGTGCTCGCCGGTCCCCAGTGGGAGGATGACGAGGGCATCATCTACGCCGACGTCGACATGGACGATTGCGTGCGTGGACGTTTGGACCTGGATACCGCCGGGAGTTACTCGCGGTGAGTTTTTGTTTTCTTTTCTTTTTCTACTCTTTCCTTCCTTCTCTCACCTCCCCCTTTCTGTGTTGCTTCTCATGCTCCCAATATTCTGTTTCTGTTCTGTTGCCCAGCATCGTTTACCTGTCTGCACTTGGGTGGTCCACGTCTTTTCGTTTTATAACTTGGACGAGCAGCTAACATGATAAATGATACCATAAAAACAGAAACGACAGCTTCAAGTTCTCAGTCGAGGGACTGGACTTAGACCCCTTGCCATACTATACGTAGTCTGTGCACCTATGTATCTATGCTCTACATCGTAGTGGTATAACTGTCCACATTGGTCACAAATACGGCATAAAGTTGACGAGACAGTCGTACTTCTACCTATGCGATTCTTGTCGATTTCGAACCTGAGTCCCGAACATCATCGAATTGTCAAATCTACCGTAATATCCTTTACCTAGAATACCGTCATTTAGACACAAAAACTCCTCGCAGATCCCACCAACCCAGAAATCAACGACGCGGAACACTTGGCGGAAACAGGGTATCTAATAAAAGTCACATTCGTAATCCGTAGCCGATGCAACCTCCCCCGATCCATAATCAAAAGAAACAGAAATACCGAGGTCCTCGCCTAATATGTGGACAGAGAAAGTGACCAAGCCATGAACGCCATGATGCCTGGAAAGCACTGCCACTGCGATAGACCATGCCAGGCTTCACGTCACAGCTCGGACCTAATGCCTTCTACTCCGCCTTTCCCTTTGTTTTAGCGAGCCTGTCCTCAACCACCCCGTCCACAGGGCTTCTTTCGGACACCTCTCTCGGGCTGGCCAGAGGACTGCTTACACCAGCAACGCTACCACTGATGCTATCTGCCCTGTTATGTCCGAGCAGCCCGCTGCGAACGCTGGCGCCATCGCCGACACTTTGCTTCCCAGCGTAAAGACTGTTGCGTTCTCCAGCCAGAGCTGGCGCGTTACCAGTGATAGAATAAACGCTGGTACGGTCATTGCCCGCAAGTCTCGATGTCGACTGATGCAGACCTGGAGTCTGTGGAATGTCCCGGTTTCCGTCCATATTGGAACTCAGGACGCTAAGCGGCAGACTCTCGCGGCTGCCGCCCCATACAGACGATGGGGCTAGAGCCCGGACCGACGCGTCGGTATCCATGGACCGCCTGCGTCGCCTCTTGCTGGAAGAGGCGAGCGTGAGGATGGACGCGTTATCGGTCAACAGGTTGTTGGCCGTAGCAGAGTTGTAGGTTGTAGGGTTGCCGTGAGGTGCGAGATGGGGTGGAATGGCCGAGGCCGGCGAGTTTGTTGGAAACGGTTGTGAGAACTGGATAGTTTGCGAATGGTGATGCGAGGCGTGGCCGCCTCCTGTGCCCGGGCCGTTGGAAGTACCGTTTGGGGCCATCGACTGGATAGTCGTGAGAGTTGTCGTCAATGACTGTACCGACGGAGCTGGTGAAGAGAAAGTGCTGTCGCCTCCTTTGCGGGATTCCAAGCCACCACCAGCAGTCCGACTTGTGCCGGTTACAGAAGATGCCATATGTGACGGCGCATGGATGGACAGCGCCGTGTCTGGGTCGGTAGTAGAGTGTGTTGGAGCTGTGGAATGGGCCCCGGTGGTACGGGAGGCGCCTCCGTTCGTAGACAAAGGAATCGATGCTCGACTGTGAGTCTGGGACGGGTTCGAGCACCCATCGGCCCGAGAAGTCGAAAGCGACGGGTTGCTCTGAGTATCCAACGGAGAAGGAGCGACGCAGCCGGACTGCGGGTAGGGGTTGTTGTTCTTAGATGGTCGTTTCTTAGAGCCTTTAAAACCAACTTCACGCTTAGACGGGCCATTTCGATTACTGGCCGTCACTGAGGACGATCCGCTCTTGAAGTTGGCGAGCTTCTTGACCCAGGTGGCGAAAGGCCGGCGTCGTCCAGGGCGCTCCTGCTGGGCTATACTTATATACTTGGTCAGATCATACTCCAGCATGTACTGTCTTGCCTGCCACGCAAGTGAAGGAAGACTATCCAGAGGAGATACATCTTCGCGGGTCGGGGTATTTACCGTTGGAGAGAGGGGCGGTCTCAGCCATGGCATGGACTAGATGCCAGTACCGTACTGCAAGGAAAAAGGAGCCACGGGGTCTGGATATCAAAGGCGAGCCTTAGACTAGGATGTCGACAAACTCGGATGCGTATTTAGGCAACGTATACAACAGTATTCGGTGGTGCTTGATAAGGTCCGTTCTGTCAAAGGATAAAGACGGAAATGTACAGGGTTCGGTAGAGGTGTTCTGAGTAAGGCATGTATTCTCCGGTCGGTATCGTGGGTCTTTAAGGAGGTGCCTACACGGACAATAGTCACACTGGGAATTGTAGTTCTGGAGGAAACTGAACCTATCCTGAGTCCGCCAATATAGTGAAACGAGGAGAGCGAACGGAGTTGTTCAGGTTCCCGTCTCAATCTGTTTGTCAGCCAGGAACAAGACCCCTAAAATTACCCTAGCACGGGCCTAAGGTAAGTGCCTGATGAAGGTGCTTACCCACTCACCCGAGGCACGGTCAGGGACCTACCTATTAGTACATTACATGTATGTGTTGGGGTACATGCAAGTAAATACAGTGTTGAATGCACGGTATGACCTGTACAGCAGCGTTTCTTGGCGCTATGTAGATCGATTCTGGTGTCGTCATTATAAGCTTAATCACAGTAAGAGTCACACCGTGCTAAGCCTCATACTTGGCACCTCTGCAAGATCACTAGCCTACAGTAGTGGTCTAGGAGTGCCCAACGTCAATACGGTGTACATTTTATCACTGATTGTTGTAACTTGTACGGAGTAGTCTACTGGTTTAAGCATATCAGGAAAGAGGAACCTCGATGCAACGGATGGTTGAGAAAAGATGATAACGTATTGTAGACGACACTTATTAAGGCGGCGATTATGAGGGTCATCATCATTCATGTCACTGGCACCGTCTTCTTGCAGCAATGTCCATCCAGTGGCTGCCAGACGAAGCGATCGCCCAGATCAAATCCTCTGCCACCATAGCAAGTCTCAACGGTGTCGTTAACGGACTAATATGTAACTCTCTTGACTCTGGTGCTACCAAGATAA
This sequence comes from Xylariaceae sp. FL0594, assembly GCA_022385605.1. Lineage (NCBI taxonomy): Eukaryota > Fungi > Ascomycota > Sordariomycetes > Xylariales > Xylariaceae > Xylariaceae sp. FL0594. Next base: position 213,721 of record MU280775.1, read on the forward strand.
CAGTATCCGTGGATTATGAAAGGGGAAACTGTACCGTGGAAGATGATGGAATGGGAATATCGCCTGCCGAATTCAAACCCGGTGGCAGCTTGGGCAGGCTATATTGTGAGTCTTGGAGAGCTCCGTCGCTCGTTGAATTCGCATAACTGATTTTTGATGCGAAGATACCTCAAAATACCCGGCGGGTAACAATGTCCATGGTAGATACGGTAGCTTCTTGGCATCTCTGGCTTCCTTATCCTTGCTTTCTATCACCTCTCACCACAAGGGATATCTCTCGCATAACTCGATCAGGATCCATAATTCTCATGTCCTCTCCCGACATACCCCTTCGCCGCCAGACCAAAGGGTGTTGACCTTTGCGCACGGGACAAGAGTCACTGTTCGGGACCTTTTTGGTTCTCTGCCGGTCAGAGTAAAGCAACGAGCCGTCGACGCAGAAAGGGGTAGCCATTCTCGGGATTGGGAAGCTTTAAAACGCTCCATCGTGGCCTTGGCACTCTCTTGGAGTGGCCACATATCGATATCCTGTCGAGAATCTCGGAGTTGCTGGCCGTTCACGATCCGAGGAAATGACATTGAGCTGGTGGACGGATTCCGTGGGCCCGACCTGGCTGCCAGAACATCCAAAATCCTCTTCCAGGCTGGGCTGTCTGACGCCAGCAACTTGGAGACCTGGATCCCATTGAGGGCTTCTGCTGGGACGATATCACTTTTCGGCGCAGTGTCACTGCGTCCCGTCGCCACTAGGCGAGTCCAGTTCATCAGCATCGGTGTGCGGCCCGTGCCTAACGAACACGGTTCGAATATCCTATACGAGGAAGTCAACCGTATTTTCTCCAATTCTGCTTACGGTGAAGAGGACGAAGTTGCGAATCTCCCTACGCATGAGCGCGAAAGAAGAGCGGAGGATGGACGTTATAAAAATGATGGCTTCACGAAACAGGAGCTCCGAGGCCGGAAAGGTATAGACCGCTGGCCAATGTTTTATATCAGAATCCAATATACCTGCCATAACGAATCGATTGCTTCACAGGAAGTTGACGATATCCTTAGTGAACGACATGACAGCTTGGCAGCTATAGTGGCCATACTGAAGGCGGTAACCTACGAATTTTTGAAGAAGTACCATTTTCGTCCCAAGCGCGCCACGAACAGACAAACCCACGCCCTAAATCGGTGCTCAATGTCGGCCTCCCCTAGAACTATACCTGGGAACGCCGCACGAGAACCATCATCAGCCACTAGATTGCCCAAGAGGCAGCTGAATGGTGACTTGGCCACTACACAGCTCAGCATCGCTTGCAACGAAAACTCCAGGTCACGGCCGACATCGCCTTTTGACCTTTGGGCACGAGTCAAACATGGCTCGCCCCATCGCAATAATAGCCATTCCGGTGCCGATGCTCCATCGTCTGACACCGATGCCAAGCTGCTCCAGCCAGCTTTCCCTGACAGGGCCGGTAAAGAGCAAACATCCGGCGCGATCGGAACACGTGGAGAACTAGGCATACGATGGGCAAACCCAGCTACGAACGAAATCTCGGTTTTGGATCCAAGGGCCGGTTTTATTAAGCGATCCAAACTCGATTGTCACGACGTTAACCAGGAACCCAGCCCAGCTGTTCGCAAAGAAATTGGGCAGTGTAGTAAGAAGGCATCTTCAGAAGAAGATATGGATCCTTGGCTCAAGGAGCTGATGGCTTCTTGGGAGAATCCCATTTTCAAAGCTACAGAGCCACGGATTCCCTGCGTTCATAGCGAGGATAACGTCCGAGACAGACAAACTAACTTTTCCGAATCTATCCTTGTCCCAGAGTCGATGGAACACGGCTCATCCCTCAAAGACCGGATATCCCGGGCTGCGTTGCAGAACGCCGAAGTCATCGCACAGGTCGACAAAAAATTCATTTTGGCCAGGGTGTTATCCAGTCAGCTGGACGCTTCCCTCCTGCTCATGGTCGACCAACATGCTGCAGATGAGAGATACCAAGTTGAGTCTCTTATGCAAGACTATTTCGAGCATAAGGAGGGTCAAGACTCGGGTGAATCTCCAGCTCGCACAGAGTTGTTAGATCGAGAACTGAAGTTTGATATCTCCCCCAGGGATGCCGCGCAATTTGGACGCACGGCTAACCATTTCGCTTACTGGGGAATACAATTCCATGTGTCGCCCATGACCGACAATGTCACAGTTGAGCACAGACAACTGATCGTCACTCGTCTACCGCCAAGTATCGCAGAACGATGTCGGCTCGAGCCTCGCCTTCTAATTGAACTCCTCAGGAAAGAGGCCTGGGAAGTTGATGAGCAAAAGCACCATCAGAAGTTCCAACCGGGGCGTGCACGACTAGATGCTGGAACAGGGGAAAGCTCCCCGTCATATTGGGTTACGCGGTTCCACGGATGTCCCCAAGGCATCTTAGACATGATTAACTCCAGAGCCTGCCGCAGCTCCATCATGTTCAATGATGCACTTTCCCAGGACGATTGCGTGAATGTACTCAAACGGCTGGCGAGTTGTGTATTCCCTTTTCAGTGCGCCCATGGCCGGCCATCAATGATACCTTTGGTAAATCTTGGTGGAGATACAGGCCTTGAATATGACGAATCATGCTCGACCGGCGCCTTTTCCAAGCGGTTCAAGGCTTGGAGTGCCCGTGTCTAGGTGAGACAAGCTCGACACATACTACCTATGTACATACTTAATTTCTATATGTAACTTAGAGGTTGATAATACGAAAAGCGTACATCAGTACATAGGAGAATTATACTAGCATATATTTACAAACCTCATTTGAATCATCAAGCACGGTTCCTTCTCACAACACGGAGCAACTTCGAACAATCAGAAATGAGAGGGTCGAGGGGAATCTGGGGAAGATGGTGCTAGACCCACCACACCAAAATACAGTACAAAGTACAGTAGTATACTGTATGTGCATCTTTTGCAGATAGAAGCTATCTGAGTGCTAGACACACGGTGAGACCAGCTTGCTGTGTGCTCAGAGCAGGCCCGATGTCAGGTTAGCCGCAGTGACCAGGTACCTTAGGTAAGCTTATTACCTCGAGTGCCCCTACCAGTACAAGTTAGGAGGAGTGCGTTGCACGGTGACGTGCCTTGCGGGATTCAGACTCTTGGTGGTTGACAATACGTGATAAACGTCCAACTCACAATGCTTCATATTCATACAGCAACTGAGCAAACGTGAGCTTCCGCTATGGCTCTGCTTCTGGTGCGTATTTGCCCTCCTGCGTGGAACAAACACAATCTTCCCGGCCCAAGGACCATAACTGACGACAAGCTCCACCCAGTGGAAAGCATTCGACTTCTTTGAAGTCACCCAGGTCAAGCCCGGCGACGATGAGACCCGATCGTTCTTCGAAAACAATGAAATCTCGAGCGTGTGCTCCGGGTCCGATAGCCTGTTTCTGGGCAGCGATAACGGGTACGTGCGCATAATCGGCCCCAGCTGGAAAGTCGTCCGAAGCTTCCTAGCGCACGAAACCGGTCGCATCACGCATATGCGCCAGGTGGAGGGCACGAGTCTGTTGGTCACAGTTTCGGTACGGAGAGTCTGTGGCTCGCACAAATGCTTTCTGGTATTGACCGCGAATAGGAGGATCTGAGCAGTGAACCGGTTTTGAAGGTGTGGGCGCTCGACAAACCGGTGAAGAAGACAGGCCTGCCTACTTGCTTGAGTACCGTCAATATCAACAACGGACGGAAGCAATTCCCAGTACGCATCACTTTTTCCAAAGCTGGCTAAGCTCCTTCTTTTGACAAGCGGATTTGTAGATTTCGGCCTTTACCGCACTCGACGACCTTTCGCAGCTTGCTGTTGGCTTCGCTAACGGTGCTGTTACCGTCATCCGAGGCGATCTAATCCACGACCGGGGCACGAAGCAGAGAGTGATTTACGAATCCGAGGAACCCGTAACAGGCGTCGAATTCGTGTCAGACCCGAAACTGACCACGCTGTTCGTTGCGACCACCTCGAAGCTGCTGAAGCTGGTCATATCTGGAAGAGGACACGGGCAGCCACCACGTACGGTGGAAGACTCGGGATGTGCCGCGGGATGCATGACGGTAAATAAGAAGACCGGAGACATCATCGTAGTCCGGGAGGATGCTGTCTACTACTACACGGCGGAAGGAAGGGGGCTCTGCTTCGCCAACGACGGAGCCACCACGTTGGTTTCGACATTCGAAGATTATGTGGCCCTCGTCTCGCCGCCCTTGTCTTCCAGGAATGGGACATCAGACAACATGCGGAGGCGGTTCGGCGGCGCCAGCACAGAATCACTATTCAGCGCCGCGGTCTTCACTATGGTGGATCCACAGTTACAGATAGTGGCTCACTCGGAAACACTCATCTCGCCCGTCAAGGCAATCTTCCAGATCTGGGGGGATCTTTGCTTGTTGACCCAGGATGGGAAGATTCACCGCTATCATGAAAAGTCACTCCACCAGAGACTCGAGCTTCTCTACCAGCGAAACCTGTTCCCACTGGCCATCGGCCTTGCTCAGAAAGCAGGGATGGACACCCAGCAACAAAATGTCATCTACCGGAAATATGGCGATCACTTGTACCAGAAAGGCGACTTTGACAGTTCCATGGCCCAGTATATCAAGGCAATTGACAACACAGAACCGTCCCAGGTGATTCGGAAGGTGAGTCCTCTCTCCCGGATAGCGTACGGAGCACCCCGTTTCTTACCATAACCCAAGTTTCTGGACACTCAAAGGATACACAACCTCATCGAATACCTTGAAGAGCTCCACCACCATCACCGGGCGACATCGGACCATACCACCTTGCTTCTCAATTGCTATGCCAAGCTGAAAGATGTTGAGAAACTCGAAAAGTTCATCAAATCGGAAGGGGATCTCAACTTCGATTTAGATACGGCTATCAACATGTGCAGGCAGGGTGGATACTTCGAGCAGGCCGCCTACCTCGCCACCAAGCATGGCGAGAGCGACTTGGTCGTGGATATTCTGATTGAGGATTCGAAGCACTATGCCGAAGCACTAGACTTTATTTGGCACCTCGACGCTGAAACGGCATGTTGTCCTACCCTTGCCCAGCTGCGTCTTTGCTAGCGGCTAACCCTCTGTAGGCGTATTCTTGCTTGATGAAGTATGCCAGAGTGCTCCTAGAGCACTGTCCCGACAGTACCGCCGAGCTCTTTATCCAGTACTATACCGGTAAATATCGCGCCAGGCAACGGGATGCTCCCGTAGAAGCAATTCAGGTGCCGTCAGGAAATCGATTAACTGCTGGCGCCGCGAGCGCGGTTCAAAATCTAACGAGTCTACTTCCACTGCCGTACATGGGTATGTCTACCGTTCCTTCACCCGCAGTTCAGGGAAGCAACGAGACTGCAGTGGCCGGCGGTGCACCAGATGCGCAGAAAGACGACGTCTCTATTGAAAGCTATACCCCCCCTCCTCCGCGCTCCGCGTTCTCGTCCTTCATTGACCACCCCGACGAGTTCATCGTCTTCCTCGAGGCGTGCCTTAAATCCGATGCCCTTGGTGAGTCGGATAGGGCCGACATATACACCACACTGTTCGAAATGTACCTGCACAAGGCAAAAGAAGGCAAGGACGGGGAGAAGGAGAAATGGGAGCTCAAGGCGAGGAAACTCATAGAAGGGCACGACTTGCCAATTGAGAATTCCAACGTCCTCCTCCTATCCCATCTCTCCGATTTTCAAGACGGGACGACACTAGTCAAGGAGCAATCCGGACTACTATTCGACATCTTCCGGTCCTACACCTCGGCAAAAGATACGCCTGGTGCCATCAAAGCTTTGCGCAAATATGGGCCACGGGAACCACAGTTATATCCAGCTGCCCTGGCTTACTTCACGTCGGATACACGTATCCTTGATGAAGCCGGGCCCGAGGAGCTGGCGGCCGTGCTGAGGAAAATTGACGAAGATGGCCTCATGGCACCGCTTCAGGTTATCCAGACGCTAGGCTCCAACGCCGTGGCTACCATGGGCATGATCAAGCCGTATCTTCACGAGACTATCACGCGTGAACGTCGCGAGATTGCGGCCAATAAACGGCAAATTGCTTCGTTCCGCAAAGAAACCGAACAGAAGCGAGTTGAGATCGCCGAACTCGGCAGCAAACCGGCCGTCTTCCAAGCCCAGCGTTGTCCAGGCTGTGGCGCGATGCTGGACCTCCCGGTGGTCCATTTTCTGTGCAAACACAGCTTCCACCAGCGCTGCCTAAAGGTCGACAGTACCAGCGGCGCAGGGGAGGAAGGAGATAAGACGGAATGCCCCGTATGCGCAACGAATAACGCCGCCGTGAGAGCGATGAAGCGGGGGCAAGATGAGCGTGCGGAAAGACACGACCTCTTTCGCGAGGCGCTCGGGAAGAGCGACGAGCGGTTCAAGACTCTTGCGCAATGGTTTGGTCAAGGCGTTATGAGTGTCAACGGGCTCGAGTAGAGACGGCATGCATAGCGGGGTATATTTATGTTGTATTACAGTATAGTACAAAATAATCAATGGTAGTAATTCGGATCAAAAGCTGTAGACTGGCTCGCGTGGGTTCGTCTCTGGCCATGTGGGAATCTAGTCACATCTCCCCGGGACAGAACTTGGTTCCCTGTGCGCAACTGACTGGGAGCCCAGTCCGAGAAGCACATTTAGCCACTCGCCAACGCTCACTTCATCACCGACAGACACACGCCAATCTTTGACGCGATGCAGATGTAAGCCCTTCAGTCCGCACTGTGGATCGGCCAGCGTCCTGCTACCAGGGGCGATAACATCTGTGACCTCGGCGTGTCGCACAATCATCTGCAGGCCAGGGGCGGTGGCAGCCCCGTGCGTGACCGACTTCGATGAGTCGCTCGGAGGGAAAAAGTAGGAAGGCAGGCCGTCTGGCAGACTGGGCCGGGGCCGCGGGTCATCGGCTGTCGGGTGCGAGGAAAACACGAATTGCGGTGTTTGCGCGTAGATCCAGTCCGGGGAGCTCAGCTCAGTCACACCGGCGCAGATCTCTGGAATGAGGCGAACCTCGGCATCGGCGATGGTTTCTACAGATATCTCGTTCCTGGGTGCTTGATGACGGTCTTCTGGGGGAACGTCTGGTAAGTTCGTTTGCTGTTGGGTGGCGCTTGGAGTCTCGGGTTCGTAGTGCTCGTACATTTTCCGGAATTCGGACACAACCGCTTCCTCGAAGTCCGTATTCGATACACCCACGTTACGTACGGGCGACCGCACGCTCTCAACGCCGCGCGCCTTGATGAAAGGTGCAGCGGGTGAGCGCAGTAATCGGCTGAGAAGCGGCAGGTGTGGCGACGACAGCAGACACGTGCCGTGGTGTAAGGAGCGGCTGCGGGTGAGCTTGTAAGCCGATCCGGAGATCTTGAACGTCTTCGCGACCCCCTGCGTCCTGCTCTCTTCCATGCCGGTTTGCGCCGGAGGCGGTGATTTCTGGTTCGGATTCGCCGCAGTCGCCGACGACGAGACATCGAGCACGATGTCATGACGTTCGTTTACGCGCACACCGTACGGCACGCCGAGCGACCGCAGCGCGCGCGCCACCATCTCTGCGTGATTGTCGCGGTCGAACATGGAGGGCGGGCAGATTACGCTGTAGTTAACGTTCCCCACATCGTGAAAGACCGTCCCGCCGCCGGAGCGTCGGCGCACGAGGAGGATGTCGCCATCATCACCGGAACCGCCAACATCCAACTCTCGTGGGCCAGGCGCGGCATTCCCGACGACACGCTCCCCATCGCGTTGAGTCCGCAGCCGCTCGAGGATCCCCGGCTGGTTGACCAGGCCGAGGTTCACCTCGACCCAGGGATTCTGATTCCGCCCGATGACGATGCATGGGCGGTTCGTGTACAGGAAGAGCACGACGGACTGGGGGCGCGACTTCTGCAGAAGGAAGTGCTCCACCGAGAGGTTCAGGTACGGGTCGGTGCTCCGCGATATGTATACCTGCACCAGGTTCGACGGCTCAGACACGGCCTGGGCCGAGAAGAGGCGCCGCGACCATTGCCGTTTTACAACAATGCCGACCCCATAACGAGCACTTGGAGCCGTCAAGCGGTTAGAGAGGAGGCATCTAGAGACCATGAGGATGGGGCCGGGCCTTGGCTCGTTGACGGGCTCGCGCTTATAGGACACGCGATCACAGACAGATGAGGTTTCAGTTCATTGCTGCCAAAGATTCCTCGCGGTGATTTGCTTTTGTACGTGAGTACAGAAAATTGTACACAGTATGTCAAACATCAAAGCTGAAGCCCGGGCCAGATCGCCAGAACAGTACCCATGTTGAACAGAGCTAAAGGACCAGGCTTGCCCCCTTAGGAATAGCTGCATATTGAAGTCGCGGGGCGCCGATTCGGAGGGTAATGCCCCACTATACCTACCACTGATGCAGTGTCATCGTCCAGAAAATAATATAGCTTCCCTCGCGATATATCCCATTCATTGGCGTCTTAACAATCCATAAGAGGAGGAAGCCAAACCCGCGCGAGGAAGAGATACTCGCACTACTTTCCGTACACCAAGTCAATTCCCTGGTACTGGTGAAACATGTCGACTTTCGGGAAAGCATTTCGGGTCACCACGTATGTGCTTCATCCCCCCATTGATTGGGTCCAATCCAGCTTCCCACCTCGCCGGATCTTTGGTTTAACTAGAGACACTCCAGCTACGGTGAATCTCACTGCCGCTCCGTCGGATGTATCGTCGATGGCTGCCCGCCGGGCATGCAGCTCACTGAAGATGATATCCAGCCTCAGATGACTCGTCGGAGACCCGGCCAGAGCGCAATAACCACCCCCCGAAACGAGAAGGACCGTGTTATGATCCAGTCTGGTACAGAGTTTGGCGTCACGCTAGGAACTCCCATTGGCCTCATCGTACTGAACGAGGACCAGAGACCCAAGGATTATGGCAACAAGACGATGGACCTATATCCCCGGCCGAGCCATGCCGACTGGACCTACCTGGAAAAGTACGGCGTCAAGGCTAGCAGTGGTGGCGGGCGAAGCTCCGCGCGCGAGACAATTGGCCGCGTTGCTGCCGGAGCCATCGCTGAGAAGTATCTGAAGCTGGCCTACGGTATTGAGATTACCGCTTTTACCACCTCTGTTGGCGCTGTTCACATGTTTCCCCCGACGCCGGAATACCCTTCTCCGAGCCAGAACCCTGCCTTTCTAGACCTTATCGAGAAGATCGACCGCGCGACGGTTGACAAGTTTCTCCCAGTGCGTTGTCCGGACGAGCAGGCCTCAAAAAAGATGGAAGAATACATCGCCAAATTCCGCGACGCAAATGACAGCATTGGAGGCACGGTCACGTGCGTGATCAAGAATGTGCCCAGCGGTCTCGGCGAGCCCTGCTTCGACAAGCTTGAAGCTGAACTTGCCCACGCCATGCTCAGCATACCGGCAACCAAAGGCTTCGAGATCGGCTCCGGCTTCGGCGGATGCGAGGTACCGGGCTCTATTCACAATGACCCCTTCATCCGGGCCCCAGAAGCTCCCGCTACGGCGGACTACGGCGCAGCTAGGAACGGCATACCGAGGCCCAAGCTGACCACCAAAACAAATAACTCGGGAGGTATCCAGGGTGGTATTTCCAACGGCGCCCCCATCTACTTCCGAGTGGCCTTCAAGCCCGCTGCAACCATCAGTCAGGAGCAGAAAACGGCGACGTACGATGGCGAATCTGAAGGTATCTTAGCAGCCAAGGGACGCCATGACCCTTGCGTAGTGCCGCGAGCCATACCTATTGTCGAGGCCATGGCCTCGTTGGTTATAATGGATAATCTCATGCAGCAAATGGCCAGACATGAGGCCCGGAGACATCTTCCACCCCTACAACAAACAGTCCCGCCAGCCGAAAACGGTGTTTCTATGGAAACTAGCTAGTGTTATTTTCGGGGTACCTGCAGTCGAATGGGACAATGCATATGGCGAGACGCACAAAAAGAAATCAAAATCAAAACAATGCTAGACCCGAAGAGAAATATGGGCGTCAAAAAGTTTACATTTCTGGTGGTTGTCGTGGTTCTCTATTTCCGGCGGATTTGGACATATCACGTCACACTTTACCTGCAAATCAGCAAAATACAGTACAAAATATTGTACGAGGGTTCAATCTCGCTTACAGTAATATCTGTCCTGAATCATGTGCACTTCAGTCTTCTGGGTTAACATCCAAAATCATCTTGGACACTGTGAAATCACATTTGATTTCACCCAGGTCAACCTGGCATACCTGGGTTGTCTAGAAACCAATGCGTACCAGCGCTCGGCACGGATCTATCCAGCCAAACGTTGGAAACATTGACGTCGGTCAATTGTCCAGAACAGAAGATTCCACAGCTGCAACGTTGTTCCCCATGCTTTGTCGGCCATGTAGTCTAGGATTCCCCTCATTTATCAAACCCTTGCTATTGTGGTGCTCGTGATAACATTGATTGTAGGTTAGGCCAATCACTTGAGCTCTCTCGACCTTGTTCGTGAGAGCTGAGCCAACAACATGCTGAGAGTTTTACACTGCGGTTTATTTCCGGGCCAGGGTCTAGCTGTACAGCGATGGTGTATGCTACAACACCTGCCGAATCGGTAAATCGCACTTGGCTGGGATGCTGTCGTGAAAATCAAATCAAATCAGTAAATAAATACATAGCTTTCTCATTTTTGTAAGTATAATACCTCTTTCCTCAAAACACTTTCTTTCCCCTCTTCTTATACGAGGCATAAGGGTGAGAAGGTTACATGACGGGAAGGGAGAAGAAGGCAAATTGATAAAAGCAGCAGTATTGTCTATAAACCAAAGGACAGAAGACTATCTAGAATAACCTTAGAGACATCATGGAACTTATCAGGATTGTTCTCTGGGCGTTATGCTACGCCGGAATATCCCTTACGGCATCGGTATCGCACCTACCGGCACACTCGCCGTCGCCAAGACGATCGCGTCTGCCAAGAGGGCTCCAAAATACGGCGGTTATTAGCTCATCCGGCCAATTGGTTTCACCACGAAGTCACACCGCCTACTATTTCGACCAGCTTGTACGTTCGCGAAGAACCCCCAAGGACTCGGGTTTTAACACCGAGATTTGCTGATGGCTGATCCGCGTAGATCGACCACTTCCCACACAGCTCACGGTATGTCCCTCATGTCAAGGGGACCTTCAAGCACCGTTACTTTGTGGAGACGTCTTACTACAAGCCAGGCGGGCCCGTCTTCCTCTATCTGGGCGGGGAGGCGCCCATCGATGGCGACACCCATCTCGAGGCTAGCTTGATCACGCAGTTCATGAAGAAGTTCAATGGCATCGGCATTATTCTGGAGAACCGCTACTACGGCACCAGCTACCCCTTCAACACCTCGACTACGGATGAGCTGGTGTACTTGACGACGGAGCAGGTCATTGCCGACCTAGACCTGTTTGCCAGGAAAATCAAGCTGCCGGGCGTCACCAACGTCAATGCACCCTCGACTCCGTGGATTCTGTACGGGGGGAGTTATTCAGGCGCGCTATCAGCCTTCGCGATCAAGACGTACCCTAAGACATTCTACGGCTCCATCTCGAGTAGCGGCGTCATTCACGGCCAGCTCGAGTATCCGCAATGGTACGACCCGATCCAGCTTCTGGCACCGCAGGACTGCGTTGCCAGCATCAACGACATAGTAGACAAGATAGACATCCTGGTCGAATCGAAGAACGAGGCCGCTATCAAGCAGCTGAAGGACATATTTGGGCTCGGCGCTCTCACGGACATCCGGGACTTTGCCCAGACCATCGCCTTCCCCCTGGGCGGTCCCTTCGACTACCCTACGTACTCGTGGCAGGAGATAAACTGGAATCCCAAGTTCGGGCACCGTGACTTCTTCGACTTCTGCGATAACGTGACAGACATCAACCCGGCACCGGCCACCAAGGCAGTCGACAATGCGCTGGCCAAGTACACCCACGGACGAGCGTGGAAGAACCTGGGCAACTACGCCGCCTACATCAAGCGCGCCATCCTCCCGCTCTGCGAAAGCGGCGACTACAACAGTCCGCAATGCTTTGGCACTCAACATCCCGAATGGTGGGCCGACGCTACCAACGGCGCCGAGCGGAGCTTCCTCTACTCCGTCTGCACCGAGTTCGGCGCTTACCAAGCGGCCTATCCCCGCGGCAAGAAGTCGCTGCTCTCCCGCGTCGTGAACAGCGCGTACACCCAGCAGTGGTGCAATTGGGCTTTCCCCAAGGATAAGGGCTGCCGTCTCGTTTTAAACCTTCCCCTTCCCCCCCCCCCCCAAGGTATAATAAGACTTATGACTCTGACTAACGCTCAATTTTCCTTTTTCTTGGTTAAAAATAGGAAAACACAATTCTATCCCGCCGACACCTGACTTGGCCAGGTGGAACGTGTACGGCGACTTCAATCTCACGGCCGAGAGGCTCTTCTTCATCGACGGCACCGCCGACCCGTGGAAGGACCTCTGCTACCACTCGGACGCGGCGCCACGGCGCGACTGGGCCGATGCCAAGTCCAAGTCGGAGGAGCACCTGATCAACGGTGCGGGACACGTGTGGGATCTGCGTACGCTCGACGACGTCGACGACGAGCCGCAGTTCATCCGCGCGGCTACCAAGGTCGAGCTCCGCGTCGTGGGGTCGTGGCTGAAGGAGTTCGACGCGTCGAAATTCGCCTCGTAGTTGGGTTGGGGTTGGTAAGGGATGGAACTTGATAGTGGTGGTGTTGTCATCATTTAGATACTGGACGCCAACGCTTGGATACTATAAGAGGTGACATGGGAGAAATATGTAGGTGGTATCTTTTAGTAAATTACCTACTCGGTGATAAGCACCATCGACCTAAGGACTTTGGTTACAAGAAGTGTAAAATTTGTCAAGAGAAACAAGCTCATCGCTAGTCTTCAAGCTCGAGCTTCTCACCCTCCGTGATCACAGCTAAACATCTCACTGGCCTCATGGCGCATTCGAGACGAAAGCGCTGCGAGCATGGCAGATTGATATCGTGCCATACTACCTACTAGAACGATGTATGCAGTATAATTCTGAGGAGTCTATTGGGATATGTAAGCCTTACGCAATCCAACCTATGTAGGTACCTTACTTACCTAGTACGTCTCGAAGAAAGGTGCAACCATTCGGGGTAAGAACGTTGAATGTGTGTATGAACATTAAAGGCAGTAACAAGGGAACTTGAATAACCGCCGCGGCTGTCATGTTAACTCTCTACTACCGCACTTTCCACCAAGCCTAAACAAGCTCGGCGACAGAGGCAGGTACGACTTTACCAATTTACCTACGGCCACTGTGACTGCCCATAGTAAAGCTTTACAAGGCCTCTACTTTCCATCGCGTCTCTCTACTAGTGAGTCAAGAATAAACCGGGCATACGAGATTTCTTGGCTCCTTCTGAGGTTCTCGACTTAAGTGGCATATGCCAGACAACCCAAGAGATATTCTTTCCTTCCCAAGTACCGTGCATCCACCTAGTCGTTTGAGCTCAACAGCTGATGCAACTGGAGCATCAGGAGTCCTACTATCTACCAGTACTACCTGGGTACATACCTACCTATTTATTAAGTCTATACCCGGATAACCAAATCTCATCGACACGCGCAAAAGAAAAGGAAGGCCCCTTTCCCAGCGTTGCCATCGCAAAGTAGGAGCAATGGAGTCACTACCTCGCCTTATTTCCGACTACACATTCTCTGATGTATATAGGGATGTCTTGGATTACGCCAGAGATCATGGTATGATCGAGGATCTGCGGGTCAATCTCAAACTTGCCGCGTCCGAGTACATCACACAACTAGATCCACAGACATACACGGGAACTGCCATACGACATGAGATTTTGAAGGCAGTGGTGGAGATGACCTGTGCGTTTTCCGCCTCATAACCCGCTTCAGAAGATATCTGTCTAACGTCTATATAACTTCCCAGTCCCCGGAGAGATCAAGGTCAAAAAACTCGAGCTTGAGCCCCACCGACGGGAGTCAGCAGATGAAGACGACCTTTTCGATACCCAAGCTGTCCGCTGGGCCCTGCTTGACGATAAGCTCGATGTCGAGAGTCTCGTGTGGGCCATCGCCACGAATGGGACTTACTACTTGCGCAACCGGCGCGCTAGGGCATTCTTCTCGCGACGAGTCCCTCCTCCTACCCTATCTTCAGCAAAGATGACAGCTGAGGCCGAAGACAAGGCGTCGATCTCGTCACATGTTCCCCAATACCGCCATTATCCCCAGCAGCTTGTGCGGAAGCGATCAGCATCCGTGGCATTGTTGGATCATGTAGCTGCTGTCGGTGCCCCGGAGGACGCTCGATTGTCAGAAGTGGCGAAGAAACGAAGAACAGAAGTGGATTCAAAGCCTTAACGGGGGTCTAACTCCTGCACCACAGGAGATCAAACTGGAGAACAAGCAGAACGAGAAGAAGGAATCGCCACGAGGATACTTGGCAGGGCTAGGGCTCTATTGATCAGTTGAAGCAAGCAGAAAAGGAGATAGGGTGCGCCGCCATCTGCACCGGGTGATCCATTTTCTTCACTTCACAGGTTTTCCTTTTCCTCTCAAGACGGGATAAGGAAGATGAAAGTTAGGCACAAACTGGAGAAGGAAGCAAGCGGGCAAGTTTCGACGCGGAGCATTCTATGTGGCACAATTCTTCCCGCACAGCATGTGTGCTAGGGGGTAACAAAGGTCACTTACAGGAGTTTGCCCTACCTATTACATTCCTGGTAGAGTACTGGGAAGGGATGCGATATCAGGGATGGATATTTCTCTGAGATCACACAATACCTTATGCCCTTTGATCACTACATCTTAACCGAGAAGGCGATGATTGTGGTAGCAATTTGCCGCGTGAGCTCAGCATAGGTAGCTAGCCTGAGATATGATTGCGACTCTACTCTACAAGTCATGGCGCATCTCCCGTGTAACGTGTTGCATCTATCCAAACCCCGTATGCCACACTCTTCAACAAAACGGCCCCCAGAGAGACTATAGTTTAGTGGTAACAATAACCAGACCTCTATCAACCTACCTAGGTTGAAACCAGCCTGGGAATCTCCCCTTGAAGAGGTAGAACGACCGCCTTTTTAAGTCAATGCCCTCAGTATCAGAGAAGTATTTAATTTCAACAGGTATGCATGTTGAGGTAGGTATTGGATGATGTTAAACTTACTCGAGAGATATGGGTTAGTAGGTTAATTTACTGTAGTATTTGGTATGCGAGACGAATTTGTCCTGTATCTGTTCTTCTTTTGCGGTTCGATGCAGATATATGAAGATGATGTATGTATGTATATAAGTATATAGGTATGGAAATATTACCCCTTTTTTGCAGTGCGTCAAGTGTGTGCTGGCATATCTTTTTTTCCTAGCTGTAGGAGTGGGCATGATTTATGTACATTTGTAAGATCTATTACTATAGTAAGACTTCTTGTATATGTAACTGTGCTGGTAGATATGTAGGTACCTATATAGGTAAGTGCCTACATATATATACACCTGCAGCTCTACCTAACCTAGACCTTTCTATCCTGCCAGTGTCTTTTCCATCTTATTTCTTGCTGTATATACTTAGTAGTTATCTCTGTCTCCAAACCAGGAAAGGGGTTAGAAATACATACAAACTTAGACGCGGGTATTTAATCTACTAGGTTGGTTACTGCCACATAGAAAAAAAGAATAGCATAAGGAAAAAGTTAGGGCAGAGGGAAAGGATAATGATGAGAATAATACTGAGAGGTATATATATAAGGAGGAAAAGCAGTATTATAGCAGTCACACTTGTGCGGTGAGTGAGAACTTGGAAGTGGGTTTAAATTCGGATCCCTTCATCAGGAAGGTGAACAAAGTAGTTAGTAGACGAAGAGTTCAATGTGGCCTTGAAACGAGAGAATTAAACTGAGATTGTTTGTTATATCTAGGTACATATCCCCTGGATTTGTAGTCCCTGCTACTTTTACCATACGGGGAGGAACTGGCCTTCGATTTTGTAGAAAAGATCCCTCGTCACTACGGCTGAAGGCTTAAACTTACTAGACGACCAACGATCTGTGTAAATCCATTGCTTGAAAGTTTTGGAAACATTCCGTCTTTTGTAACGAACGAGGCAATCCCACAACCAGGTGGGCGCATTTTCAGAGACTGCCCCGCCTCTTTGATATGTTGGCCATTCCCGCAACTTATCAAGCATACAAGCTGCCTCTGACCCAAATGAGCGAACCAGATTTTCGAGTGTTGCAAAGCCCTTAACGCGACTGTGCTCAATGGCTAGAATTAAAACTTCCTCTTGTGGCTCGATACGTAGCAGCTCCCCCAAGATGCCAATAAAGCGAGTGATTTCTGGTTCGAGAGTGCCGCCTCGAGAGCGACCGTTTGGGGTAAGATGACATAAGATCGATACAAGCGCATGCCACACCGTAAGACGACATCGACTCTGCTTTCGAGAAAAGTCATTAGGATTCCCAAATGAGTAATTTGTAATCTCTATAACTGCGTTTGCAGTGAGGCCGGCTTCAAAAAGCCTCGCGATGAGCTTGGAATTCGATACCCCTCCGATGACAGGAATTGCATCATCCCTGAGGCCAGATAAACACGCGCTCCATAGTAGACCCCCTGGATCGGATGCACATGTCTCCCGGAAATGATCTCCTGTTACCTCTCCAGGATCAAATCCAAAGAAAGCTGCGAGACGGCTATACGATGTCTTGGAACAGGCGGTTACTGCGATTGCCAGGGGCACGTCGAACCTGGTCAGTAGAAGGTGGATACATTTGCTTGGGAGGGTAGTTGCAAGGTCACCAGGGTGTCGAAATTAGTACTTTAGCTTAGTACTGGCCGTACTAAGGCTAAACTAATACAAATATTAAGAGTATTAATATTAAAAATACTAATATTAAATTAGTATTAGTTTAATATTAATACTAAACTAATACTAACTTAGTATAACAATATTGGTACTAATACTAATTAGTATTGATATTTTAGTATTTAGTCTTTATACTAAGTATTAATTTCGAGACCTTGAAGGTCATGGATAGCGGCCTCTGTAAGCTCAAAGTACCCAATCTGGTTTCTCGCCAACCCTACCCGCTCGACGCGTTTCGTCTCGAGCATCTCGTAGCTATAATTATGAAGGCATTTATTATAGTAGCGTATGTCGATGCGTTTCACAACGGCTAGCTCCTTCAGCCGGAGAGTGGAGTGTATATTTTCTGGGCCGAAGTCCGCGTATCCCGATTGTAGTTCTGAAAGTCGCGAATACCTTAAATAATCCCAGGCTGTTTTGTGGAAGAGCTTGAGCCTTGTCTTATCAAGCAAATTGGAATCATCTGACTGATTGGACTTGACAACTTCAATCAAGCCCTGCGTCAGAACATCCAGGTGCTTTTCAACGTATTCAATGTCCGATACAGCGTCTTGATATGTAAAGCTGTCGGGTATGCCGGACTGCCATGTGTCTTTGCTCGCTAGTTGTTTGACACACAGTGCACTCACGTCATGTCGGAACGGGTTTGTCAAGACGAGAAGAAGCAGACGGTTCGAAAACTGCCTGTATGATGGCTGGAGCAAGTTGAACATCTTGTCGTATAGCTCATTCATGTCGTCCGGTGTTTCTTTTAGTTTCCTTTCGAGGTCATCGCGAGACCCGCCCCTCTTCGCTTCAGAGATCAGCATTCGGGCGACCAGAACCGCCCAGAGAAACACGCCTTCTGCACGGGAAGCAAGTTGTCGCGCAAAGTCATGGCCTAGCTCTTTCAGAGCGCCGGAGAGAACCGGGAACTCTTCTTGCGCTTTTTGAAATACGTGCTGGCAATGCTTCTCGATTTCAGGCTCGTTGAGCGTGTGAAGGTGTATTTGCTGTCGGCATCGGCCCGGAGTAGTAGTACTGAATGTGTCTTGAAACTCTGGGATCAAGGCCGTATTGTGTGAAAGAATTCTGTACAGAAGAGACCGGCGCAGTCCATTCATGGACTTCTCTTCCTTGTTTCCGGGAGCCCAGAAGAAGAAGGCGGCATACAGTAGCTCTCCATCGCCTGCCCATGCCTCGAGGCTCTGGCGAGTACAGGGATGCGTCACCATCTGCTTCATCAATGTCGATTTCCCCGACCCGGCCTTGCCAGAAATGTGAAGCACGCCACTACCAGACCGAAGCCACGGTAAAACCAATGATTGAATCACATTTTCTCTGTCCTCTTCACTTTCGTCCATACTGAATGTACCTTGAATAGGAGGCTTAATGGCATCTTCCCGGTCGTATATTCCCTCGAACCGTAGCTCCTTTAATAGGCTGACAGTGGGACCAAGAACTGCGAATAGATCACGCTGTTCCAGCAGCAGTCCCAACTTATCATTAATCACGAGCCCTGAGCCATCTCGATATATTTCCATCGCCTGCTGTAGTTCTGAGTGATACTTAGCCAGTTCAGTCGATTGCGACACTCCCAACTGGCTGACGTGATGGTTGAGATTGCTTATAATCTCGGCGAACTTCAGTGGATCGTCTCTACCACGGCCCATGCCAGCATAGTTAGTCCTCCTTGTATGGCATGACATGTATGAAGACACCTCGGATCTTAACAACGTACCTGATAGTCTTTAAAAAGTCCACACGAAACTGTTTACGATAAGTCTCGAGTTTGTCCTCCAGCGAAGAGATATCCGACGCGCGCCACCACGCTTTGGCCATGGCCTTCAGGAGGCCAAGGCGCGAGTTGGGATCCTTGACAGTCAATTCCTCCAGAAGTGCTAGGAGCCTGTCGCACTGCGCCTTGCAATCTTGCCCGAGAGTCGTTAATAGTGGCGGGCCTGTTGCCACGAGCTCTTCCGATACCGTCTTCAGCTGCTTTATGACAAGGCGGCGTTCGGCATTCTCCCGAGTTTCATGGAGCCCATTGCGTCGGAATTCTTTATATTGTCGGACGCCTTTCAAGCCGACGTCGATCAGGGTCCATATGTTAGAAGCAAGGCCTAAGATGGTCGCCGGGTCCATGGCCGGAAAGACTGGCCTCCGTTGTGCGTATGGTGATACCAGGGCGAGATTATAGGTCCAGAGATGGAATCGCCGGCCCTGAGCTACGATAGTTCACAGGACCTTCTGCTTTCCAATGACGGGGGTGCCAAACCGCCTCTTGCCGGGTTGTTCGAGTTAGATAATATGGCCTGCTGCATTAGACATATTGAGACTTTATGAGAGTGGGGTGTAATGCTGCCACTGGAGCCAGCAACTCCCCCAAAGGGTGTCTGTGAAGCAGATTTTCAGGAGGATGATGGGGTTGAGGATGCAGAGAAGAAACGCCAGAAGGCAGCCGGTGAGCTCCGCCCGACTTCAAGGACGCAGTACTTCAGTGGGGTTGAGAGTTGAGACTGCCCACCTCCCCCCTTCATGCATTTTCCTTTTCAGCTTGCGACGGTAGCAATGAGAGCCATGCATGATACGGGATTTGCAGCCAACGCTTTCGGTTGATAGGTCACTGCACGTCGCAGTCCCGGCAGAAGGAGGGCCCGTCTTACCTGGCCCGGTTTTCCTGTGAGCATGAGAGAATCTCGGGCGGCTACATACCTAGTAATAGTGTTATTTGAATCCCCGGATTCGAAATTGGTGTAGCATCGCAGGGCCAGGCACTGTGCCCCCCCCCCCCCCCCCAAAAAGGGCGGAGGAGGATGATCGCAACATCATGGGAGCCCTTCCTCGGTTGTGTATCCAATGGACAGCCCGTTTACAGCATAGACTCATACAGAACAGAGGATTCCCTGTCAGGCTGTGAGCGGGGAAAAGTGGCGGGATTCATGTGCGCCTCCTTCAACAAGGTTTGGGTAGTATACTCTTAATACATCGAGCTCACGTCGATTGCCCCTTCCCAAATCTCATCTGTTTAACAGGACCTAGGTAGGTAGGAACCCCCTCTGGAGATGCCCGACGGCGAACCAACAGCCTCTATGCTGACCGATAATGAGCTTCGGGGTTCAAAGGGATGGTTCTTCAGCACTGCTAGGGTAGAGCTCTCATAGACTACTTATGTAGTACAACGTCTCCTTTGATCCACTCGATCGAGTATTTCTATATCGCAGAGCCGGATACAATATTGCAGAGCTGGAGGAAAGCCATTGGGATCGTTTTGTACCTATCGTAATTTATCAAGTACATTTAAGCAGAGAGGAAGTTATCTACCTACCTCAGTTAGATAGAGACTTGTAAAATATTATACCCAGGACAGCAGTAGTTAACTGGATGTATGCTGTAAAACCTTGCCTACAGCGCAACAAGTAGAGCAGCAGAACATAAATAGAATTAATTTCTACTAAGCTAGGTTAGACACCTCTGTCACTGCACAAGTGACCAGCCTAACCTAATTAGGTACTCATTAAGAAGGAACGCGATAGATAGCACAGACAACGCGTTGTTGGCCTGGAGATTACCTATTATTAACATGTGCTTCCAATAACAGGCAAGAGTCTCAAAGCTGTATTGGCGAAAAAAAAAAGCAGCACTGAATATACCTTCTCATAATACCACAAGACAGCATAGGCGTCAGGGCCCTTTAAAAAAGCACACCCACCTAGATAGATATATTCCCCACGGCCATGATGGAAGAAGACGTGCCAATGGACGAGGCCAATATCGCCTTGGAGACGCCCGTCGTCGACGTCTTCGTCCCGCCGTCCATCCACCGCGAGGCGACGGTCCGCGGCGAATCGTACACGCACTTCTCCCCCGTGCCGCCCTCCCTCTGCGACCCGGCCGTTCCCTGCGTCCTGGGCGTCGACGAAGCCGGCCGGGGTCCCGTGCTCGGGCCCATGGTCTACGGCGTCTTCTACCTACCGACCACCTCATCCGAGCCGCTTCTCAGGTCGCCGGACCACCGCTTCGACGACTCCAAGGTGCTGACGCCGGCCGTGCGATCCTCGCTCATGGAGCGACTCTGCACCGAGGGGACGGACCTGCACCGCGCCTGCGGCTGGGCCGTCTCGAGCCTCTCGGCGCGCGACATCGCTGCCAACATGCTTCGTCCGGCCGGCGCCGCCTACAACCTCAACGCCCAGGCCATGGACGCCACCGTCGACCTCATCCGGGGCGTCATCGACCGCGGCGTCAACGTCCGCGAGATCTATGTCGACACCGTCGGCCCGCCCGCCGCCTACCAGAGGCGTCTCGAGCGCGTCTTCCCCACCGTCCACATCACCGTCGCCAAGAAGGCCGACAGCCTGTACCCCTGCGTCAGCGCCGCCAGCGTCTGCGCCAAGGTGACGCGTGACGCCGCCCTCGAGGTTCTCTACGAGGCGAGGTTGCGCGCCGGCAGAACCCAATCTTCCGCCGAGGACGACGAGAGCGAAATACCGTCATGGGGCTCCGGATACCCGTCTGATGCGCGCTGCGTCGCCTGGTTGAGGCAGAATATGCACCCACTATTCGGTTGGGGACCCGAGTGCAGATTTAGTTGGGGCACAGCAAAGGACATGCTCGAGACCAAGGGAGGGGTAAAGGTCGACTGGCCTGCTGATGATGACGACTGCACAAGCCGCTTGACAGATTTCTTCGTGTCCAACGGGGATAGAGAAAAGGATGCCGATGAGCTAGGCACATGGTTCGGCACACCAGCTGAGCTGGAGGCCTTTTGATTTTATTACATCACTTTGTTGGCATTGTCACGGCGTTGGGAAAATGATAAACCAAACAGGTATGAATTGGGAAGGGTAGGTTGAAATTCAGGGTCGTCCGTCATGTTAACTCGACAATAATATATACTACTATATCCTGCATCGTCCCATCACAGACGATACATGTACTACTCATACTCATGACTAAATGTCGTCCTCATCAGCGTCCGCTCGGGACTTTGACTTTGCCTTGCCATTTCTGTCCAAGGTCTTCAAGCTGATGTCACTATCCCGTGACGGCAAGGCAATCGCCTGACGAGCTGTTTCGTTGTTCTCTAGGAATTCACGAAGCCGCTGCTTCCCAATCTCTATTGCCTGATTCCACGCTGCGCCGCTCATCTGCATCATAGGTCCAAGTAAGTTGAGGTTGTATGCGACGTAGGTTCCGCCGGCGAGAATGATGAGGAGCAGGAAGAGGATGGGATTACGCAAAACTAGATGAGCAGTTAGTCAAGGCCAGATGTCTTACAGGGTAATAGTCCAACATACCCGTCACGAGTTCGTTCCATCCCAAAGCTAGAAGTATTCCATAGAAATACAACGGCACTTGGGCAACCCCCCCAATAGCACTGCGCTTAGCCTCGACATAGACGCCGTCGGCTGTCTTCTTGAAGCGGACGACCAAATCCTGCCGTTTGGCTTCACTCAGAACCGTCATTTCCTCTTCGAGACTTTTACCGTCCTCTTCGTCAACACCGCCGATAGGGGTCAGATCGTCTTCATCCTCAGGTTCCGCCGCGGCAGGCTGATGTCCAATAAAACCTGGCAGGTCTGGTGGGGCATACGTCGCTGAAAGGCGAAACCTCGAAAGCAGGGGAATAAGCGTAAGAGTCGACTCCCGCGCTCGAGTATAGATACCTTCGATGTCGTCTGCCGGGCGCCAAATCCGCGGGACGCCAGCTTCATCATATCTGAACTTGTCCTCGAAGTTCTCGCGCAGTTTGAGCAGGATGTTGCCCTCCATGACCTCCTCGTCCACCTTCTCCCGTAATGCCACCCAGCTCTTGCGCCTCAGGCGCCAGAGTCCAACTTCGACCTCGGCTGCAGTGGCCTCGAAGCTCTTCGCCCGATCGGCAAACCGACTTTCAGCTTCTCGGACGATGGATACAAACACGGCCCAGATGCGGTCCCACAGATCCTTCTCCGTGGCTGGCTTTTCGCCATCTTCCGGCGCACCCATACCTCCTCGTCCGGAACCCAACTTGGTGAACTCGAGCCCCACGGCATCGCCCAGCCGCGACTTGACCCATCTCTCCACGCGAGTAGCAAGCCTGCGCATCTCTTCTTTCCGCAGACGAGCGCTGATGTCGTCTAGTTCTTTTTCGAAGAGGACGTATTGGGGTTTAAAATTAGTCCAGGAGACGCCATCAATAGCCAAGCTTTCGGCCTCCAGTCCGAATTCCTCCAGGGTCCTTGCCTTTTCCGTGGCGACAATTTCAGCAAACTCGTAAGCCGCTCCAGACTTTTGGCCAGCCTTTACCGTGCCAGATACGGCCTCGGTGAACGAGACTACACCGGATTTATGCGCCGCAGTGAGCTGTCCTTGGTAAAGCGCCTTTAGCCGCTGGTCGATCTTGCCTTCGAGCTCCGTCCGCTTTCGTGTGTAGACAGCTTTGTGATATCTGCTGGCCTGTGTCTCAAACACCTTGACACACTTGGTCCTGGAAGACTTTCCCGTTTCGCCGAGATCTTTTATTACAAGAGGCTTTCCAATGCGAGAAGCTTCGGCTTGCTGCTCCTCGAGGGGGCCGATGGCCGCATCGAAAGTGAGAAGAACCTCGCGAGATATTTCGTCACATCGGAATTGTGCAAGGAGCTCTTGTTGTGTGGGTAGGTCGAGGTCCTTGTTGTTGACGATTTGGTCCCATACGCCTTCGGCATAGATAGAGAATCCATCAGCAGGTATTCTCCTATGATATTCGGGCAGGAAGACGCCGCCCTCGAGTTCTTGCTCGCCATGTTCGAGTTGCGTTTTCGAATTGCGGCTGCCTGCAACAAACCGTTTACCCAGCTTCTTCACTTCGTCGACGAATTTGTCTGGCTGTAGAATCTTATGTGGTAGGGCGGCAAACGCAAAATCAAAGTAGTCCTCGATGCGAGACTTCTCGAGGCCCTGAGGTTTCGATATGGACGACCAGATCTTGGTCAGATCTTGGATTAACGTATTCCGTAGGTTGGCTAGAGGGGTGTTCCCGATGTGATCGCGGATGACGAAGAATAGAAGGGATCTCGGGGTAGACCTGGCATGTGTTAGCTTCGCGCCAGACGCCATTCTAGTGTTAGCCCAGCACGCACTGTTTATCTTTCAGAAACAACTGCAGATTGACCTCGAACACGGTCTTCAGCAAGCCCATGTTCGCTCCTTGGTAGAGCCCGACCTGGTGTTCCCAGATGTTCACAATCAAGACCTCGCTTGTCGCCAAGGCAAATAAGGCGCTCTTTCGCTCGAAATCCTGGTCCTCACCGCGCTCACGGCCATCGGTACCTTCAACATCCATTACCAGGATGTTATCTGTCATAGAGGAGGCCTTATTCATGGACATCCATATTCCTTTTGTAGTTTGCCGACGCTCAGTCTCGGACATGACATTGAACTCAGTGCCGAAAAGGTTATTCAACAGCGTGGACTTTCCGGTTGACTGCGAGCCAAAGACAGAGATGAGGTGATAATTGAAGCCGGCGTCGGCAACATGAGTGGCCGTCAGATAAGAAGTCAGGTTGGAACTATAGACAATTGCATGCTTGGTCAGCTGGGAAGCATATCGAGTGGCAATAGAAGACGGGCGTACTTGAACTCCTTGTCCTCATTGATTACCTGGACACCATGCTCGTAACGCGCATCGCTGGGCGCGTCCCCCACCGCAGAGAAGTGACCGTTCATGGTTGACGGTCGCAGCAGCAAAAGCGCAAAAGTTGGATCAGGTCTCGGGGAGAGTGTCGACAACTGTTCCCATCACAAAAAGAGGGGAGGAGATGTCGCAGCCGCGAGCAAAGAAGATGTAGCAAAACTCCGGCTTGGAGGAGGGTTTGGGAGCTTCGAGGTCGACAGGTTAAGCATACATGTAGGTTAATTCCAGTGTTCCTCTAGGACAACAATGCAAGGTGTAATGACAAGCGAGGGGAGGCGCATCGGCCATCTGAACCCCAGTGTCATTGTTGGTTGCATCCAATGAATGACCTGCAAGGTCTTGTACCCTTTGATTCTCCCTGGTACTGTCAGTACCTTCACGCCGAGGTCGTGCCTGGGTTGTACCTGCGTGTACAAAAACTGCCACTATGTACTGCTAAGCCAAGGGCAGCTGGTAAGTTTAGTCTGCCAGTTGGCGGCGTGTAAATATGATGTCAGCTATTTCCGCCCCAGGCGCACACGACCATGTTTTGTTGGCAGTACAGCTACTTACGCAGCATGTTACAGACCTCAGGCACCTTGGTAACTTCATATTTTGAGTGCAATGCCATAAGGTCATTTAGCTCTCCATTGCAGCTTACACCCTCAGAAGTGAGGGTAAATCGACTTGCCTAACCTACTTGGCTAGCAAGTGTTCCTGGTCGCAGCAGGTCAAACTCCAAAGGGATGGAAAAGACGGGCAAAGGAGTACTACGTGTATGTACGTGTGTTCTCAAACCCCCTCTCTTCTCTCCTATGAACCATATTCTTAACTACTGATTTTGTAATATGCATACTGTCCATGGCCAGTCTTTCCTGTGCATCAGAAATAGCAAACACCGGATACTATATGCACTCGCCACTATTGGTTATCCTGTAGACGAGGGTTCTGCTTCTGGTCCACGCTCGCTTCCTTTCTCCGTATATACACTCCTTATACAGATATCATCTCGCACTCTAGGTGCCGTCCTCCCATAACGATCGTAGTTCCAAGGGAGGATGTTCTAGTGGATTAGGTATTTTTGCTATAACCTTAGCTTTCAGCTATGTAATGGCATCGAGCCCTGAGTCGACTTGATTCATTGGTATTCAACGAGTTCACATAATGATGAGCTATCTCATGTCAGTAACGTATTTTCAATAGAGGAAGCATGCGGCGTTGATTCGACTACCAAGTGAAACTTACTTCGATCAACTTCTCCGTAAGCCCTATCAGTTGCCTGTCGAATTCGTGGGCTTGTAGGAAGGAGTGGGACCGTTGCAAGCCTTCAAATCCCATGTCCTGAAGCATGTCGGCCAGGGCATCATGGTCACCCCTGGCGTCCATAAACTCTGGAATAGAAGTTACCAGCCCGAGCAATCTGTGGGCTGCATCCATCGCAGCTGGGTACTGAGCATGTAAGAGGACTTGATCAAGGAAAGACGTAATGGAAGGAACCCTGGCCATGGCCTGTAAGTATATGAACACAAAGCGTGGAGGACACGAATCTGAGAGGAACGCAGGTGGACTCACAGTGGAATTACGACAGCCGGCCGGACAGGGGCCAAATCGATCAGCCACATCAGCATATGCGTCTGAACATCGTCGTCCAGGTCTTGGAAGTCTACAAGTTCGATGGACGTGCGGAGGAGCAGATCTTGGTCACTGATATGCTCTACACGGCGCGGACTGCGATCAAGTGTGAGGTTCAGAACACTGGCTGGCTCAAATCCGGCTTCCCAGAGACATTCTTTGATCTCGTCCGGATTCACCACTCTGGATTGGATCAGAGCCAGGTAGGGAGAGTGGAGAAAGGCGGTGGAGGAAGTCTGGGGGCTCTTGGTCGAGACAGAACTCGTCGTCAACTCCAGTAACGTCGAGAGAACACGGAGCGTAGACGGCTTCGTGATATCGTCGGTAAGGCCACGCACCAGGCAGGCGCAAACGGCGAAATGGAAGTTATCCGGGGTGAAGTGAATGCCATAGACATCATCGAGCGGCAGAGTTGCTTGCTCGAGAGTGCTACGGCCTTGCAAGAGGAACCTTGCCGCCTTCCCACTCCTTAGTTCGCTCGAGATGCCGATATTGGTCAGGACGGCCTCGAGGAGCTGCGTCGCGTAGTTGAACAGACGCGCGGTGGGCATGAGTCGAATGAGCGATAGAGCAAGCCAGAAAAGTTGGAGCCCGTAGCGAGACGCCGAGGTCAACTTGACTATCATCTTGGCCAAGGCTGTGATAACGGCAACGAGCAGCTCGGCGGAGTTGTCCTCGCCAAAGCGCGTTATGCTGTGACGCAGCGCTACAAGGACCTGATAGAGCAAATCGTCATCGATCTCCTCACGCGCTAAGCATCCCATGACGGTGAACGCTCGCGGCTGAATCGCTGGTTTGTTTTGAAACGCGGTGCTAGCCACCAGACTCATCCACCTAGACCGCCAGGCGTTTGCCAAATCGACTGAAGGTGCGGCTATAGCGCACGTGTCGAATAACAGCATTGCGAGCTGTTCTGTAGCCCCAAGTGCTTGACTGGCTTCGTGAACGGTAGCAACCGACACTTCATCTCGAACAACGGTGGATGGCGCTGTAAACAACTCACTCTTAGGGTCTGAGACGACATCTAGCACTCCGCGTAACTTGGCCAACTTGCTATCCTCTAGCTTGAAGGAGGTGCAAGCGGCGTGGAGAGAGTTGATCAGCAACCGATGGGTCCAAGAGCGGACCTCGACCGGGCCAATATTTGCGAGCATTGTGACGATGTGGAAGATCTCAGGCATATACAGCTGAGACTGGACGCCACAGTCAAAGGATAATGCAAGGCAGAACTGGAGTAGAACACATATCTCATCCCATACGGCATTGTCGGGGAGGTACTTCGTGGGTCGGAGCACTGACCGATTCAGAGCCTTTCGAAGCCGGGCAATGACTTTCCCACGAAGCGTTATCGTGCCGATCGCTATGACGGTAGACGCCAGCGTCTGTGTATGCTCGTCAGAGGGTCCGGCTGCGAGAGCTGCCTTGATGATCTCTTCGAGGAATAGGTCGAGCAGTGTCTCGTCTTTGTAGATAGCAGGCCAGACCGTGTGCTGCAGCGTCAGGTATAGGGAGGGATCCGCGGCTGTGGCATCTATGAGCTTTTGGAAGATGATGGAGACTTTCTCTTTGCTCCGTTCGCCGTCGGCCTCATCGCTCAGCAGCGAGGTCCGTAGGCTCGTCAGCCAGGGCGCCATGTATGCGAGGCTCAGGGGTTTCTGGTCCTCCGAAAAGTTCCGCCAGCTAGCGAAAAATTCGTTCAGGAAGTCCGAGGTTAACTGTGGCTCCTCCTGAGCGAGCGTCCTGCTAATATTGATAATGAACTGATTCGGGTCAGGGGGAATATGCACATCTAGAAGGCGAATTAGCTACTGTCAGGTTTCGAGTTTCGACGCGTGCTAGACCCGGTGACCATGCATACCTCTGACCCCCACAAACTTTGATGCCGCTTTAAACCTGAATGCTTGACAGAGCGCACCGAGGAGGTTATACGAAGCAATTCTGAGCCCGGGATCCGGGGCTGCGAGATTCATCAAGGCGAGGTTCAGCAGTGTACCTGGTATGTCCTGTGGCCGGATGAGTCTCTCGAGCGGTTTGACGGCTCTCGTGTCCTTGCCGTACTTCGCTTTGGCAGCTCGAATGCATTGGAGGATGTCGTTCTTCTGCGCGCTTTGGAAGTGCATGACGATTTTGCCATTGTCCGCGCGAAGTCCGAAAGCCGAGTCATCTTCGGTTGAACTAGACGTCGGGGCCTCATCAACGTCCCCAAGCCGGAATATGTCGTTGATGATGGAGCTGAGACGTTGTGCCGGATGCACCTCCTGCTTCCGGACCGTCGAAACTTGGACAAACTGAGTGCCGACCCTGATCATGACTTCAATCTTGCCCTTTGTTTTGGAAAGCCTGGTGACACTGTTGAAAGTGTAGCGCGCGTCTGTCATGGTGTCGACTGTCTCCTTCGGCAGGTGAATATGGATAAGGCGGAAATGGGCATTGAGTTCCTGAACACTCCCTAGAAGATGGATTTCCATCCTCGGCTTCTCAACGCAACTCGGATCGCGTTTACCAGCTGCACGCAAGTTGCGCCGGAACGTTTTCCTACAACGCGGTCAGCACGGTCAACATCGGGTCGGCCCGGTAACGTCGTCATACCTATAAGTGCTGTTCATGTTGTAGATATAGCACCTGCAAAGGTTGTGGGAAATTTCAGACGGAGTCAAAGCCTCCAGCTTCTTCATTACGACGTCGTGATAGTCGGTCGATCCGTTTTCACATGTCGCGTCCAGTAATATACCAAAAGGTTTGTGCCAGAGCCGGCTTGCAATCTGGGGGATATTCAGCAACTGGTGGTCACGACAACATTTGTAGAAACCCAGAGACGAACCTTGAGAAAGGCAAATAGCAGTGCGTCATAGTCGCCAGATTCCTGATCAATGTGGCGGAGAATGATACAGATCACCGAGAGGCCGTCCTACAGTTTAGGTAAGCGATGGGAAGCCGACGGCGACCTCTGAGTACCCACATTGGTTTCGCCACCGTCATATATGATACGGGACATTACGTAGAAGTCGGAGTCGCGGAAAGCATTTCGCAGCATAAAGTGCTGGAACCTGGAGTAGGTAGTGAAGAGGTTTGCCGAAATCTGTGGGCGATTCCATGTAACCGCCAGCGAAGGCGGCCCCAGCGTGGTGATGAGGGTACGGAGTTGCTCGGCCACAGGCGCGCGACTGCGAGACATCTCGATCGGTGTGCGAATCTGGTCTCTCCGCTCTTGCGATATGAGACGGTGCTTCACATGGTCCCAATGTTCATACAGGAAGCGGTGCAAGATCACGCAGGATCCGAAGTCGAATGACTCGCCTCCTGCCGGAGAGGCTTCGAGAGCCTCGGGAGGAGCCTGAGAGAGGTCAGGACAGGTCGGAAGCCGGGCTGGCACACTACTCACCGAGATCTCCCTCAAGAACGTGGTCATCTTGTATATATTCTCTGCAAGAAATCCGTTTAAGGGGTCCATGTACGTCTCCTTGGTGCCGAACAGCACATTGTTCGCCAAGTTCTGGATGATTTTCGCGATCAGTAGCAGGCCGCGGCGCATTTCTTTCGAAGGAGGCTCAGGCACGAGCCTCTCCGACTCCGGCGCCACGATGGCGGGGCAAAAGAATCGAAGAAAGATGAATGCGCCAACGGCAGTGTACTTCGCATCCTTGAACCTTGGTACAACAGCGGTAGAGATCTGCAGGGGACGGCGAGCAGAGAGGGGTCACGTCAGACTCCCGCGACACGAAATCAGAGAAGGGGGGGGGGAGATGTCTTACTATGCTACAGATCTTTCTGAAGGACGGTGGGATGTTCACAGAGGACGCGCAGATGTCGTCAATAAAGACTTTTGCGACAATCCGCAGCTGCGTTGCGTTCTTCTCTCGTTCTTCTTCCGAAGGTACCCTTGACGGATCGAGCTCAAGGTCCAGATCCTGCGAAGTTCGCATCAGTCTCTCGAGCACCTTTTGCAACGTCGTCTTGAGATACTGCGACCCCTTCCACTTGGCGTAAAGGGACAGCATCTTCGTCACCACACAGTTGCGCCGAAGGATTTCTGCCTCGTTTTCTACAGCGAAATAGCCCAGTTAGCAGGCACATCCACCAGAGCCACACGAAGATGAAGATGTTACGTACCGGTATCCTCGATTTCCTGCT
This sequence comes from Xylariaceae sp. FL0594, assembly GCA_022385605.1. NCBI lineage: Eukaryota > Fungi > Ascomycota > Sordariomycetes > Xylariales > Xylariaceae > Xylariaceae sp. FL0594. Next base: position 244,005 of record MU280775.1, read on the forward strand.
TAATCAGCGCCTCCATGAGCTCAAACGTCAGCCCACGCAATTCGAAAATGTTCAACAAAGACACCGTCAGCTCCTCGACTTCGCTGCTAGGACACGCAGCACTGATGGCGGTAACGAGATTCAGGTTACCGGTGAGTAACTGTGGAAATGTGTCAGCAGAGAAAGCATGCAGGTGGCTCAGGAGCTGGTCTGACCTGGAGAAGCGCATTATATTTTTCGTGGACAGCCTTATCAGACAGCGTGCTAAATTCAGTTCCTTGGACCAAAATATTGTGAAGCACTTTTACAAAAGCGGTGCGTATCTCAGCACTCTCGTGGTATCCGATGCTCAGCGAGTGCTTTAACCCGACGTCGATATTCGCGCTCAGGAGATTTGAGAGGATAGTGATTGCGAGGGCAGATGCAGACCCGGCTGCGTCGTGACTAGACATATCCCCTCTGTTGCTGTTGGCAGATTCGTGGTTGAGAAGAGAGAGGAACCGATTGAAATAGGTGTGAAACATCTCAGATTTGTGTTCATTCATGCTTGCATCGTTCTCGCCCTCTCCAGGCTGCAGGGGAAGCCTGTAGGTAAGCCCCGCAAGACAGCGGAAACAGGCCTTATCCAAGTCTCTTTGGACACGTGCTGTCTCTTCCTGCCGGGCAGACATGTGCGCCGTGTCGGACCGGGGCGAGCGTGGCCGCGCGATCCAGCCGAAGATATACTCCAGCAGCTGGTTCCGATTCCTGATATCCTCGCGGAAGTTAAGGTGCTCCTTTTTGCGGGTGACAGATTCGCAGAGCTGGCACACCTTGATCTTGACGACCAGACTTGAAGGGTTCTCGGTGACGCCGTCGATGAACTTTACAAAGCTGACGCACAGAGACCCAAAGTCCACTGTTGCGGCGGCACCAAGCTCAGAAGGCGAGTCCAACTTCTCTATCAGGGTCCTCAGAAGTGAAGCAGCCTGTTCAGCAAAATTAATCTCTCCATCTTGGCCTCTACCGGATGTCTCGAGCGCGCCAGTGAACAGGTCACCCAATTCTGACTCTAGGGCTTTGAACAGCGGTTGATACAAGCTTGGTGATATCTCGCTGGAAAGCACATCTCTCATCGTCTCCCTCACGCGGACGTTGGGACACGCGAGGAGCTGTGTGCTCAAGCGTAGGTATCTGTAGAGGATGGGCTCTTCCGAATCCTCAGACGCCACTCGGTCGATCCATCTCAGGCCGCCCATGGCGGATTCGTCTACGACACCGTAAGCCTGCTTAGCCGTACATATGCCACCCAACGAGGCCAGGAAGCCGGACAAGTTCCGCCACTCCAGAAACGCTTCCTCGTCCACAACGTTGTCGGCCGTCGAATTGGAAATCTCATTCGACAGGCTAATCCACTTGTCGAATGCACGCTCCCAGGCGCCCAATATTCCAGGGCCCGGGGACGTAATGCGCCGAAGAAGCGCGCGGGTCCGTTTCTGGAACGCCATCATGCCGGTAAACCTGAACCCGCGCGATGCGATTTCGGCGTATACCTCGCTATTGGGAAGCTGCAGAGTCGCTACGTTTGCTCCCTCGCTCTCTCTCGATAAGATCAAACATTTTTCATTCCAAAGCCCCAGCGAAGCAGTTACGAGGCGGCAGGTCTCGATTTCTGGCGAGCAAAGCGCTACTAACAACAGTGACTCTGCCTTGATCGCGACAGCTCTACGCTCGGGGAAGTCCTCGGCCAGCCTACACAATTCCTGGAGGGCGTTAGGAAATGGCAAGGAGAAGAGAAGCATGGGAAAGGAAAGTTCTCACTCGACAAGAAGAAAGGAGCATCAAGCTGGACTCGAGGTACGAATGTATGGATTTCAAAACGGAGATGTCTTCTTGTTCGTAATACTTGTCGCACATGTCCAATAGGACGAGAGATCTGCCGGAGAAAAGTCAGCGCGGTGAGCCGAAAAAAAGAGGAAGCCCGTTACCAGAAGCCCGGGACGTTATTTTGCGTACGTAAGCCTCCAGAATTTTAGCTTGAAATCATCCGAGTCGAGAGGGGTCGCCTGACGCACAGACGCAAGCAGGCCGTTCGTAGGCAGGATCCTCTCAGCCACCGACCTGGACAAGGTCCTGACTGTGTCATTGGCTGTCACCAAGCACGAGACGAACGATTCATAGATCTCCTCGTAGAACGAGTCCGAGAGCTTGGCTTCTGGCGACGTGCTCTCGAAAAGGCTTAGCGGAGAGGCGTCAAGGAATTTGAGAATGTTACAGATCACAATATCGTTAGACGTCCGCGCGTCCGAGGCTGGGACTTTGCGGTGTGACCGGTGACTCCCTATGTAAAGGTCTGTCGACACCGCGGACATTGCCTGGGTAGGTACGTCAGCTTTTCACACGCAGGACACCTCGGGTGCGGTACAACCCACCTTTAACTGGTGCTGGATAAACCCAGCTACAGCAACGAAAAGACGGCGATAGTTTTGTGCATCAGGGCGTCGAGCAAAGTAAGAGCATGTCTGCAGGATAGCGACCTGGAAGGATAAGGGACCAGAAGGTTGCGCGCAGGTTTGCGTCAGAGGATCTACATAGACGTCAAGATTCAGATGTATGAGACTGATAAGTGCAGCAGTAGTAAGATCTTGCTCAAACAAAATGCCATCGCCGGCTTGGTGATGCCTTCGGAAGACGGCGTCCCTCAACTCGTCCTGCACATCCATTACATAGCTCAAGAAAGCCGATTCCGAGTCCGGAGGGAAGTGGCGAGCAGCGCGGAGAAGAATGACTAGGCACACGCCAGCCGTCTCGTTCTTATTCCGCAGCCCCTTCCGCAGCCCGTCAAGGAATGCCACCCTTTTAGTCATGTTACCACCCTTGGCCTCTCGAAGATTACTTGCCACCTCGAACACCTCGGGCACGAGCATGAGCAGAGTCGTCTGGAAAGGATAGAGGGAAGACCGTCTCCTGCCGTTGTCGCCCAAGGAATGCGTCATGTCGGCCAGCGTGTCTGGCCCACCGTCGAGTTTCTTGTGTTGGCTATGCAGCCGCACAAACTCGTGGGGATAGTGCTCGATCCATCGGAATATAAGTAACGGAGCTACTAGAGCCACTGTGTTCTGATATATCCTCCGGAAATGGAGAAAGACGGAGCTAAGTTCCTGCAGGACAAGGCCGAGCTTCTGAGAGTCTACCCATAGATACGAAAGGATCCTCAGGATGACCAGTAAACTCCTGTCTTCCTCGGACAGGGTAGCACTCTGAGCTGTACCAGCCTGCGAGGAAGTAGTGGCATGTTTATCATGTATCGCATGTCCTACAAAGGCAAAAGAGGTTGACCAGTTTGAGGCACTCAGGAACTCGACAATCACCTTGATATCAGGCTCCACATCCTCCTTGTCCTCGTCTTGATCTCGGGAACTCAGAGTATCGTGAGCGGTGTCAGAACCGCTCGACGAAGTGAGACTGCGTGCCGAGTCCTCATATTTCGGATCCAGAATCTCGTGCACGAAGTCATCCTCCAACACTGATTTCGCAGGTATAATGTACCCGTCCGGGATCGGCTGGAGGAAGAGTTTGAGGCGACTAATGACGCGCCGTACGATCTTATCATCAATAGGTCTGGGGACCACCGGATTGGCGGCGGAGGGAGCACTGGATGAGAGAGAGGAGCGTTCATTTGAGCTGGATTTACGAAGCGCTTGCCAGTGGGCGGAACAGCAATCGGCAGCGAGGGCGATGATATACTTTTCGGATTGGAGGTAGTGGGGTGGATGATGCGCGACGGTCTTGAACGGGTGTGCCAATTCTTCGAGCAAGGAAACAAGCGAGTAGAGTACGTGAGCTATCGACGTCGTGCTTATCTGCACGATGCTTTTGCGGGTGACGGTAACAATCTCATCGTGTTTGAGTTCGGAGCTATGCGTGCCAGTGCGATGTGGGAGCTACGCGGAGACCAACATCAGCAGAGGCCTCTTCCATCGAAAACGGGATAAGGTTACGGCACACCACCCGGCGGCGCATGCCAGCAAGGTGCCAGTTTCACAGGCCCGAGAGAAGGGGCGGGAGATTTACCCTCGTTGTCAGTCTTTCGACCAGAGAACCAACCAACTCGGCATCGCTACTCATTTTGCGATCGGATACCGTTGAATCACAGTCGAGTATGGTCTATCCAACGTCATGACGGCGCCATCAAACGCGTTAAACCTTGGGCCAAAAAAAAGAGGTGCTTCAGAACTGCGAGTCGAGAGGGGCGGAGCGCAATTTCGAGTCCCGAGTCGGGTAACCTATTCGGGTACTACCTAAGGTTAACCTAGTAGTTGATAGCCACAACCCGGCTGCCACTTGCTGATCTTAGACCTCTCTTTCAACAAAGCCCAGTCTAGATAGGTAATTTGGTTCATACGCCAAAATACGATATTTCAATAGGGTATGTGATGGTGAAAGCCGGCACTTGGGCATTTGAGCATACTGGGCGGGAGTGGCCTGATAAGATAAGGTAACGTTGTGTCGGGGGTTAATGTATTGCTGTAGATTAGAACCCACATGGGGATGTGGTTAATTGGCCAAGGATTCTATACCAATTACCTACAGGCCCACGGGGCAAGAGGGTTCACGATAGTACAAGAAGAGATGTACAGCAGCACAACCTGGACTCCATCTGGTCACTGCCTACCTAAGCACTTGGAATGTGACATGGAGTACCAGGTATTATTTATTCTCCAGATGCCATATACCACAACCATTGCAGGTTCAGAAATAAAACTCAACTCCAAGTAGTATCGGTGAGACTTGATGAATTGCACATGTCTGCCCTATAAATTGAAGTGAATCATACAAAAGAGAACAGATGTTGTAACACTGGCAGATTGGCAAGCAAGACCAATTGGTTATGGTAGGTAACAAAATAGGTTGTGGTGATCCATCCATGTAAATCTTGGAGAACAGAACCGATGTCTCTTCTCCATGATAAACAAACGTCGAGTCTGATTTTATGATATCATACACCATTGGACATAACAATCCCCAAACGCCTTTTATCCATGCATATCCCTTCTTCTGTGAGTGCTCATCTACTACCATATCCACGCCCTCCGCGATAATTGCGCCCATCGTCATAAGGTCGGCGATCTCGCCCTTGGTGCCCGGAAGAAGCGCCGTTATATTGGCCCCCATAATCCTGGTATGCTGGAACTTGCTGCCCATGACGCTGGTTGTATCGTTGGGTTCCATACGACGCCCCGTAGTTGCCCCGACCGCTGGGATAGCCACCAGCCGGGTTACCGTAGGCACCCTGAGAATTGCCGAGATATGCCGGGGGTGGAGGTGGGGGCACGCCACTTCCAAACCCAGGGAAGCCGGGAGGCGGTGGAGCCCAGCCCGGGGGGATCACGGGCGGTACCGGATATGAAGGGGGCCCGTTGTATCCGGGGCCATTGTAATATCGTGAGGGTTGGCGGTCACCTCCCCCACGGCGCGAGTCTTGCCCGTAATTCATCCGCTCTCTCCTCCCATCATCATACTGACGGCCGAGGGGGGCCCCACGATAACTGCGACCGTTGTTCCTGGCTTTGCCCTTGAGCTCCTCAATGTCGCTGCTAGTCAGTGCAGGTGTGGGTAGCTTGACGCCGCGCAACAGCATCGATTTGTGAGTATGAGAGGAACTCGGCATGTCGTAGTGCACCCTATAGTCATGTTAGCATGGCCTGGTTGAGGGCATCGGGATGACTCGACTTACGTTAATGAGCGATCATCGTCCACATCAGGCATCCCTTTCCGTTCCAACGGATACTCTAGAGTTGCATGAGGGAGATACTCCGGCATCTTCTCAACTTTGCCCGACAAGCCTTGGCTCTTCCGTGGGTCTAGGTCGAACTTTGAACTACCTTGCTTTTTCGAATAGAACTGTGTGATGATGTCATCATATAGTTCCTGATTTGCCTCCGAGAGCAGCAGGTATTCTCTGCCTGGCTCGTTACGCGCAGCGTCGTCTGCTGCCAGCAAAGGGTATTTCTCCTCCACCGCGGCCAACAACCGAGGCATCTCAATGAAGGGTAGAAGGGCAACACCTTGCCATGCCATCTTTTTGCCGTTGAGGTCAACCACGAAGTCTTCCGGGTAGAAGTCGATAATGGGGCTGTCTTGGTCAGTCATCAATGGGTGGAACACATCTGGAAGCACGTGACGTGAAGCTGCCGGCTGCACGCTCATGAGCTGCTCAAACGGCCTCGCGATTCTGCCCTTCTCAAAATTGATCTCTAGCTTGGCGAGATCCTTGAAGTCCTGCGCGAATGGTGCGTAGTGGTAGGGGTAAAACCACTCCCAGGAGGGGCAGCCTTGGAAATAGTATCTGAGAACCCAGGCCAGGCCCTCGGTGTACGCCCAGGCCACCTTGCGGCGGAAGTCGAGATCTTTGGGGTCCACGTGAAACTTTTGTTCGTAGTACCGATCCGCGTACCCGTCTTCCCAAAGTCGGACGCTGTCTTCTGGCTCCTCTGCAGCGTTGGAGTCGTTACCCGGAGTATTGCTGCTGTCTGCCTCCAATTCCGACGCTTTTCTTTTAGACCCCGACGTAGGCGTCTGCACTTCGGAGCCCTCGCCTGGAGCCTTACTCGGTGTTGACATGAGACCTTGGATCTGGCTCTTCAAGACGGCAGCAGCACTCTTATTTGCCGTGTTAGCATCACGAGCTTGAGTGCCACGGTTGACGATCATATCGTGCGTAAGATCTTTGGCCAGTCCACCGGGAAGACCGTTCTCAGCCACGCCATCATGGCCGTTGGTGCCTTTGTAAGAGCTCTGGCCATTGCGCTGTTGCTCCTGCAGCTTCCGTCGTTTGAAACTAGCTTCTCTTCTGTCTTCGACCTCTTTTCGACGTCTAAAAATGGCGTCCTCCTGTTTTCCAAGACCATCGAGGATGTACTGTGCGCGTTCGAGATCAACGTGTCCATCCTTCGTCATATACCCTCCCATAAACGGCAAGTTGTCTCTCCATATGGCGGTCAGGGTGTCGATGCCGTTCTCGCGGATCTCAAGAGCGGGAAGGTGAGGGAGGAAATCGTTACCAACGAAAAAGCACATAAACACCCAGTCGTCTATGGCGCGTTCCATATCCCAGCGGAATGGTAGCCCGGGAACCTCGAGCTCTACGGCAAGATACTCTCGCAGCACTGACACATGTAGCCAGATGAACGGCTTTAACTGGACCTCCTTATCCTTCTCGTCGAACTCACCGTCCTTCTCTTTGGTCTCGCCGCGGCAATTCCTAGCCTCGTGGCCCTTTTGACCACAGACTCTGCAGGTCCGACTTTTAGCATCCTGAAAAAAGACATCTTCTCGAAGCACGCGAAAGTGCGGTTCATGAGTCGCAAGACCCAGCATTATCAGATCAGCATCCAGCCCATAAATAACGTGTCTTGTGTTTGGGTCGTGGTCAGGCGACGCTCTCTGCGAACGGACAAAGTTCATGATCTTGTGTTCACCCTCCCCGGGGACTGTGGCATCAGAGATAATGACTTTCATATTAGCCCAGCCGGGATCAGTGTTCAGCTTGTAAGCACACCAATATCTCAAACTGATAGCTAGGATGTCCATAAAAGGGGTACCAGGTGTAATGGAGTTGGAGTCGAACGCCTTCTTCGTCAAGGACGCGAGTGTTTCGGGGGGCAAGACACCTCCATTCTGTTGTTTGATCATCTTTACAAGCTCCTCCTTGTCAGCCTGCTTCTCCTTAGCCTCTTGCGCGGCGCGAAAGCGACGGGATCGCTGTTGATTCATCTTCGCGCGGGGAGCAACGCCATCTAAGAGGAAAGAAAGATGAAATGAAAGAATTAGCAAGTCTTGTAGGCATACCGGAAGATGAATTGTTCAGTCGTCAGCTTACGTACCAATGGCAATCATCAGAAGTTTCCTTGGTCGAACCATGTTGACCACACGATCAGTGTATTTGAATATCTCCAGCATCATCTCCTCCTCGTCCTTAGGAGCGGGTTTATCCTCCGGATGTGAGCACGGGTGCACGATTCCGTTCATGTCGAGGTAGAGATTGTCAAATTCTTCGCCGTTCGGGTTGGGACGGGTGATGTCGACGGGTATGACAGATCCATCTTCCATCACAATCGGCTTGTCCTCGATCACGGGCGAGATGATCTTGGGGTATTTCGTGGACAGCCATCGGAACGCAGCGGGGATACCCATGGTGGCGATGGCAGATACGGTGACCGGAGTTCCCGTCTATCGCAAGACAAAAGTGTGTCGGATAAGGCAGATAACACAGACTCTGTCTGCCGGATATTATGGATCTAGGTCCGAGCTCAGGCCAAAGCAGCAGGGCAAAGGTGCTTTAAGGATCAGCCCACGAAAATCAAAGACCGTAAGATGCTGGGTGGCGACCAGGTCAGACGCTATGCACTTGCGCGCGCCAGGCTGATGGAAAGTTGCCAATGAACCGTATAACGCGTATTGTTGGGCTTGTCTTCTGGCTTGCCGTTCTCGAAGGTGTCCGGAAAGGAAGGATTGTAGTCAAGTCCTAGTACAGGCCAACAAAGAACGCGGCAGGTGTGATTGCACTCTTTTCGGGCGCAGATCAGAAATAATGCAAGCAACAAGCTTTTGTCCTTCCCGATCCACAAGAGACACCTTGGTAAGAGTATGTGAGTATGTAGGTAGAAAGTATGAGGAAAAGAGTTTAAGAGATGAATTATCGTATGTACCTATTTGCCGGGCTCCACTATCCACGCATTTAGGGTACTACATGTACATAGTATGCGCCTCCTACTGGGCGCCGCCCCACTATTCCCACCGAGGTCGAGACCTTATGTACACCTAATCATGTAGGCTACTGCTGTACTAATATAAACATCTGGGGCTTGTACCAACAGGTGTCCCCTGGGCTGGTTGCATGGAGGTTTGTACTGCTTGTTTTGCTGTACACGTATCTCTGTATTTGACGCTTTATCAATGCACCAGTCAAAACCAGTATCGAGTCTTGTCTTCCTTGCCCAAGCGCGTCAATGCTCATCGTCTTGTGACAAGATAGTTTCTTTCTGCCAATGGCCTTGTTACGCGTAAACGTAGAGCAAAGGTACGAACTATGTTTTCGAGCATTGCTGCTGCCGCTCCTGCGAAGCAGTCTGTCGGTGATACCATAACCATCCTCAGTGGACGTCTGAGCTCGGCCACCCTCCTTGAAGACCGTCGCGCTGCTATTCTCGGCTTGCGCAGCTTTGCCAAGGACTACCCTGCCTCAGTCGCTTCGGGGGCTCTAAGGAGTCTGATATCGTGCTTATCCAGCGATGGCGAGGACGTCGATACTGTCAAGGTCGTTCTCGAGACCTTGTTGATGCTCTTCAACCCTAACCAAGACAGTCCCGAAGCTTCTGAGGAGATAGCTCTATGGCTTGCCGATGAGTTTACACAAAGACAAGAGAACGTAACCTTGCTACTTGACCTTTTAGAAACCACCGATTTCTACTCCCGACTGTACTCGTTACAACTGCTCGTCGCTATTCTATCCGCCCGCACGGAAAGGACCGAAGAATGCATCTCCCTAGCTCCGTTGGGCATCCCCCGTCTAGTTGCTGTCCTTGATGACCGACGCGAGGCAATCCGCAACGAGGCCCTGACGCTTCTTACGTACCTCACCCCAACCTCACAACTGATACAGCAATCGGTTGCCTATCAAAATGCCTTCGAACGGATATTCGCTATCATTGAAACAGAGGGGTCGTTGTCCGAGGGCAGCAGAACCGTCGAAGATTGCCTGATATTCCTAGCCAACCTTCTCCGTCTGAATTCTTCGAACCAATCCCTGTTTCGGGAGAGCGGGCTCGGCCTGCAGCTCGCTAGGTTGCTGGAGAACTCGTATCGGGCAAATGAAGAAGGGGGCGAGGAAGAAGTCGCAAGCTGGGCTCAGGAACAACGCCACAGAAACATATACGCCTTGCTGGCTGTTATTCGTCTTTTCCTAGTACCTGGGGCAGTAGGGACGTCACAGAACCAGGCCGCCTTCTGGCAACACGGCGTCCTTTATCATGCGCTACAACTCGCGTTTAGCCACACTGCCGAAATGCGCATCAGAGCCGAGGTTCGGGATTCTCCCTGATCCCACTAAGAAATACAGTGATTGATGTATGTCTCGTAGGCTTTGACTACTTGTGCCGACACCATTAGAGGCAATGCGAAGCTCCAGGAGAACTTTGCGCAGCTTCAAGTGCCTCCGGTATTTGAAACTGCGCCAGCCACCAATGGACATCCAAATAGCCCACGTGGGATTCCGCCTATCTACGTAATAGACGGTCTGCTTGATCTTTCGCTGAGTGTGCCTTCGGCGCAGGCTTTCGACCTCCGTGTGGCTGCGTGTCAGTGCATCCAAGCGTACTTCTTCAGTCATCCTGAAGTCCGCATGCACTTCATGCGACGCGCTATCGACGGACATGCGTCTGGCGCCGACGAGACAGCGAACGTACTGACGACGCTGTTGCGGCCCCTTGATGATCTGGCCATAAATGACCCGTACCGCCACTGGTTCGCTGCTACCATCATGTTCCACCTCGTTTTCGAAAACCCTGAAGGCAAGGCTCTTGCCATGTCGGTAACCGAAGGAGATGCCGCGAACGGTGAAGAGGTGGTAACATGCATTCAGACCATCACTGCACATCTCGTCACAGCCCTTGCCAGGGGGGAGGACGATCGGGTGTGTGTCGGATATCTCATGCTGCTGATTGGGTGGCTGTTCGAGGACATGGACGGCGTGGACGACTTCTTGGGAGAAGGCAGTAACGTCCACGCGCTCGCACAGCAAATAGTACGCCACCCGGCCGGCAGCATCCTGGTGCAGGGCCTATGCGCGATGGTGTTGGGAGTCGTCTACGAATTCTCTACCAAAGACTCACCCATTCCACGCTCCACACTGCACTCCGTTATTATGTCACAGGTGGGACGTGAGAAGTACATGGATGCCCTCAACAAGTTACGCAGCCATCCTTTCATGAGGGATTTCGAAGTTACGCCGCAAAAGGCAGAAGACTCTGGGAACCTACCAGACGTCTATTTCCACTCGACGTTCGTGGAGTTTTTCAAGGACAACTATAGCCGCATAGCTAGAGCCATCGACCGGGATCCTGGCATGGAAATCTCCGTAGTCACAAATGGTGTGCAAAAGGGCATCTCCCGTGAGCTAGTGGACTCCCTACGTTCGCAGCTCGAGGAGAAGGAGAAGGCGCTGCAATCATCCCTTTCCGATGTAGCATCTCTGCAGGGGAAACTGGGTCAGGAACAAGCTGATCACCGCCAGTCCAAAGAAGCATGTGCTGCCGACCTTGCCCGTATCAAGAGCATCAACGAAGCTATGCAGCACCATCACGAAGAAGAGCTTCAGTAAGTGCATCACAGCCCGGATGGTGCGTAGAAGTGCGGGATGTGGCGCTAATAGTCAAAGAAAACTTCGGGCACAACACCAGGCAGACGAGGAAGCACACAAACGACAGCTTGAAGCCTGTCGAGATGAGGGGGCGGCCGCACTGGAATCCTTGCGTGCGGAAAATACGGCCAAGGAAGCCGAGCTACAGAGACAGGTCGACTATGTTCGCAAAACCGCCGAAGCTGAAGCTGCCCGTGTCCGAAGAAGAGCTGAGGCTGAATTGGCGGACCTTCGGGCTACCATCAGCCGTCTAGAGGTCGACGTCATGAAGGTTCGCCCGCTCTCCCGTCTGCTTGCGGCAACGACAGTAAAAACCACGGCTAATCTATGGATAGGCCAATAAAGCCAGAACTGAAGAAGTGCAGGCTGTCCGAGAGGAGTTTGAGTCCCGGATATCAGACGAAGAATCGAAGTTGAAGTCTGCTGAAGAACGAGCTGTAGACCTCGAAGAACAGCTATCGGCAAAGCAGGCGGAGATGGAGCAGGTATGCTGGATAGTATGCGGAAGACTTACGCATGTGCTTACCCGAAAACAGGCACAAAAGGCTCTGAAGCAAAAGGATGAACAGCAGTTGTCTACACAGACAGAGTTGGACGATCTGCTTATGGTATTCGGAGACCTGGAAGAAAAGCTAGAGAAATACAAGGTATGGTCCGCTTGGAGAGACGATGATGTGGAAACGGAAACTCACAATTGGTAATAGAAACGCCTTAAGGACCTGGGCGAAACTATATCTGATGGCGAAGAAGACGACGAAGACGACGAAGACGACGACGAAGCGGGTAGTGCTGCGTAGGGAATGAAGGCGGAAAGTTCAAAGCCGTCGCTAGCTAGGATTCCGGAATCGAGACGAGACTGGAGTGTACAAGACAATCAAAGGCTTTGATGGCCTTCTTCGAGTCGATCTTCTCCAGGGCCCAATAAACAAGTTATGCATGTACCCCATATGCGACGTCAAAATTATGTGTTTACACAATCTTGCGCACCTCCACAGTCCCACTTCTCAAGAAATTCTCCAAAAGTTTCAAGATATTAACCTAGCATCACAACTTGCGAGACCTCAAACTATAGCACCAAGACAACGGCGACAAGAAGCTCATGTGGAGGGTGCCCATTCGTTTGAATAGCAGAATTTTTAGCGGAGAGGCCCACCACACGCCCGCTTTCTCCGCGTCTTGAGTGTCTTGAGTGTTTTTGAGTGGCCTGAGTACAGTATCACTGCTCCACTGACCAGCACTCATCATTCAACCACACACAACTTGCCATTTACCGACCTAGTTGCGCGTCTCTCGGCAAATAGGCACATCTGGCAACCGGTATCCTCTTATCGGTCTGAAAGGACATAGTCTACCAAAAGCTCTCAGGCTCGCACTGAAAATGTCCGTGGCAACAAAAGCGAACAGTCGGATTGACGATAACCCCCCCAGCGACTCAGAGTCGGACGACTCGAGAGATGAGGAGGGATGGAACGATGTCGAGGAGGACGAGGAAGCAACTCCTGAAGTGATTTCGCTGCTCGACGATCGCGTCTTTCCTGATGTCAACTCGATGTTGGCGCATTGCAAAGAGAAATACAGCTTTGACTTCTTAGCTGTACGGCAAAGGTTGCGGCTCGATTTTCATGGTTGCGTCAAGCTCGTAAATTTCAGTAGGTTGTTTCCGTTTGCAGGCTGATTTAGTGCTACTGCTACGATAACGCAAGTTTCGGGCATGTGACGGTTGGCGGTACATATGCTAATGGAGCCCGCCAGTCCGTCAACGAGTGCACGAGGGTCTGCCGGTCAGCGAGGCCATATCACACTCAGACATTGACAGCGACGCATATCTGAAACCCGTACTGGATGATGACGCCGTTATCATCGGTCTGTTCGATCTGCCAGAGCTGGATCCAGTACCTGAGGCTCGAAACGCCGAGAGCGGCGCGCTTGTCAACGACTTATTGAAGCGGAACGCCGAACTTGAAGAACGGCTCGCTGAGGTCGTCTCGCAGTACGAGAACTACAGGGCTACCGTGTCAAAGACACTGGACGAGCGCTGGGGCGAGACCGTTACAGAGGACGGCGGCGAAAGGCCCGAGCTCGGGGAGGCTACTGGAAAAGGGAAGGAGAAAGATGTTGCCGAGGCGCAGGAGGACGAGTCGAAATACTACTGGGAGTCTTATGCAGGAGTCGGTGAGTATACAAACAACAGTTGAGTGTGGACCTTCAGCTTTGGACGTTTCGCTAACGTTTCCGGGAGATATCCACGAGACAATGCTGAAGGACACAGTCCGTACCGAAGCATACCGCGATTTCATATACAACAACAAGCACTTATTCGCGGGCAAGACAGTCCTCGACATCGGGTGCGGGACAGGTGAGTCCTTTATTTTACTGGCTGCTGCTCCGGTCCCTGGCTATACCTGGCGTTCTAACACTTCATTCACCGCCCACAGGGATTCTCAGCATGTTCTGTGCTCGCGCCGGGGCAGCACGCGTGTTCGCTGTGGATGCTAGCGAGATCATCGTCAAAGCGCGCGAGAATATTTTCCGTGCCGGACTTTCGGACACTATCACCACCCTTCATGGAAAGATGGAAGAGGTCGAGCTGCCGGTCGACCACGTTGACATCATCGTAAGCGAATGGATGGGCTACTGCCTGCTCTTCGAGGCCATGCTGCCGTCAGTGCTCTTTGCGCGAGACAAGTACCTTGCTCCAGGTGGACTGATGGTGCCCTCACACACAAACATGTGGGTGGCCCCCGTGTCGGATCCCGTATGGGTGTCCGAGAACGGTGAGGCGTTCTGGGCAGATGTGTACGGCTTTGACATGAGCGCCATGGCCAAGGGCATCTACGACGAGGTGCGCGTGCTGAACTGGCCGGCTGACAAGGTGTGCGGCACCCCGAGCGCGTTCAAGATGCTCGACCTGTACACGACGACGGCCGCGGACCTATCCTTTACCGCGCCGTACGCATCACGCCTCACACGGGACGTCGACGCCGTCGATGGCTTCCTGATCTGGTTCGACACATTCTTCTCCCCAACCGCGCCATCTTCCGCAAAAGCGAACGGTGCAGGAGGGGATAACAAGCACAATGTGCCCGACGATGCCGAGGCGCTCAAGTGGATCCTCGACACCAAGGGGAAGCGCGACCATGACCGTGTGGCGTTCACCACGGGGCCGTTCGGCAGCGCCGACACCCACTGGAAGCAGGGCCTCCTGCTCTGCGACCCCCACGTGGCGGACAAGGCGGGCGGGAACGCGGACACGCGCATGGACAAGAAGGACGACGAGGTACACGGCGAGATCACGTTCGCCGTGGCCGAGGACAATGCTCGGGCGCTCGTCATCAAGGCCACGTGGGGCTCGGGCAAGCTGCAGCAGAGTTGGGATCTGAAATAAAGCGGGTTGACTTCGTCCTCGTTTGCTTTGTCGGCTTGCATGGGGGTGGGGGGTGGTGGAGATGTACGGTATCATGCTTCCTTCTGTTTCGGCTTTTTGCTCGCTTGGGCATCCGTCGTCTTCCATCCCCGGGAAACGGCACAAGGCTTCCGGGAAAAGTCAAGATAAGCGTGATAGTGAGCTGTATTCTGGCCACATATTCATAGCCGAGTCCCGAAGCAAATGCAGTGTTGTGCATACTATCTACTACTTACTTACTCCTCGCCATGTGTTGTCGCCGTTTTATGCTGGCATGCTTCGATTGTCCAATCCTTTTATATACATATGTAAGGCCATATGGGCTGACCCTCCCGAGCTGATACCAATCAATTCTTACTGAGGTACCCATAAATCCACAAGACGGCATTCCGTTCACAACGTTAAATGTTTCTCTCTATTATCCCCCCTATCCTTTTGTCTACCATTTATTTCTCTAGCCACATTTCGTAGGCATGTGCGTGAATCTATGCTACCGTTCATCAGCTAAGTACCCATATCCTAGGTAGATAGCCACCTCTGCTTGCTGGCCCTTCTATACTACCTGACCTGCTTCTTACTTATTTGCCAAACCCGTGCCGCAAACGGGTGACGGGCACCCATCCATCACTGGGTTTTCCATTTGAACGCCTTTTTGCGCAAAAGCACTGCCAACGCCTCCGGTGGCATGAAAAGAAAGATAGAGCTAATGTACAAATTTGACTCTCTATGAGAGTCGTGATGCAGATGGCAAGTTATTTAGATATATTTCATGGGTGGTGGCTACCGCTACCGCTGCGGATTAGGCTGTGGTGGAGGTGGGGGGGCCTGCCGGGTTGAACCGCCCGAGGCCAGCACACGTGGCGCCCCGACTACGTTTGACGCTGTTGCCGGATAGGGCGGGTTGTTGTTACCATGTAAAGTCTGGCTAGGAGGTGCGGCAGCGTACGGGTTGGACAGACCGATCTGCGCCTCCTCGTCGAAGGCAGCTAGGTGCTGCGTGACCTGGAAGCTCGGTGCCCTACCCCTCCTGTACCCCTCGGCCGGTACTGATTCGCCTGCTCTCCGGAAGCCGCTGCGCTGGCTCTCGGTCTTCCTCAAGGACTTGGCAGAGGCGATGCTCGACCGGACGCCGCGATCGACGGACAGTCGGTTGGTGGTATCGGACATTACATCATCATCGTCGCGGTTGTAGCCCCCTCCCGCTTCTGCCGCACTCAGTGGGTTGATAGTGTTGAACCCTTGAGCGGCTGGATCTCCGCTAGACAGGTTTTTCGCGACATTTGTAGGCACCAGGCGTGCGGCCTCCTTCTCCATGGCCGCCTTATCACGAGCAGCGGCGGCTTCAGCGTCCGACACGCTGACCGAGTAGGTGGGGTTCGTAGGGCCGCCCAGGGCTTCACCTCCGCCGCCAGGGGCGTAGACGGGCACCTTCTTCAGTGCCTGCGCAAGTGCACATATGAACTTGGATCTGCGGGTGGCTCGGACTGCCTCGTTATGCCAGTTGGACTTGTGCTTGATGGTGATCTTGAGCTGGAGCTTGTCTAGATCGCCGACGCCTGAAACGCTGATAGTGATATCTTGCTGGAAATCTCTGGAATTTTCGGGTGACCGAACGAACTTTTCCATCTCCAGTCTCAGTAACTCAATGTCCTCGAAGCTTGTGTCGTAGGAAACGTTGAGATCGATGACCTCCTTCATCGCTTTGCTTCGCGACACGTTCTCGATCCAGAGAGTGTTGAGCACAATATTGGGAATCTGCACCACCTGCATCTTGTCGATCCGCGTAAAGACTGTGTATAGCAATGAGATCCTTTCGACAATAAGTTGTTCCTTTTCGGGCCCGGTGATGTCGACACGATCTCCAACATCGTACGGGTGTTTGACGAACAAGAAGATGCAGGAACCGAGAAATTCCTGGGTCGTGACGGCGAAAACGAAGGAAAGGGAGAGTAGCGTGGTACCGGCAGTCGCCAAGGTGGTGATGAAAGAGCTTTGGAAGAATGCCACTATGTTTCCCAGTCAGCCAATGAACCTCACAATTATAGGACTTGACCTACAGAAGACAAAGATGACGATCAGCAGCACGATAAAGAGCAGAATCTTGTCGAATACTCCCAATGCCTGGCCAATGTCTTGCATGCTATTGCCGATGGCTTTCCTCTCCTTTGCGATGTCCACCACCTTCCTGACCATCTCGTCCAGGCTGATGTCGCCATTGCCATCGTCGTCAAGGGCATCGAAGCATTCCTCAGCTTCCTCCCGGTGGCTATCGCCGAGGACCTCGGCAATGTCTTCGGCATAGAGTGCATCCTTTCCTTCCACAACGAATGACATCCAGATACGCCGAGCCAGAGCCTCCGACGTCTTGACTTTTTCGAGAGCTTCGAGAACAATGGAGTGAGCAGAATTGGGGCTGAATACCTGCTTGCCAGTAATCTCCGAAGCAAGGTTGCCAAAGGCAGACGTGACTTTGTTGCCGAATCGGCCGACATTGCCGATCAGCTTCACGGGCGTGACTCCACTCTTCCGATTCCGCCTGCCCTTCTTCTTGCCTGCAAGGAGAATCTCGATACTATCGTTGATTATCTCGTCCTCTTCGAAGAATTCGTCACAGTACATAGGAAACAGCTTGCGGGAAGCGTCGAACATCAGGCCGAGGAGGTGGACATCGCGCTTCGAGTCCTGTATCCGATTGGCGAACGAGCGTTGATGATACGTGATGCTGATGAGTTGCACAATCGCCTTCTCGCCGAGGAAGATGGCCGCGGACACGAAAGAAGCGCCCAGAATCTTTGCAATGGTGTTGGTCCAGGGCACACCTTGGTGGCGATTTTGCAAGAGATTCACGAACACGAGGAAGTTGGCTAGAGCCCAGAAGAAGAGGGACAGAGGGATCTGGAGGTTGCGGAGAAGGGCGGCGTACTTCCTGGTTCCAGGGCTGATAACGCCGGTGAAGAACATGAGTGCCGGTGCGAGCAACCAAGCGACGAGTTTCCCGACCCAGAGGGACAGCCAGCCGCTTTCGATCCAGACGAAGAAGTAAAAGAGTGACGGCCCTTCCTCCCCGTGAGGGCCTCTTCCGACAGGGATGTCATTATACTTATTCAGGGCTGCAAGGATAACGATGGGCGCAGCCAGTAAAATTGCAATAGGGACGATATAAACCAGATATCGTGTAGTGAAAGACGCGTGGATTATGCGATCGTAAAGCTTT
The DNA here is from genome assembly GCA_022385605.1 of Xylariaceae sp. FL0594. NCBI lineage: Eukaryota > Fungi > Ascomycota > Sordariomycetes > Xylariales > Xylariaceae > Xylariaceae sp. FL0594. The sequence continues at coordinate 261,999 of MU280775.1, forward strand.
CCCATGGTGGTAAGAGACAGATCGTTCGCCGCAAGGTTCTCAGGAGATGGTGACCGCTCATCGCTCTTAGCCTGCCTGCGGCCGCGGTGGAAGAAATGATGGGATTTCTCCTCGTTCTCGCCATTGTATACAGATCCGTCGGCCTCAAAGCCGGTGCCCAGACCCTGGTTGGCTTTTCGAGCGCCAGTAGAGCTCGCGTTGCTCCGTATCGTGGTCAAGGGAATATCTCCGTCAGGCATGTTGGAGCGTGATGATCCAAGGGGGACAAAACCCCGAGGGGACATTGGAGATCTGACAGACATATTAAGGGTGATGGGCGTGGACACGTGCCGAAAGAAAAGGCCAAGTGGTTCGTGCTAAATCGCGTGCTGCTCTCCGCTCCAAACCAGGAAGATTGCGACTGAGCGACAGTCGTCCCACAGGATGTACATTCCAAGACCGCACCGGGCGGTCAAGTGGAAATGCTGCTGAGCAGTGAGAAGTGCGTGCGTTCGCGCCTGCCTCCTCTAGGGCAAACTGTCAATAAGAAGAGTGAAACGACCACAAATAAGGAAATTGAGAGGTGAAGAGTCTAGTGTAGAAGGTTAAGTGTTGTTCCCAGATAAACGAGAGACCGGGAGAGACAAAGAGGCTGAAGAGGGAAAAATAAATTTCTACAACATCGTATTCACCACAGATAGTTGACATCAAAGAGGAGAACTTAAGCTAGTTAGAGTGTGTGTACAAGGCAGTTAATAACTGGTTGGCTCTATTGAATGCGCCCACCAACAACAGTACAACATAGAAAGGGAGGTACAGAGGTGCCCGCCACTTTGCACCTTCCAATGTTATGTTTTATGTGTACACAGTATCTTGTGCTCGACTCGAGTGACTGCCAGGGGATCTACGGTATGGAAATATGTAGGGATAGATTCACTGGGTCCGCTAAAGTAAGTAATTCAGTCCGGGCCCACAAGGTGAAAACCAGAATGTGTTCCACCTTCCGATCTGTTCAGCTCATGTTGAAGTACAAGGCAGTTAGTTGCAGTGTTATATGTTGCAAGAATTTTCACATTCCGATGGGTGCCAGCCTTGGCCTATCTGAAATGCAACCTGGTTTTGGGAGTTGGAGGTTCAGTCTCTAAGGTTAAGATACCCGTTCCGGTAGAGTGGGAAAAATGTTTCATGCCTCGCCCCCACACGTATCCGCCCCAAATGCAGGGGCTGGACTACTGAAAGGGTTTCCGCTGTTTGAGACTTCAGTCCCAGCCTCCCAGGGAAGTGCCAAGGTCTCAGCCTACAATACATACATACGTCAGATCAGGGTTTCTGGTTGACGTTGCAAGTGACTGATTGGTGAACCCAATCGACGCCACTGCAGCCCGGTGGCACCTACTGTGTCTCTTGGTATCGCTACTGTATACTTTGTACTTAGAGGCTGAGAAATGTGCCACTCAGGGGGCTGCATCTGCAGGTGCCCTGACTCGGTTGACATCAAAGGCAGTGCCGGGCCGTCTCCGACAGTCCGGTTGTTGTGTACTGTAGGCAGGCGCCTAGGATTCCGGTGTTTCAACTATCTTGGAATTCTTACTTGTATCCGACCTCCTTCCTGTTCCTGTCCGGGAAGAATACAAAGCGGTTATAAGTTAATCTGTTATTTAATTCTAAATTTTTGATACCTAGACAAGACTTCTACTTGTAATGCCCATGTTACAAGTATCATTCCTTTAACTAGCAAGAGCAATACAGTACGCAAACAGGTAAGCGTGTAGACTATGTACAGTATATCAAATATGTGCATACTTCTGCAAATTCCCGTGCGCCATGAAGATTTGCATCTTACTGTGTACTGCCGTATTGTTTACACAATCAAAACCTCCCTGTTACATGGCCGATATTGAAACGTGAAAGTTGAGACGTGTTGACTTGGACATTCTCTAGTCTAACTACCTTCCTTGTGTCTACTGTCCCAGTAGGTAATTGCTCAAAGGGAACTGTGGCTCAACAACAACCGATTCTACTTATCGGCATTGCAGTACCGCTGTACCAATTTCCGGGACTTTGGACAATGTCATTTTCACCTTGGGGATTGATAATTGAAGGAATCAAATGGTTTGGCATATCGTGGTACAGCAGTACAGCTTGTCTTCATGTTAAGCTTTGTCAGAGATATGTGATGAGGGAGCCAGCTGCCAGTCTGACTCAATTTCCTTATTGACGTACCCCCACCTCCACAATGTAGGGTCTGTATGTACTGATTCATGCCGGACCCCTAGATGCCGGACCCCTAGAGGAGAATGGAGAATGACAAGTTGAGCCACTCGCAAAGCACGCTGGGGGGAGAGCTATGCCGAGGTATGACGCTACCAAAGGCATTGTTCCATCGAGAGAAGCGCACCGGGCCAAGCCGACCCAGTTGGATAAATAATGACAGTAAATAATGACAGGTATTCTATGATATTCGATTTGCTCAGGGCAAGTCAACACGGCGGGTACACGTGGAACCGGTATGTAAATACCGGTTTCTAAAGTGATATCATGATTGCTGTAGTACAATTGCCGGGAGGGCATTGGTTTGTAGTTGGGTGAACTCCTGTTTAATTAGATATTGTAAATTACTAGTTACAATGCAGGTTGTAATTGAATGAAAAGCAAGAAAGTTCCACACTGTTTACAATTTCTTAAAGTTGTCATTTGTGACTGTCAAACACAAATGTGGCTTTACAGTATGTCACGTGACCGCGCATCCCTTAGAAGCCACGCGTCTGTGACAGAAACGCGTCTTTCTGTTCGCGAATTTGAGGTTGTTACTGCAGTATCTCCTCAAACTCGCATCCGCCATCATGAGACGCTCCGTTCGACAAGCAGCGCAGCGAAATGCCCGGGCGTCCAGAACTACAACACGTGAAGGCCTAGAAAGAGCGGACAATGATACGCGTCTGTCGGCCCAAGAGACGCCAAATCAAAAGAAAAGAACATGGCAGTCCGTTGAACCTGCAGATGGCAAAGACGATGACTACCAAGTCTCAGAAGAGGAAACCAAGCGGAAAAAGAAGCGTAGCTTGGGCGCGCGCAAAACCAATGGGCGCAAGAATGGGAGCATATTGGACAATTTTGGACGCATCTTTGGCGATGAGATAACGGCATCCGATACGCCACCGTGCCAACTTCCTCTCCGTGCCCACAATGTATACTACCATCGGCCCATTCTCCTGGACAGTCGGGAAGGGCGTAAGGACCTTCTCGACTGGTTCGATGGCGTGAGCTCGCTGCGGGCTATGCCATGGCGCAAGCCGTGGATCAACCCACGGCTGCCGGAGAATAGCGAGAATCCAGAATCACTCCGGCAAAAGCTCGAGCGACGCGCCTACGAAGTATGGATCAGCGAGATCATGCTGCAGCAGACGCGTGTCGCGGTCGTCATCAACTACTGGAACCGGTGGATGGAGAAATGGCCCACCATCCACGACTTGGCCGCCGCTCGCCCCGACGATGTCCTGGCTGCCTGGCGCGGACTCGGCTACTACAGCCGCGCCACGAGGATACACGACGCCGCGCACCTGGTGTGCTCCGATCCGACGCTGCGAGGCCTCTTGCCTTCGGAAGTGGGCGAATTGGTGGCCAAGGTGCCTGGGGTTGGTCGCTACACTGCTGGCGCCATCTCGGCCATCGTGTTCGGACGCGCGGCGCCCATGGTGGACGGCAACGTACTGCGAGTCTTGAGCAGGCAACTAGGGCTCCTGGGCGATGTGAAGACGGATAAAGCAGTTATCGACCTTTTATGGGCGGCGGCTGACAGTCTGGTCAAAGCTGTCTCGAAAGATAGGAGCGGCGAGGAGAGTCCGGACGCCTCGGCAGAAGCCAGCAGCAGTGACAGGCCAGGAAGATGGGGACAAGCACTGATGGAGCTAGGCAGTACGGTGTGTACGCCTAAGCCCGACTGCGGAGCGTGTCCCATCCAGAAGAGCTGCCGGGCCTATGGTGAAGGGCTCCAACTTGCGTCTAAAAGGGGGCTTGCCCCTGGTGTGTCACCTGCAACGTCTGCGTCCCCCTTGCTGCCTGATATCGAAGATTCGTGCAACTTCTGCAAACCACTCCAAGATGTTTTGGACAGTAAAGGCGAGGCAGATGGCCAGATTGTGCCACTGTCAAAGACAGTCAACCGCCATAATAAGAGGAGGCCCAGATTCATAAGGCAGTCGAGCCTATCGGCATTCTTCGAGCCGTCCGAAGAAGAGGACAAGGGAAATGTCACCGCGGGCGCTTCTCCTGCAAAGATTACTAGAGCCGGTTTGGGCGTCATAGTCGATCACGCCAAGAAGTTCCCGGTTAAAGTTGTGAAGAAAGCTGTCAAGGAACAGGAAACACTCGTGTGCGCTATAAGGAGTCCCGACGGGAAATACCTGCTCCACAGACGTCCGTCTAAGGGCCTGCTTGCAGGCCTCTGGGAGTTCCCCAGCTGGATCGTCCCCGAGGACTACGTAAGCTCGGCAGAGGTGTATCAGCGCGCAGCCGAGCTCTTCGCATCGGGTGTGCTCGACCCTTCGCTCAGGCACAAATCCTTGACGCACCGCGATCTGCGATGTGTGGGCAGGCTGGGGAGCGTGCCTTGGTTATTCTCCCACCTGAAACTGACCATGCATGTCTTTCTGTTCGAGCTGAGCTGCGCAGAAGATGAAGTACAATCAACCCTGTCAGACTCTGCAATGCGATGGAGCGACACTGTTGAAGATGAGTCTATGGGCACGGGGATGCGCAAGTGCTGGGAGCTTGTGCGAGACAAGAACGGCGACTGAATTCAACACCTCCCGCCGGGAAGTATGAGTGATTATCATAATATGGGGTGTCACTCCGGTATTGAGCTTTTGTTGTCCCGGACTCTTCGCTACTGAAATCTAGTAACTCTTCACAAAATCGGTCATGTCTTGCCACCCCTGGGGCTAAACCCGGGGTTCGCCCTCCACCAGGGGGAGAGGCTCTGTGTGCGGCACTGGAATTGTGCCCCATCCCTCCTCGTCTGCTATCAAGACATCGTTCTTCTCCTTAGCATGCCGATGGTAGTCCCGCACGCCCGCCTTGCTTCCGGGGGAGCCTGAGGAAGAGAACCACAACTCCCCATCCATGGTGTCGAGACCTGGCGTCCCCTCTACTATCGTGGTGTTCCAGTGATAGTCCGAAGTGACATTTTGCCTTGTCCTCAACCTCCCCGGTCCGATGGACGTTCCGGTCAGCAAGGGCAACAGCGATATGCCGTCCGTGAGCTTGCTCCTGTCGACGAGGCAGAGAACGGATCCCGGATGGCTGGTCGCGCCTTCGGACTGCACCTTGTACGTGCTGAACAAGTTCATGGGATACGAGTAGGAGGACACGATGTTCTTTGCTGTCGAGCTGGAGTACCTGCCCGAGGACACCATGGCGAGGGATTGGTTGAAGGCGAAATCTGTCATGTTCTGGATGTTGGAATACGAGACATCTTGACTCCAGAAAACGTGGCGGCTCCGTCCTCCGCTCGTGATGGTTGAGGATATCTTGAGACTTCGAGTGGCACTGAGAGAGAAATACAAAGACGTATTCGTTACGGACCCGTTATCCGCCACATCTGTCCCCAGGGTGGGTTGAAAGTGGAACGAAGGCGGTGGGGTCTCGCTCTTGAAATCCCTCGCCGTTGTCTGTCCGCCTTTGCTGTCGGTCCAGACGAACACGGAGCCGGACACCCACCAGTTCTCGCCGACGGGGCCGATGCCGTCCTTGGCCTCGGTGTCGAAGCCGACGATGCGCAGCTCGAATCTGTGCGGTCTGCCGTTGGTCAGCAGGCCAAGCCAGGGCGTGACGTCGATCTCGAACGACGACAGCTCGTACGCGTCGATGCCGACGACGGGCCTCCAGGCGCCGGGGTCGACGCCGCCGGTGAAGAGGACGGGGAAGGGCCACGATACGCCGGCGACCTGGCCGTCGATGAGGAGCTGCACTTCGCGGAATGGGCTGTATCCGTACAGCCACCCCTCGTTCCCGGGAAATGTGTCGACGTACTGGCTCGGCACGTTCGTGAACCAGAACTCCTCGGCCGCGTTCCCAGACGCCGTGATAGAGACGACGGCAGTGGCGGCATTGCGCGGGAGAATCAAGTCGACGGCGCCGTTGCTGTGGGCGCCGGAGAGCGAGAACAGCGACGTCGCGTTGGAAGAGGACGACCGTGTCGATATGGCATATATGTGGCTCGCTGGCGTCAGCCCCTCCTTGTAACCTTGGTCGTCGCCATCGCTCTTGCTAGTGCCATGGGTCCCTTGATACGCATCGTCAAAGTACAGCGCTTCGAGCGTGACGTTGAAGATCCCCGTATATCTTTCCCCGTCCACGACGTTGTTCAGCTCGAAGATAATCTTCCGCGACACTGCATCATCCTCGCCCTCGCCCTCGCTACCACCTCGCAGTAGGGGGTCCCAAACGGTCATGTCCTTCTGGAAAGACCAGTGGATGCCGGTCTGTGATGATGATGGCATGGCGGTCGACGTCCGCCAAACCTCCACGTCGCCGAGCCAGAGTGTGGCGAGCCGGTCATACTGGCGCCCCTTGGAAACGACGACGCTCAGGTTGAAGATGGTGGTCGTGTACGCGCAGGCAGACTGCGGCGGCGGTGTGTAGTATCCGACGTAGGGCGCGCCGTAGCTGTTCGCAAAGTCATGCTCGAACACCTGTTGGCGGCACGTGGGAGTGCTCAAGTCCGTGCGGGGAGGCGTCGCTGCTTGGATCACCTCCTCCAGAACGCATTGGGCCTGGCCCACGAGTGGCGCTATCCATAGCAAAGACGGTGATCTCATATTGCCTAACCTACCAACCTTACGTACATTACCATCAGCACGTTAATGAGCTCAGGACGTTCCAACCTCACCCTTATAAATAGCGTTGAAAATTGGGGATCTGATAAAGAGTCTTCCCAGGATGGAAGGTGGCATTGGAGGTGGCGAGCGATGTCACTTCTCGACAAAACACGTCGCATGAGGGTTCCCCCCAATCTTGATACCTTCAGGTCACATGATGTTGGTATGCTGTAGATAGAATGAGTCCAACCCTAGTCTAGGGGTAAAAAAAGTCATATGAAAAATATCTAGACCGACATGCTCCTGATGTCAAAACTCTTGCCCCCTTCCTTCCTCAACTTGTGTTTTTCGATCTTTCCAGTTGGCGTCTTCTCGAACTCGGCAACAAACTCGATGACACTCGGGACTTGAAACCTTGCCATCCTCTCCACAGCCCACCTCCAGAGCGTCTCCTCGTCCGTGACGCTGCCGGGGCTCATCTGCGCCACGACTTTCACCTCCTCCTCTGTCCCCTCGCCCAGCGAGGAGGGGATGCCGATGGCGGCGGCGACGACGACGTTCGGGTGCTGTACGAACTCGTCCTCGACCTCGCACGCGTTGACATTCTCGCCGCGCCGGCGGATGACGTCTCTGGCGCGCCCCGCGAAGTACACGCTCCCGGCCGCGTCGACCCGGGCCAGGTCTCCCGTGTGGAACCAGGTGCCGCGGAAGGCCCGGGCGGTCTGCGCCTCGTCGCCGAAGTAGCCGGCGAAGAAGGCGTTGGGCGCGTCGCTCCGCAGCAGGAGGTTGCCCACGACGTCCGGCCCCACCTCCTCGCCCGCGTCGTCCGCAATGCGCACCTGGAACCCGGGCCTCGCGACGCCGCACGAGCCCGCCGGGAGCTCCCTGTCGGGGGCCTGGAAGATCGGGAGAGCGGCCTCGACGCTGCCGTACAGCGTCACGAGGCGGTGGCCGAAGCGCGCCTCGTAGTCGGGCGCGAACGAGGGGATGGGCACGCCCCACGCCAGCCTGACCCTGTGGTCCCGGTCCTTGGCGCTGGCCGGCTGCTTGTACGTCAGGGCCAGCGTCGCGCCCATGAAGTCGTACACGGTCGCGCCGGCCTCTCTGATCTCGTCCCAGAATCGGCTCGCGCTGAGGCGTGGGGACAGCGCTGCCACGGCGCCGAGGAGGAGCGCCGGCATGGTGGTCAGCGCCGTGGCGTCTGCGTGGAAGAGGGGAAAGGGGCAGTAGAGCACGTCTGAGGAATCGAGGCCGCAGCCGTCGATGAGGGCTTGGGCTTGCAGGATGAAGTACTCGTGCGATAGCATGCAAGCCTTCGACTTCGATGTCGTGCCGCTCGTGAACAGGAACGCCGCTGTTGTATGGGGCATGACCTTGACCGACTCAGTTACGGGAGTCCCCCGCCGGAGGAGGCTGGATAGAGCACTCTCGGTTGCGACTGTATCGCCCCCATGGATGAAGATGTTCTCGGGCGCTACTATTCCGAGCTCTCGGAATATCGAGCTGAAGATCTCGTCGGCAATGGCGACTTTCGGTTGGGCCGTCTTGACAACGTGTTGTAGTGTAATGGAGCGCAACTCAACGTTGATCGGTACCCATACCGCCCCTATACGGTTGGTCGCCAGCCAACTGCACACCATTTCGACGCCGTTTCGCATCATGACCACCACTCTATCGCCCTCCTTGACGCCGGCGTCTCGCAGCCCGCCGGCGAGCTTCGCGACATTGACCTCAAACTGACCAAAGGAGACATCTTTCCCGCCAAATCTGATGAACGTCCTGTGAGGGAAGCTCTTCACCGCATGATCAAGCGCCGCGTTTATGTCCCTTATACGATGTTCTTTCGACTCCTTCGCAGACGCCGACTTCCTCGCGCGGAAGTTCGCAAATGCGCGCTCGGCATCGCTTTGCGCAAAGCAGTAGCTGGCGACGTTGACCTCGTCGCGCAAACAGGCTTCCGTGTCGGCAAACCTCTCGACGGATTGCTTCGAAGCGCTCAGCGCGGCGGCGGGCAATCCCGCGATTTCCCCCGCCAGCTCGAGGGCCCTTTCCTTGGGTTTCTCTGCGACCTCGGTCAGCAGGCCCAGCCGGAGCGCCTCGTCGGCGCCGACCCAGCGGCCCAGCATGAGCAGCTCTTTGGCCTTCAGCAGGCCGACCATCGAGGTCAGCCGCAGCGTGATCCCGCCCGTGGCCGCGTGCCCCAGCGTCACCTCCGGGAACCGGATCCTGGCCCCCGGCCCGCCGACGACGAAGTCGGCTGCGAGCGCGATCTCGGCACCCCCACCGATGGCGAACCCCTGCACCGCCGCGACCACGACGGCGCGGCTTCCCGACGTCAGGCGCGTGACGTCCTGCAGCTTCTCGAACGACTCGCGCAGCTCCGCGGCCGACTGGGTCCGTGGCGCGAGCGTCTGCTTGAGATCCTCGCCGGCGCAGAAGGAGCGGTCGCCCGCGCCTTCGAGCAGGATCACCCGCGCGTCTTGGTGCGCACGGAGCGCCGAGACCAGGCCGTCTAGGAGGCCCACGCTTATCGCGTTGAGGGCATGCGGACGGTTCAGGGTGATACGCACGATGCCTTCGCCTGGGTGGTCGACGAGCACCGGCGGTGAGGTTACTATCATGGCGCCCCGGGACGTGTGTGGTGGATTAACAAGAGGTGAGTGACGGTTCGTCTGGTACCGAGAAGATAGGTTGTTGACATGACAGAACGAGACCTCAAGTTAGGACTATGCTCCGATATATATAATCACTCCAACGACGCGGTCCAAGCCGATATCTCCATGGCCAGTGCTCTTGAGAACCAGCAAAGTCGTGAACTCTAACTCATACGAGAGGGGCGACAGCCTCGATACGCGGCGGCCGTCGAGGGCCGCTGCATAACCTGCAGTCAGAAGTGGAGTGAGTGTTGTCCGAAGTGGTGTTGTGGGTTTTGAAGGCAACTCATAGCGGCAATGCCAAGCCAAGAAGAAGCAACCACAGAGAACCAAGAAGAGAAAGCAATAGCGAACGTAGCAGTTGGAAGATTACTGTCCACGATCAAGATTATATGTAGCCTGTAGGACAGTTGCAAAAAAGGGTTGGGGAAAAGAAAAATGAGAGGTACTGAAGTCACCCAAGCTTCCCATTCCTCGAGACACATAATCGGAGAAACAACTGGCCTTTTCATATCTTCCCTTACATCACCTCAATTCGCCTATTTCAAGATTTGAACCATGGAGCCCACGGATGCCGAAAAAGCCACAAGCGAAACCGTCCAGGCCATTGCAGAGGGCCATTCCGCAACAGCCGAATTCTGCCAGCGACCCCTCGTGAAGCTGTATCGATCCATCCTCAGCCCTCCCGAGGTAGACATACCAAATAACCTGACCCTGATGACGCTGGCCGGGCCCGGGATGCTGTCTCGCAAGCCCTACCTCCTCGTCGACGACGAGGCCGGCGCGCTCCTAGCATTCTGCTATCTCGGGCCCCGCCTGGCGGGCCATTCTCAAATCGTCCACGGCGGCATGGCCGGGGTCCTGCTCGACGAGTGCATGGGTCGGGCCTGCTTTCCCAGGCTGGAGGGGAAAATCGCCGTCACCGCGAAGCTCGAGCTGGAGTACAAGAGTCCGATCGGCACCGACAGCGTCGTGCTGATCCGCGCCGAAACGACAGAGGTGCAGGGGAGGAAAGCCTGGGTACGCGCTACAATTGAGAGTGTGGAAGATGGCACGGTCTTTGTTGTGGGAAAGGGTTTGTTTGTCGAGCCCAAATGGTCCGCCAACCTTCCCAAGATGATGTGAGAGAGTGTTTGTTTAACTAGTCTAAACAAGAAGGACGTCACAGTTAAGCTTGTGCATGACTTCCCTCCACTCGACCACAATCATCCCTGGATCCAGCCCAGAGGTCCTCGACCGCGCCTCGCGCAGTCGCCACACCTCTTCCACAACTTTCTTTACTGAATTACGACTCCCAATTCCGCAGAAAACCATAGATTCGAGCCATCTTCTCGCTGCCTCCATGTCTTCTTCCTTGTAAGCCTCGACTGCTGCGATAAACGGAGGCCAGAGGGAGAAGTTGCCTGGGCAGGTGGATGCGAATTGCGAATAGAGTTCGAGTGTCTGTCGAACATAGACCTGGACCGAGTCGGGAGGGGCGCCGAGTAGATTCCTGTACAGATAGACGTACGTGGCATAAATGAATGCCTGCTCTTGGTAATATATATGACTGGAGGCCAACGACGGCAACGAGTCCCCTACGCCTAGCGGATCGGACTGCTCCAAGGACTTCACCAGTGTGGCCCCCTCGCACTCTTTCAGGCGGCATAAGACATTCCCGACAACGTCACTGACGTCCCGATCGGCCACTCCGTCACCACGACGCATTTGGGTCCGGAATCGATCGATTTCGGATATGCATTGTAGCACGGCAACGGGGGCCCCGATGGTGAAACCGAACTCGGCCGTCGTTGCTATGGGCTCGAGAATGTTCAACTTGTCGTCCTCCACAGAGCCCGGCGACACGGGCTCGAGCTTCGATGTCTGGCCGATGATCTTGACTATACTGAGGCTCTGGAGGGAAACGCAAATGGAGTGCGCCATGTTCCACGGCTGCTGGAACCGGAACTTTTGCAGGAGCTTCCACGCACCTTCGAAATGACACCACCATTTCTGGGGTAAGCCTGCGTAAACCTGCAAACAACGGCGATTAATTTAAAATTATAACTCGTTTTGGAAAGGTCATTCATTATCGCCTGACACAACCTTTGTTGGCTTGGCTTACTTCAGCAAACATCATGGTCATAATTGAGCTGATGGCCAAGTCAAAATCACGCTCCGAACTGTGAACTTCGCCAATCAGTTGTTTCAGCGCCAAGCCGTAGTGCTCGAAGCCTAGAGCCATCATCGCCCTGCCGTCGTCCCCCTTCAGTGACGCCAAGTTGAACGCAGCTTGGGCGAGCACCGCGTGGTAGAGGGTGTTCCTGTCAGACGAGGCCCGGCTCAAGGCGACGGCAGGGTAATAGAGCTTCCAAGGATTCCGCGGGTGGTCGTAAGGCATCATGATGATCGCCACGTGGTTGGCGTAGTGGTGAAACAGCGACTTCTCGCTCTGGGCGAGATCGGGGAACTCGCAGAGCGCCTTGGGGACTTGCTCCGACACTGGCGGTAGTGGAGTGGGGGTTAGGGAAAACGCAGAAAAGGGGTTGTGGCAGCCAAGGCGTCCGTTTCGCAATTGCAGTTCTGCATTGCCGACGCCGTCGCATAGCGAGATCAAACTGCCGACCAGATCGAATGGAGGGGCCTCATAGCCAGCCCAGGTCTGATCTTTCGAATCGTCAGCCCACTGACTGCCCCTTATTTGTCCCTTCCTCACTCCAACTCCGACGGACAATTTGGATCCTGATGCACGTCGCAGAGACTTACCACAGGCAAAAGCCCGGCGGCCATCGGACTTGTATACTTGAGTGTCGTTCTCAACCCATATCAGCTTCGGCCCGTAGCCGGTGCAGGCCACACCGATGCGCCTACAGGCCTTGCAGTCCGGTTTCGACTCGTCACACTTGACCTTACGTTTCCGACAGCGCCAACAGCCCTGGTTCCAGACGTCTAAGTAAGAAGTCGCTATGAAATGCCGTATACGAGTGGGTGTATGACAGACCACTTGCACTCACAGTGAAAGTTCGATGGCGTGGGCGACCCATGGCATGGATGCTAGAGTTCCGGGGTGCGAAAAGTACGAGCTCTTGCTTTCTGCTCGGTATGCCCTTCTGTTTCTGCTAGAGAACAGGGGCGGGGCTATTCCGTCTGTGAGGGAGAGAACGGTGAGGGAGGAAGGAGGTACGCAGACGTTGTTAGTAGGTAATGGGCGAACTGGGCGAACTGGTGGGCATCGCCTATGAGGAAGGGGAGAAGGAGCCAAATTTAGAATTTGAGGGACCGATCTATCGTCGGTTGGGGAGTAGCGTCCCCGCTCCGTGGTCCTCCATCCAGGTCCTTTTCGGCCCTGGTTAGCCGAACAATATTGCTGTTCACCTAAGTTGCTGCTTCCTGACGTGGCTGTATAATTTGAGACGGTGTCCACATCTGGCTGGTTGAGGTTACTTCTTAGATGTGTCTCTTAGGCCAAGTCCCCTGCCCATCTGAGATAACAGGTACGAGCGACGTATATGCAAGCAAGCAGGTAGGTAGGTATTGATGTTTACGCAGACATCAAGGGGACATAAATCGATATTTCAAATGTTATTGTGCTCGTGCTCCTGTTCTACTGCCTTTGCGAGATCGCCCAGTGTCTTGAACCTATAGGCTAGTTCAACCTCGTCCTTGATATCTTCCAGTTTCCCGCCCATCGCCGCATCGTCTCCGGCTCGCTCGATCCAGCAACTCTTCAAACCAACTTTCTTCGCCGGTACGTGATCGTGTATCAGAGCTTGCGCTACATGCAGGAACCCATCCTTCTTGATCCCCAAGTCGCGCTCCGCGTGCTCAAACATCCATTCAAAATTCCGCAGGTCTGGCTTGTACGACCCGATTTCTTGCGCCGTGTAGACGGCGTCGAACTGGAACCCTTGTAAGGGCCCTGCGCAGGTCTTTGCGAACGCGCCCTTGTCGACGTTTGATAGCACTATCAACTTGTATCTCTTGGCCAGCTGCTTGAGGGCTTCGACCGTGTCTGGAAATGCAGGCCACGAGCCGACGCTGTTTCCGAATGCCGACTTCTCCTCCCTTGCCGTGTCTGAAGGCGCCAGAGGCACACCGAGTTCTTCTGCCATCTTCTCGTAAACCTCTCCGAGAAGCTCCGTATATGGTAAGCCAGGAAACTGATGCTCCAAGATACCCTCGAGTTTCGTATATAGACCGAGAAGACCGCGCTTGTTGTCCTTCATGGGATGACTTTCTGGCAGGCGCTTGCTCAGCGGGGCGAGGGCGAGAAAGATGCCGCTCTCCCAATCAATCAAGGTCGCATAGACATCGAAGGAGAGTGTAGTGAATGATGTGAGTGATCGCTCCATGGCAGGCATTTGATTCAAGAAAGTCTCAGATCCGGATTCTGGTAGAGATGAATGTAAGAGAAGTTATGTATGTCGCCTTGCAGCATCGAGACGAAACAAGAAGCAACAGCTTGTGTCCTATTAATATATGGAATCAAGCTGCCATTATCTCGCCATGACTGCGCCCTTCCCTCGACAGAAGAGACCGAGATCATGCCACGCCCTATCCTGTACTCTGTACATCAGTACAGGAGTACAGCAGTACAGATGTACAACGACGCCATTAAATCAAACCAGTCCGAAATAGCTTAGTCTCGTCTGCACTTCGGCATCCGTTGCCTTTGCCTAGACTCTGGAATTGGACTCTGATCGTTAAGTAGTTGTGAGCACAGTAACAAGCAGAACTGGGATCCGATCAACGCCAGGCATGATAAGATCGTCGGTAAGAATCCTCCGGGTTTCAATTGAAAGCAGAAAAAAGAAATTGAGGTCTGAATCTACGAGAGAATGTATGACAGCTATCCTAGAGTGTCTTGGCAGTTGAGATTTCTCAGCTTCGCTTCCACAGGTTTCCTGTTTTTGTAGCTGAGAGAATGTGGCTAGACAGCACAGCCACATATGCACATGGCTTAAAGGTGCTTGGCAATTTGAGAAAAGGCTCCAAACCAACTCAACAACGTCACCTCACATTGCTTACAACCCGAAGTATGTGGAATTCTTCAAGGTTAGGTTAGTTAGGTTTGGGCCATTGGCGTTTGAGACACCACTCTCTGCTTCGGGTCAATTTTCTATGAATGCCTTTGCATGGATCCTAAGCCCAGCATGGCCTTTTCAGACTACCTCTGTATACCTACTTCGTTAGCTCTTTCTTGCTCCCAGATATGGGATGGAAACTCCAAGGCAACTTCAAGCTGCCTTGCTCAATGGTGTCCCAGCATTTGCGCAGGTACACAGGTCAGAGTTACCTTGATGTATTTGAATGGATGTACTTGCCAGTTCCTTCCGTCTGGGGAGTGGTACGCGTAAGTAGGTACCTACCTCTTCGAATTACATTTTGCGGTCACGTTCATTGTGTAGGCAGGCACTTGAGGTGCTGCGACAGTAGATAAGTACGATCTGTCCTGCCTGCCCCAGCTTCTCGATACCTCTCCTCGATCTTTCCTCCTTCCTCACTGTAGTAACTTGTAGAAATGGAAGGAACAGGGTGTAACGTAGCGGCTAGTGCACCAAGTGGAAGGCACCCTTTGCAGGCATTTTCCCAGAATGATCGTGAATCCCATGTTGCCCGCTTGATTACAGGCCCAACTGCCTGTATTCCCGTGTATCTTAATCGTACATCACCATTCCAAACGCAAGGTTCCTGAAACCCGTTTTTATAAGGTTGAATCTGACTCGGTGCCCAATGTCGGGACATCGGCTGCTTTTTTGCACCAAGAATTTTGCAAAGACATATGCTGGCGGGATGTCTACAAAGACTGCTGCATCGTGTGGTGGAGGACGTAGGTGCGCGGACGTAGGTGCGAATCACTTACGAAGAAAGAACAAACACTGGGATGGAAATGGAGCAAAAACAAGCAATCTTTAATTCGTAGATACCGCCGTGATCAACAACACCTGCCAGGCTGATTGATTGGTTAACCATGGGCATCACTCGACTCCTACTGCTTGGAGAGCTCTGTATGAGGAAATTCTATGTCACCTTCTGTAACGGAAGCCCGAGCCCATCACTCCTCCTCTCTTCTGACCGCCGCACGTAATAAGATGGGTTGGTACCGCGCGCGTTTTACACGACTGTGCTGGAATACATGAACGAAACTCCGTTTCCCCGTAACTCCTAACCTCCTGTAATTAAACCGGCCCAACCTCGTGACCATGCTCTATCGTGCGGTGCCACGCCTTGTGACAGACAACCTGAGACGCCAACGTGGGTATCGTGATGAAAACTCTCTGTGCAATGCAATATGATGATACGTCGATGCTAGGCTGCAGGCTTGCGCAGAGAAGAAAGACGAATGTGCCGCGTCAAGATGCGAGCGACTAGAGAGATTGTGCGACAGCGCCGTGGGTAAGTTTATCGGCCAGTCGGGATTCGGAAGGTTCTGGGTTTCCAGATATGAGTACCGCCCGAGCGTATGCCAGCGTGTCGTGAATAAAAGGATGGTCGAAACTGCAACGATGTGTAGGGTATACTCGAAGCGTAGTGTGTTGTGTGTATTCTCCTTGAGCGCCCGACTCTTGAGGTCCTGTATAATCGGTGTCCTCTGTAAACATCGAAACGCGTCTTTGGTAAGGGCTGCAGAGACAAGGAGGGATATATTTGATGTCGCACAATCAGTGCCATGAATGAGGTGGGAACGGGTCCCATTTGAACTCCAGCGCGAGATCACGAGTATAAGCCATTGCTCGCCACTTGCTGAGGACAGCATGGCTAGGTTCATATCTCGGGCTCCCTATCCATATGGCCTCGGCAGTTCGCTTGTTATTGTCGATAGCGAGCCAGAAAGCGTGAAATGGAACCATGTCGAGTCCCCAGAACGTGATGGCCTGCGCGTGTAAGGACTCGAGCTTCGGCATGTGCGTAACCGCTTTGGCAATCGTGGCATAGAACTTGTCCATCTTCTCTTGGATAGCCGTGAAGCGAAACTGGTTGGGCTGGGCATCCTCTGGCGAGTGGCCGTACGCAGGAGGAATCGGGTACCTGGGCCGGACAAGCTGGGAGCGGATCGGTGGATCCTGGTCGGCTTCGAACACCCAGTCGCCGGCAGGGTCGACGATGTGATATAGCACCGACAGTTGCTTCAGTCTGGGCCAGAATGGCTGCGGCTCAGCAGCGGTGGTTTGTCTCGGCCAGAAGAGCTCGGGTGTCCACAACATGCCAGTGGTACGCACGATTGACAGCTTCTGTGTTGCGCGACGCCATGCCGACGTGAGCTCGTCTGGGTTACCCTGGGCGTCGATGGTTCTCTCGGCGGGGAATGACTGGTTCGCAGGTGGCAGATACTCGATATGAAGATGCATCTGGTCCAGGCTGCTAGGCAGCTGTGCCAACGCCCTTACCATTGCTATGGGGATGTCTGATGTCAGTCACAAATTCACAGGTACTTCTGTCGCCGGATAGGCAAGGAGTAAAACTGAATGCCGACTTACCACGACGGCTAGTTCGACGCTTGAGGTGTGGCGCGGGGTGAATTCGGGAAAGCGGCACGATCTTGTATATGTCCCAGAGATTCAAGTCGACGAACTTCAGTCCGGTGAAGGTCTGGTGCAGGCGTTCCATGGTTTTGGCCGAGATGTAACGCTGACATCCATGGACGAGGCCGAACTTGGTCACGTTGGGAACCTCGATACTGCTTCCGAGGTTCAGCCACTCTAACGTCGATTCAAACGTGCGCATCTAGGGACGAGTAAGCCAGGGTGAAACAAACACGAGGTAGATTCTGGAACGTATACTTACGTGGCCGATGTCGCCTTCGACGATTCCATGCTGGTGCCGAACCATGATGTGCCACTGGTTGTGGTACACCACGTCCGACGGCGAGAAGATGAAGAGCCGAAGCTCTAGGCCCTTCGGGGTGGCCGGCCACTCGGCGAGGTGCCTGAGCAGTGAGCCCAGGCCCCTCGAGAAGGCGAGATCGTTCTGGAATCTCGTCTCGGAATTCTCAATGGCGGTGCACTAATGCCACAAGGTCAATCGATTAAACACATATAGTTGGGGAGACATCTGATGAGGAAAAGGAAAGTAGATACTCACCTCCACCGCCGGAAAGGATGGGAGGATCAGCGGGACCCGTATCACCTCGACGGCCTCGAACCGCCATGTGTAGCGGCGAAGGGTCTCCATCACCGCACCCATGGCGTCCGTGTCGCGCAAGACAAGGGTGTTGAATACCCTGCGCTCGACAATCATCTGCCATGTTGGATGGACAGTGGCCAGCAAAGGCGCCCACCGATGCGGCCCTTCAGACATCGCCCTAAGGACGATGTCCTCCAGTACCTCCATCGGCAGGTCGCCAATGCTGGTGGTCTTCGTGGGCGGCATCTGGGGGGCCCCAACTCTGTTGTTGGGTTGCTGGGGTGCAATTCCAACAACTCCTAGAGTTGTTGTGTGTGGGATGCCTGTGATGAGAAAAAGGTTAGAAGAATTTGAACCAGCACAAATTTTTGGCAAGTTGGTGTTTTAAGAGTGGGGGGGAAACCCTATGCGCATGACCAGCGTACGCAAGTATCAACGCATGCGAATATCCATGATGCGTGTAGAGGAGGTTTCAAGATGTAGTCGGCGATCTGCGATATACACGAGGGAGGGGGGAGGGAGGGATGTCGGCGACAGTGACCAAGGGAATGCAGGCTAAAGGAAGTTGATCAGATTTCATGGGACGGACTACATACCCCCCAACAGGCTCCGGGGCCCCCATCTTCATATTGCAATCAGCATGACTGGTCCAAGAATACGTCAGCTTCCCTGTGTCCAATGTTAGTACAAGGCTATCTTTGTTGATCACAGGTAGTAACAACTATAGATCTGAAAGTGAAAGGGATATATGTCTCGCATGCTTGTTGGGTAACAATGTAATGAATGATGGACAATGGGTAGAAGGAGAGGAGCGTAGGAGGCAGGGGATAAGATAGATAATAAACTCACCTCATCGTTGCATCCAGTGGAACGAATGTGACATAACGTAGTATGGCCCGTCGAAGCAACTTACATCAAAGCTGGAAGCCGAAGCTTCACAGCCACAGAGACGCGACGAGTCGAGAACGACTGCTGCACAGAGGGCAGGCAAGCAGCCCAGCCATAAAGGCAACTGGAGAGAGATTTCAATACATATAAAAGAAAAAAGAAAAAAGAAAAAAGAAAAAAGAAAAAAAAGGGGGAACAAAAGATAGATATATGTAAAGAGAAAAGAAACCCAATCAGGGAAGTAAAGAAGGCATGTGTATATATATATATAAAGACAATAGAAAAAAAAAGAAAAGTGGGAGTGCTGAAGTGGTAAGAAGAGAGGTTCGGGGAGAAGGGACGGCGAAGGTGGCACCCAATTTATAGACATCTAGTGGGAGGGATTCTGCCACTCGTGACCGCCATCTACACAGTTGCCTCTCAATGTCACTGAGATATTCCATTGTATACTGCTGTTTGTACAGTTGAATGAAGCTACATGGGCGGTACGTACCGGTCCTTGCCCTTCTATCACTCATGAATGCAGATTAGGAACTCACGAATACGCGCTAGCCGTTGTCAATGAGGCTCCTCATATTACGCGAGGCCACAAACATCAAGAACGGTCGCTTATTGGTCCTTCGTGCTGTGCTTGTATGGTGCAAAACTCTCAGTTAAGGCAGCTACTTACTTCTATGTGGGTAACATTGGTACCGGCTCTTATTTTTGAATGCGACAGCACGGTTCAGGGGGGATCTTAGAGCTTGCTAGGTAAGTATTTATATATGGTGGTACTTCCTTTTGTGCAAAAACAAGCGACAGACAATTGCACCGAGAGCACTTTGTAATGCATGGTGCGTTTGCTCACAGTTAATGCTGAAATTCCACACACCAAGCCCTGTGTGTGGCACGTGCTACAAGCTTGTCCACTTGCTCCAGTCCCAATGACCCAAAGAGTAAGTGAGTATATTATCTAACTTAAGGTCATGATGCTATGCTTGTATTGCTCTGGGTTGGTGAGTGACCGTGGCCCCTAATTTGCCGCCCCCCTACGGCTCTATTCTGATCTCCGGTGGTGCAACTGTGATCACAGGTCCCAGGGGCACTAGTTAAGTACACATACTACTCCCCAGGACCACTCAATATTTAAAGAGCATGTTGTGGGATTCAAGTCTCCGAAATGGAATCACTGTGTAGTAATACTTCTAAACAATTGAGAGTCTCTATAACAGTGGCATACGTATTCATCTCAAGGGCCAAGGCCCATAAGACAATTGTCAATAATCACGGCTTTAAGAAGTTGACTTCAGTCTGTCATCATCTCGAAGCAGGCTGTGACTGATATACTCTAGCACTATTGGGTTGGTTCTTGTTGTGTTGATAAGTCAAGCTCTCAAGAATTCCCGGAGGCCGTAACCAAATGCTAAGTATGTTTGTCGGGCGTGACAGTCCCAGAAGAACGTTAAAAGGACGAATACTGCAGATAGACTAGGAATCTGCCTTTCGCAAGCCCATATGGTTTACAAGGGGTTACACGTTACAGAGGACAGAGCATGCCGAATTCTTCTTGAGAAACGGCGGCAAGTGCCAGGTAAGTTTACTCCTTCAAGAGGTGACTGGTGTTGCTGTCGGTGCTCTCCCCGGGTGGCCACTCGCCCAGTTCAGCGTGAGTAAATGCAAATATATTGTGAATAGTGAGGGGGAGGGAATGGCAAATGCATCGACTTCGCGCAGCTTTGGAAACAGCACTGGGACTTGAGCCATAACTTCAACTTAATTTACCTTGTTTTTATCACTTTTCACACCAGACCATAGGCGCTCTACCATGTTGCTTTCATAGTCATTGTCAGACGTAACGTGAGGTTTACTAGGACTCCCTCCCACAGGTTCTCCGAAAGCTAAACATGAGCTGGCACTGTCGGCTCTGCTGACAAACCCACGGCTTGCCGAATATATGGATCTCTAGTTCAAGCCGGAGAACCACTGAGAACGGCGGACGGGTTGGTGTGTATGATTGGGGCTATACGTCTGCGCCCGTTGTTGGGGTTGTAATAGATACGCCTATTCTGGCTGTTACTTTCGTCGGATCCGTAACAGATCATAGCCCATTCTCCCGGCATTTTTCAACCACCAACTCATCGGGAAAAGAATCCGTACAGAATCGCCGTTGGTTACAATAGCAAATCTCTTGGGCGAAGTGCCGTGGGCTCAGAAGAGGGTTCCAACTATTCTTACACGAAGAGGCGCGTATAACGTGGTACTCGGAGATAGTGGAGCTAATGCAAAGACATGGGGAAGCAGAGGAACAAGGAGAAGCGCTCTCCTATAATGTACCCCTTCACAGCTTATTGTCGGAGATCGTGTTTGAGCAGGGATCATGTAGACCTCCACAACTTGGATTCCCCACTGTGACAAAACATCGACCGTTTTATCGCAACCTCAAACAGTATCTAGACGCCACGTCTAACCGCCATGAAGGGCTCATATGTAGAGTCTGAGGACTGGCTGATGGTCCAAGCTATGTTGTATCAGGGTTCGAGACTCCGAGATGAGACCTTCCGACGAAGTTTCATCCTTTGATAAATCTTTCTTCCCCTTGCCTCTTATACGACGGCGGGACAAAAGGTAGAAGTGAACCAGCAGTCTGTGTATTCTTATTGATCTCCCGATTTCCTGTTCTTCTTTGTTCCCTAAGCAGCCGGCCTGCTCAATTGTTACGTTTAGATATCTTAGATTACTCATTATAACCCTAAAGTTCACAATTCACCATTCGTGATGGAGCGGCAAAACCCAAACTACGACAGCTTACCAGTGGCGGACGACCGGTCCGACACGAGGTCCAGCACGGAAGTGGGCTCGCTTATGGGCGACGAGAAGCACTGGCACGACCCGGGGCTCAGCGGCGGCGGTGATGGCGCGACGAGGCGCGGCGCAAGAAGGCGAGGCGGTGCTCACATACTGGCGAGAATCAAGTCATCGCGATGGATCATTGACACGTCGCTACTGCTGGTCATCCTCGCGCTGCTCGTGCGCGATCAGTGGAGGGGCCCTGCCATCTTGCAGGATCCGAACATCTGGCAGTTCGGCCAGGACTTTACAGGCGTAGGGCCGAAATGTAGGAACCCAAGAAGCGCTTCTATGTTCACATGTGTCTCTTTCTCCGTTTCCTATGGATTGGATATATCGAATCCCGAGTCACAAGAATTAACGGAAACGCTTCACTGGCTTAGTTTC
This sequence comes from Xylariaceae sp. FL0594, assembly GCA_022385605.1. NCBI lineage: Eukaryota > Fungi > Ascomycota > Sordariomycetes > Xylariales > Xylariaceae > Xylariaceae sp. FL0594. The sequence goes on from MU280775.1 coordinate 283,654, forward strand.
GTCCAAGGTCACTACATTCGTCCGCGACGAGTCGTATGCGCCGAACAACACGGCCGAGTTCTTCACCGACGAGGTGCTCGACAGGTGGAACAAGCTCATGCCCGGTAAATTCCTCCACTCTACATCACGAGGCGGCCCCTCAAGCCCGCGGAAGAGACAAACGACGACCGGTTGGAAAGTATACTCGCTAACAACCTCGTTACAGTGGGAATGGGCTTCGTCTGGGTAAATAACACAGAGCGGTACCACGATCTCCCGACTCCTATAGTGTGGCCCAACAAGACTGTCTTCACGACATCAGCCACGCACCAGCTGCATTGTCTGGTACGTCCGCAGCAAATCCTCTCCTTGGTGCAATGCGGGTAATGGTCGGAGGACGTCGCACGCTAATCAACAATGTGCTCGTCTTTGCCTGATTGCAACAGTTCGCCATCGTGCAGACCTACTCCGGTCTGACCTCGGGCCACGAGATCCCCGACGACCACCACTGGCACATGATCCACTGCTTCGACTACATGCGGCAGGCCATCATGTGCAGCGCCGACATGGCTCTCGAAGGCCTGGAAACCACTTTCCCCGACCACAACGGCGGATCGGATGGATGGGACTCGAAACATGGTAGGCCGATCGATAAAAAACCCCTGAATCGCTGCCCAAGTACGTTCGCATTTCCTGACAGTATATGCAGTATGCAAGGACTGGAGTCAAGTCAAGTCGTACCTAGAGAGCGTACGAGCTTACGACGATCAACAAATCTACTGACCGGATCGACTTTTGGAGGACAAGATGTTGTTGAATCGCGCACTGGATTCAAGGGGCTGAATGGAATATCCAGGGTCGATGTCATAGAATCTCCAAAAACTCAAGTAGCAACTGTGAATTTTGAGGTTTTACCTACAACGAGTTGATTAATTAAAATCTGACTAAAGTAACTCACCGGTTGAAATGAACAGTGGATTAAAGAAAGCGGCAAGATGGGGGGTGTCCTTCCGCAGAACTTCATGGTAATTATGCCATGCCAGGCTCGATAATGTCCTAAGACGTTGACGGGATTAGCCTTCGCGTCCGCCTCGGCCTCCTCCCTCTCCTTCTCCTCCTGCTCGCGGGCGGCTTCGACGGGGTGGTACACATTGCAGATACCATCGATGCTGGGCCAGGCCTGGCTGATCTCCGGGTCGCCGTTGATGATGAGCTGCTGCCGGCATGGCTTCCGCAGGTGCAGGCGCGCCGCCAGGCCGATGTCCACGGTCACGAACTTGCTGTGGCGCCAGCGTCACGACCGGTATCTGAATGCGCGGCAAGTGCACATGGCTGGGATGGCATTTTGTTGGGTCTTACCTGTTGCTCGTTCCTGCCCAGCCCGCGGTAGTAGAAGTGAATATTATCAACACGGCGACGTTCTGTCTCGGAGCCTACCCAGACCTGCTGGTAGACAGTCACTTAAATATGAGGTATGTTTCTCATAACATGAGATCTATCTGGAACGTTGGCATACAGAAGGAGCTGCTGTGACAGAGTCCTTTGTGTTTGGCCCTTTGTTGTCCTGCAACAATGCATCCTCCGGTTTCTCGGTCTTGCCTGCAAAACGAAGGGAAATAGAGCTGCATTGTTAGACCCTTACGTATGCGCTGCAGAGTCAGTAAAAACCGATTCATTAGAAAAAAGCCTAACAACCTTACTGCATAACAAAAAGGAAAAAGTAAAAAGAGAAAGAAAAGCCGGGAAAACTGAAGCCAAGATGCTGCCTGCCGGCTTCCAAGTCTGTCTGGGAAAAAGCTGAAAAATATTCAAAAAGGAAAATATTAACTCCGAATCGGGGAATCGAACCCCGGGCTTGACGGTGCCCAATCTTAAACCCCGAGGGTGAAAGGTGAGAGCGTCAAATGTTAGCCACTACACCAATTCGGAATGGTAAATAGATCGACCTCGGCCGGACTCGAACCGACAATCTCTAGAGAACTGTATGGAAACCGAAATCTAGCGCCCTAGCCATTAGGCCACGAGGCCGCCACTGTTTGTTGGACATTTTGCGTACAATCTTAGCTCCTGTACCTCAGTCCCCTAGAACGGTCTCAGTCCCTGTCCTTTGCTTGGCAAATTGTTTTTTTTTCTCGCTTGTGTTAACAAACATGTAATATCCAATCCCTCCATTGCATCAATTTATGCATCCTCCGAAACCAAATGAACCAACACATGTTGGACTTCAAGCTGATTTCAACAACTTGAATTCAGTATCTATTGGCTTTCTGGTACCTGCGCAGACCTGGCCACCTCCCTGGGTAGCCGCACTTTCGTGCAGCACGTACTGTCCTGGTGCTCCAAAAGCTGAAAATGGACCGTTGCGATCTTCGGGTGTTTGTCGATGCCAGTGAGCCGTCACAGTTGAGATTGGCCTACTTCCATCATGCCAGAGTGCCTGTCGCAATAATTTTGCCAATCGCTTCTTGATCTTCCATAAGAACCCCGAGTTCCATTGACAGTCAGCAGCAGTCCAGGCCCATGAAGGCTTCATTTTCACCGTATGGAAAGGATCCCCAGAGGTTCAAAGTCTTGAGAAGATAACGCCTAGTATATGGGTTGAGTATGTGCTTAGATTGGTCGGCATATATACACTGCGCGGCCGCCTGTATCGTTTCTACGACTGAATATTCGGTATATACAAAATTCCCTCGACGGGCAATGGTACCAACAGGAACAACAACATTGTCATAACATCGTCATCCGAAAAAAAAAAAAAAAACCTAAAAAAAAAACTGGCAAAAATGGTATATGATCATATCAATCGCATCCGATCATACTCCATCGTATTCGAGACGCCCTCAGCAGCCGGCAAAGATCGCTAGAAGACGGAGGGTGTCAGCACATGAATTTGCAGAGATCTTGCTCTGAGGAAGCGGGGGGAACTCGCAAACTTACATTGAGCAAAGAGGGCATAGGTATCCGCGTGGTTCAAGTTCTCCTCGGCGCTGAGGCTCTGAACGAAATCGTAGCCGTACCCGCCGTAGTCATCGGTCCCCTTGACAGAGGAGAGGTGCGTGGTCTCGTGCACAACCGTGCTCTGCTGGTCCTGGGCATGGCATTGGCTGTTGGAGGCCTGTAGGTCGGAGAAGAAGATGGGGCAGTTGACCATGTAGCCCTCCGTGGGAAGCGTGTAGGCGATGACGCCGTCGCTGCACGAGTTGTACACGTCGGAGCAGTAGTACGGCGCGCCCGACGACGTGCTGCCGCACTCCGAGGCTACCGCGTCGAACACGCCCACCACCGTCGACCGCGTGTCCGAGTCGGCGTTCTTGAAATACTCGGCCAGCTTGTCGTCGTCGGACCCGGCTACCTCGGCCGCCTTGCTGGCCAGATCCGCGCATGCCTCGATCGCGCTCTCCGTCGCCGACTGCTCGTCGCCCGTGCAGTCGTCCTGCACCGCCTGGCGCCTGCTCGCGTGGAAGTTCTTGAAGACCTTGGACGCGTTGGCTCCGTCGACGGTGGTGCTGATCAGGTTGCTCTTGTACGGCACGAAGCCAGTGAGGTCGTTAGAGCCCGCCTTGGCGTAGTGAAGGGTGCCCCTCGAGTGTAGGTCGAAAGCACCACCGGCGCTCAGGTCGTGCAGCTCGGCGGCGTCGAACTCGGCCTCGACGGTCTTGCCCGCGGGGATGAGCTGGAAGGCCGAGTCCTTGAGACCCGTCTTCTTGACTCGCTGCCGGACGCCGCTGAAGGGAACGGACGAGTTACCCTGCGCCACCCGGACCTTCTCGGTGGGGGCTTTGTCAAGGAAGGTACCTGTCTTGAAGACCTTGAGGTCCTCAGATCCCGTGTTGGTAATCGTCGCCTTGATACCGGTGTTGCTGACCATCTTGATCCTGACATCCAGGGGGGAGGCTTGGGAGGCTTTGGGAATGCTGATGGAAGCGGCACTGGCCACGCTGGCGAGAGCTGAGACGGCTGTGGAGAACTTCATTGTGGCGCGTTAGAGGCTTGAGTCTTGGAATGTTTAATAGAAGGAGGTGATGATGCTCGTAAAAGGCCACAAGATTCCGGAGTTCAGCTTGGCTTTATACTCATTCAACGCCCTATCAATCTACCAAGGGGCCAGTTGCTATCCAGGTGCGCAACGGCCCCAATGCTGGCGTCCATTGAGACTACTGCCGCAACAAGAAAGAGGCTATTGTTGGTGATCGTCGATGGCGGAACAACCCTGGTGAGGCAGAAGCTAAGAGCTTCGTTGCCTCTTATTTGTCGCAATTCTTTGTCGATCTTAGGCGGACGCTCCATGAGTTTTCTATCTATAGCCATCAAGATCGCCGCAAGGGAAAGGCACCTTCGAGACAGAGGGTGCGGTTCCTCGTATGAACGAATAGCCATACAAGAAGCCATTCTAGATAGGGTTATCTCCATACAGAGCATGGATGAGCGTCTCCGACTACTATGTAAGTAGGTAAGGTAAAACTCTATGCGAGGAGGATTGGAAGCCCTTGACTTAGGAGATCCTGCCTGAAGGATCAACAGTTGATCCCCAGTCCATTCAGAAGGTGCCTGTACAAGCTCCTGAAGATCCGTGACTTTTGGTTTCAGCTCAGAGGAGCACTCCAGGCAAACGTTCCGCATTCTGTCTTTCCAGCTGACACCCTGGGTGACTGGTACAAACACTCGATTATTACGAAGCTTACCTAGTCTAGTCTTTGATGTTATAGAAAGCCGTTATCAGCAATAACAGCGTCGCAGATAGGCTTCACCCATACATACGTTTACAGTTTCGACAACACCAGGCAGGATCACAAACCATCCTGACCAGCTATTTAGGGCGGAGACGAACAGGGCCCATGGACGGCACAGTCACGGCAGTCAAGTACAAGTAAAGTCGATGGAACAGGTAACTGCTTTATCGGTATCCCCTTCTTGGCTAGCTCATAATCACCCATGACCGTTTCGCCGCCTGTGGCAGGGCAGAAGTTGACAATTCTGCGTGCAGAGTGTGTAGAGCATTTTATTGTGCATATCCAGCACAGTGTACGGCGTTGGATCAACTTGGATACATGATGATTTGCCTCGGCGCTCAGCAACATTGCATTCCTTATTCCTTTATCTCGATAATGCACTGACGTCTGCTTCTATTTTCTGCCTTATTGCGACAGCAAGGCTGTGCAAATCTGACGTCAAGTGTTCCCATGTACTCCTACCGCAGTTGATATAAAAGTTGGCAGTAATAAATAAGAACTCCTTCCGCCCTTTATTTGCCAAGACACGCTGAGAATGGTCTTCGTTCGTCCTGTCTAACAATGCCAAGTGTAATGTAGAACTAGATCTATTCGATGATTTGCATGTCGGCCTTACTTCTAACTCGGCGGCATCTCCAAATAACGTGACCTGGGAGAATGTATATCGCCCTGGCACCTGCTCTTCTGGGAAAAACGCCGGGTGAACTTTGCTCATCACATGTACTTCTAAATGAGGACAGTTGTGCTCCCGTGTCGAGCTACAGCCTACCAGATATCTACTAGCCTTGAATGCTCCTATAACACGTTCAAGGGATCACTTCTTGAATGACAGGTTGTCTTCTTGCAGAAGCACTTTTGGATGTTTTAATGATTGTTTACAGTCGGGAGATTAGTTTAGAAGTCAGGAGAAATGCGGAACGGTAGGCAGTATTTCAACCCTATCCAGGCATTTCGGAACAACAGCAGTGTTTCTTTCCTGATACGAACACGTGCATGCGCTATTTGACAGTTACTCACGGACATCACGGCGGCTACACATGGACTGTAGGGTTCTTCTGAATCGATCGCCTTTCCTCTCGGCTGCCTCGGCCTAGAGTGTGCCTCGGCCTAGAGTGACCAACTAAATACACCTGACAGTTCAGATGATATCCGATATCATCAGCATCGGCGGCCGAATCGGCACCTATGCCATCTATCCACACATCATCTAACTCGCACCTCGTCAGTACCACCCGCAGTGCGGTACAAGCCAGACATGCCCCTTTCAACCAGCTTTGAAATGATACCAAGATCCAGAACGCCGTTCCAATGCAGGATATGCAGGGGATGGTGGTGATGATGCTGCCATCGCCAGACAGCCAAAGCTCCGTTTACACTGAGAAAATGCTGATAACCGATCTATCCCATAGTCTAAGAACTGAGCCAAGAGTAGCCGCGTGTCGCAGGCGTCGTGAAAAGGGAAACCGCGTCCGGTCCCTGGTGTGTTGTAGCATAATCGAGGTCAACGACATCTTTCCTTCCCGTAAAGGATCGACAGTCGTGTAAAAGTGTTGAGTGTTGAGCACCATCATGGGTGTCAGCGACCGTAAATGAACAGAATCTCGGGTATCTCGCTTGAAGGGAAAAAACAGACGAGCCGCACTGGAGGTCTCGTCGCGCGACAGAATCGGGAAAATAAAAGTCGTCTCCAGCCTACAACTGATGCTTCTTCTGCTCGTGGTGACTGGCAGCGCTTTTCGTTGCACCTGATGACATGTGATGGTGAGGGTGGTGGTGGTGATGGTTCTGGTGGTGCTGGTGACGTTGGTGAGGATGGTGCTGTCGTATTCTTTGACGGCCCCGATGTTCCTCTTGCTCCTCCTCCATCACAAAGTCGGCGGACTGCCTCTCCTCCTCGTACCAGGCGCTTAGGCTTTTCCCGCCCCATGTAAGATCTTCATCGTTAATGACGATGGGTTCCATCCACGCGAGGCTTGCCTCCTCGCTAGACATGTCTACGTCAGGAAGAAAGTAGTATTGCGCATCGTCCTGAGCATGCTGCTGAGGCTGAGACATCGTTGTAGTGACCATTTTGAGTGGTGATGGCCCGTGATGGGTTTGCGAGGACGTGGCCGATTTCGGGGATTTGAACGGTGACCCTTGTGAGGGATGAGAGTTTAAAGGATACGGCGAACGCGCCTTGGAATGGGCGACGTGATGTGACGAAGATCGCGAATGCGGCGAATCCAGACGGCGGCTCTGCCGTGAGCTTGTTCGGCGGTACGCTTCGGATTGTTGTTTGGCGTTGTCGTCAATGAGACACGGGCTGTTTTGCGTCATGGGCAGGCCGACCGAGGGGCTCTTCGAGATAAATGGCGGATCGCAACACAGACCGAGATAAAAAGGTGCAGGACTCTCGTCGTCGCTAAGATGTGGCGCGTGCGTGGGTGACGACGCTCTCGAGATGGTGCGATGGACAGTTGGGGTTTCGATTCTTCTTTCTGGGTACGAGATGCTGCTAGGTCCTGCGACAGCTTTTGTATCCTATGGAGTTCTGTTTCTGAACAGTAAAGGGCGGTCAGGTCAGCAGGTTGATATGGCCATGGAAAGTGGTCGTGGAGAGGGGGCACAAGAGTGTCATATGGGCAAAATAAGGCAAAATTAGGGCGAAAAACAAGGCAGATGAGTGAAGCCGATAAGAGGCAAAAGCGTAGTGAGGTGCAGCATATTGTATTGTGTACTGCTGTATGGAGCTGCTGTATGCTGTACATTACAGACATTGCGTGTGTACTCCGTAGGTACCTACAGTAGGTAGGACTGAATTGATTGGAGCAGCTGTTCCAACAACAGGTAACAGTACCTGGACGCCTGGCAGGCATGGTAGGTCGATTGTGCCCGAAAACGGACTGGTAAAGGATGGAGGGGTCCGACAGTGCCCAGCACTGGCCAAAATAAACCCGTCATCATAACACAGAAACATCTGGTCCTTACTGCATCTATTTCAGTTTGCCACTAAAACTCATTGAAAAATAGCAAACATTCATTTGCATGTTTACAAGAGGTCGGATTTTATATAGATCCTTTTTTATTGTCATAGGTTCTTGGCATCGGTGTAAAGCGAGGTGTAAAGCCTGAGCAATAGCTGATAGAATAGAGATGCAGGTTTATTTTGGCCAGTGCGGGAGTGGGTGAGTCGGTGGAGGCAGGGAAGGTTATGGGTCTTGACTTTTGACAGCAAACCCAAATTGGCAAAATACCGTGCCACCGTGCAGGAGGGTGTAAAGGATGGATGCATTTGGGTTACTCAGGATCGAAACTTGATACATTTTGTTAAGGGTTAAACTTACGAACCAGAAACGGTCAGTCGGCGCTTGTTCTGTCTGCGTCTAGAGGTTGGCTAAGGTTAACTGTCAATGGCATATAAATGGGAAGCTGTTACCAATATGCGCTTTGGATTTGAGTTGACAAGGTAGGTATGTAAGATTAGGTGCTAAGACAGCACAAGACAACAGAAAACCACAGATAGACATCAATACCAGTGAAAGATCTGTTACTACCCTGAGGTATTCCAGGAGCAATACTGCAGATGCGTTATATTGCCATCCACCTCACATGTTGATTATCAAATGCAGAAGTACAAGTAGACAGTCAAATCTCGGCGCAACGTGAAAATGCGTGGTGACTGCACAGAATCTGCCGCCAGGTCGGAACAAATTCAAGGCCCACTATTGAACCCACCTCACATTCACCTAGATCCAAAATGAGAAAACTTGTTTCGACGTGATAACCTTTGCTGGTGCCCTGCGGCAGCTTTCAAGATCCGAGCCTCCGAGGAAGCAAAGAGCATACAACAAATTAACCTACAAGTAATGGTTATAAAAGTTTCTACTATTAGAGAAAGAAGCCCGACTTAACCAGCCTTCAAGGCCGACCTAAGCCGAAACGTAGCTGCGTCTCACTCCGGGCATTTTAATACTCCCGTGCCCTTGTGTCTTTGTTAACCAGCCACATGCAGTATTAACATACAAGATACCGATGTCTGTCGGTCAGTCATTAGAACCAGATGTATAACAACCTAAGGTCATGCCTTAATTGCAACACAGCACAGCACAGCATAACCGGGCGCGTGTCCTAACTTGATTACTCACCTGCCACCATAAACAGGTCTCAGCTAAGCCAATCTTTAGACACACACCTCAATATACAAACGCGCTAATGCGTCTGTGACAGCTGGGCTAATGAAGTGTGCCTAGGCCTAGACCTCGAGTCTTAATTTTCAGCCTCTGTCCTACAAGTATAACTCCTGTCAGCTCAGCATGAGCAGCTTTCGACAAGACCCCGTCAGCTAACAGGCTGTTAAAGTAAGTACCCAGGATACCTAATCTGCCTATCGCTTACGGGATTATCAAACTCGCAAAATAATGCAAGCATCTGACCTAACAGAGGTATTGCTTATTAGTATTACCTATGCGGCAACAGCACAGACTAATATCACCATAATACTCGGGCAACATTGTTTGCGGTTTGTATCAGACGTGTTGCCTACAATGTACAGAGTACAGCAGTCTGTACCTGCAAACGTGATCGCTGCTGGGCCGGTTATAGAGCGGGGTTGGCGGCTAGGTACCTACTAGACTACAGTACATTGGACGATGTCGTCAGGCCCTCGATTGACAGGCATGGATTCTGCATACATTCGGAATGGACACCGAAAGGCTATCTCTATGACACTTCTAGACTTGACCTACCTAAAGTCGTGAACAAGACAATGGTCACATGCATCGGGCATAAGGTACATGTATGAGCTTAAGTAACGCCACCCTCCTGTATTTAGTACCTTAGGTAAGGGTGTTCCTCCCCTTGCCCGTCCTTGTCACATGCTAGCTTTGTGTTATTACATAAGAGCTAGGTAAGTAGGTTGGGTAAGTTGCCTCTCGATTGACCTCTTGCCTCTAGCGATGTCCTTGTGTGTATTACAAGACTTGATTGTTTTCCTTATTGCTGTTCATACTCAATTGATAATAAGTTGTCTTACTTGGTAGAAAATCAATGGTTGGCAACCAAGTGAAGTAGAGGTGTATAGGTTAACAGCATGCCCACCCCTCTTTGGTGTTGAGAATTGATCTCCGTTGCAGGCTTGCAGCTTGTAAGACCGTAAAACATTGTTCTTCCCACGTCGGAGAATAAATTTAGTAACTGTCCATATTGACTATTTTGTAACTTACTTGTAACCCTGAATGTCGGGAACTATCGGTGCTTATATTGTAGCTTTCTTCTATTTTGTACAATCTATGCTTGTTTACTTTGTACTTGTAATCCTAGATAGGGCATAAGCATCCTGCGCCCCAAGGGTCCAAGATCGACAAAAAGCAAATTAAAACAAGGACCCGAGCAACGGCCACAGCGATCAACATACAATACAAACCTTAAAAAAAGGATTTGCAGATCATCCAGAGCGGCAAAGCTATGTACAGTGACTTACTGTCCATAGACCCCTTGCCGTAGACTAGATAGGTACTTCACTTAAGAAGACACGAACTCGGAAACTTTCCCAACTCGAGAGAATATCACAAATTCGCTTCAATGACGTCATACCTACCTCGCTTCGCAGCAGCCACACACGGTACACCACGACTTGCTCTCCGCCACCGCATCGGCGGCAAACTAGATTTGCAGGACTCAATGTTTTGTGCGTAGGTATTCGGTATTTTGTAGTAATTGTGAATTATGTACATAGCATGCACCACATGCTGTCATCTCATTCACTCCTTTCCGCATCTCCATAACCATCATTCCCCGGGTTCGGTCCTAAGGTCCCTCGACCGACTTACTGTGATATACCTGTGGAGCTATTTGCCCAGGTTTGCCCATATTCGTGCAGGACCTCTTACCCGTACGAGTGTAACGGGAGGGTCAAAGTACTAAACTTGAGATAATTATGGCCGGTCAAAAATACAGATGCTCATTGCTACGCCTCATAAACACGACAGAATCAGTACTAAGGAAACATCTCTAACCCCCCACCCAGGCTGTGTTTCCACTCTCGTACAATCTAGTCTACTTAGCACATGTATTGATTACTCCTGAGCCTTACTCTATTCCCCCCAGCGCTTCATTCTAGTCCCCTGAACCGGCGATTGAATTCTTCCACGGCTATGGCCACCATGCGATAAAGGAACGCCCTTCCGCTTTCCTCCCCGATGGGAATGAAGGGTCCGTTGGTACCACCGCGCAACATGATACTGAGCCCCGTTCTCTCTTTGGCGATAGTTTGTACGTCTTGTAGAGGCACGTCCCATTCCGTCGTTAACCTCCGGCTCCGGATGAGGAGGATGCGGCTGTAAGTGACCATGACCACCACGTCCTCCCGGGGCAATTCGATATGTGCAATGTATTCCTCGTTGAAGTATTTGCCGTTGTCTACCTGCTTTAACCACGATTGGCCAAGTGCCTCGCGCTGGTTATAGGGCCGGACAATGCCGTCGGCCGGGATGAACCGGGCAATGCGTACCCGGTCAAGTTCCGATCCGTCGAAGACGGTGGTGGTGTTTCGGATACCCTCCGACACGTTGGACGCCAGATCGAACACACCCACGGCCGGCTTCGTCGCCAGCCCGATGAAGCCTTTACCCACACCCTTGAGGAAGCCTACAGCTCCTTCTTGTTCGGCACCTTCCAACGGCTTCCGCGCCACACCGCCGATGCCTGAAGCGACCGAAGTGAAGAAGGAGTTGGCACCTGCCGTGACGCCGAACAGTGCATGTTTGGGACGGTTTCTCGCGCGCGTGATGCGACGGCGGTCTTGGAACTGCTTATCGAGCGTGGCCGCTGCGAGACCTTTGCCGAAGCTGCCCGTTACCTTGGAGAAGGAGTCGGAGAAACCGTAGACGGACTTCTTGACAAAGCTCGCTGCGCCCTTGGCGATGCCCAGTCCGAGATCCTCGGGCTTGTCCGACATGATCAGCCCTTGGTATGGCTCGTAGAAGACATCTGTAATACCGCTGCTGATGCTGTTGAACAAGCCCACGGGGTTGCCGAGGAAGTCGGCGCTGCCGATGATCTTGTGCACCTGATACAGAACTTCCTGGCTGTAGTGGTTCGAGATGTTCTGCGTGAGTACCGGTATGGATACACGGGCGTTTTCCAAGAGTAAGGCATTCAGCCGGATCGGGGCGTCATTGACATTGCCGATGGCCATGGTCATAATGTTGACGAAGAACATGATGGGGTTCCGAGATGACGTCTTGTCTTCGATATTCACGCGCTCCGTTCGCATGAACGATAGATCGAGCTGCATCGGCTGGATGTTCAGCACCTCGAAGTAGATGTCTTGGCCAGACTGTTCTTGCTTCGGCTCGGGTATATCCACGCGCTCACCCCACAGTTTGCCCTCGTGCGTCTCGGACCAGGAAGCACCGGGGACCTTGGAGAAGTCCAGAACGGCGAAGATGAAGTCCTCGTCCAGGTCGACCGTCATCTGCTGCAGCAGCAGTGTCGCGTACTTGACGTACAATACACCATAGCTGTCGTCCTTGACTCTCGTGACCATGGCGTGCAGCGACGGGTGGAGTTCCGTCTCCTGGGCCTGCTTGGGGACGACGCTCGGGTAGAGAACCATGGGGAACAAACCACCATAGAGTTGATTGTCGATCTGCATCCACTTGATGGAGGTGCTGATCGTCTGGTACAGAGGCGACTCGTTGTACCGGACATTGATATCCCTGAAGGTGACGTACGCGAGCTCCTTCATCTGGTGGTTTATCAGCGATATTCCTATGCCGGAAAGCCTCAACGCTGCCTGGAACGTCGTATCGGTATCCTGCTCCTTGACTTCGAAGCCGCTCGCGCTGCTGTTACCGACACCAGCGTGCGTTTTCTGCCTGTACAGGCTCTTGCTAGGCTTGAAGTTGGAGAGGACTAGTGTTTGCGTTGGGCCATCGGCAGCAACGCTGATGTCGATGATCTTCTGAGCACCCGAGGCGCTGACAAACTTCATCGGAACCTGATTACCAATCTCTGCGAGTTTGACATGTCGCTCTTTGCCAAACGCACTTATCACGACCTCTTTGAACTTGGCGGCAGGGAAGTCCCAGGCATACGGCATGATGCTGCGCGGAGGCAGCCGGTATCGGACAGGTCGCCAGCCGGACCTGTCTTCTGGGCCGTCCTCGTCCACGTTGGGGTTGGCCTGGTAGAAGGTGAACTCGGTGTCGCTCTCGTTTCTCATCGAGAATGGCCAGGCCTTGCTCTCGATGCTCACGTGTATGAAGATAGTGGCGTCTTCCATCAGGATCTCGACACGGATCAGTCGCTGGCGCTGGCCAGCTTTCGCTATCTTGACGTGCGTGGTGCCGAGGTCCGAGATGTTCACGGGCGATGACCACTGGTTGTCCATTCCGGGATAGCACAGCATTATCTGCTTCACGTGTGACCGCTGTAGCCAGTATAGAGGTTGCAGAGCACCCGGCTCCAGCGTCATGATGTTGGAAGATCTCGGCTCTCTCACATTGATCACCTCACCAACCTTGTTCTTCACCACAAACCGCGGAGCAAGGTTGACGACCTTGGTCAGCTTGTACTTGCCCTCGCCCGCGTCTACGGTGATGCCAACGTGAAGCTCGGTCTGCTTCCCGGGTGATTGGAGCGCCACGTCGGTTGTGCTTCCGATCGCATCGAAACTTTGTGGTTTGCTCCACTCCGAATCACCCACCTTCAAGAAAGCCCGGTTTCGATGGTCTTCGTTTCCAAACGAGAACATGATTGGCTGTGCCTTTGGCCGTCCCTGGTTCGGCGAGTTGGCATTCTGCGACTGACCGGCAGCCCGCTTGGCTTGTTGCAAGAACTGCTTGCCGCGTATGGCAACGTCGAGGCCAGTCTTGTTCAGTATAACATAGGGGCTGTAGACCGTCACCCGGAAGGCGCCACCGCTGTTGGGAACCTTGAAATAATGAAGCCTGAGTTGTAAGGGCAGGCCTTCCTCATCTTTGCACACGAGTTTGTACTCCTTGCGGAAGTCTTCCTCCGAGCCAGAATTGATGATAGCAAACTCGCTGGCCTTGAAGGCTGTGTCTTGCATGTCGACGCTGATGAGGAGCAGATGCGAGAGCTCCACGACGTGCACGGGGCTGACACCACCCTTCCTAAGGAAGTTGTTCCAGTCTCTCCGTGTGTTCTTGTCATAGATCCGGTACTTGAAGTCGTATGGGAGCAGATTCTCCAGCACTATGGGTGGCGATAGCTTCAACCTCATGTACGGATATTTCCTATCAACGGGTTAGAGCATGGCGAGGCCAACGTGAAGCCAGTCTTGGACTTACCCTGTGAGGAAACTGCTCTTGTCATAGTTGGCGTTCAACTGGAAGTAGAACGGGTCGCCGTTCTCCCCTTTGCAGACCAACGTTCGCGTCGGCCTCTTCAGCAAGTCTCTCCACCACAAAGGTTCAGACGACCAGGCGTATCCGAATCCAGAGTCCGGTCGGACAAGGAGGGATTGAACAAACGCAGCGGCTACGGGCGCGGGACGGCTGTCGCCCGGAGGGATCTTTTCGATCTTGAGCAGGTGACCTTCCTGGGCATCGTAGACGCCCAGTTCGATTGGTATCTGCGTCTCGTTCTCGACCAGGAGAGGTGACCGCAGTGTGACATACTTGATATTGTCTGCACCCAGGCTTACCTCGACAAGGAGCCTGTGAAGGGTGTCATCCATTTTGGGTCGCAGACTGTACAGGAATTCGCCCTCACGGTTGAGGCGAATGTTCTTCACCATGTCGAAGCCACTCCCTTCGATCTGGACAGCGACACTGTTCGCCGTCTGGCTCTCAGACATGACGTTTTCACGCATTTTCTCCCACTGCTCGAAACTCCACGGGGCCTCTTCCCCATCTGCAAGCTGGAGCGAGATACTCTCGTTATTGCTCAGAGTTGTGGCCTGGACCACAACATCGAAACCGGTGTAATTCCGAATCTTGTATGGTGCTTCGACGCCACGTGGCTTGCCCAACACATCCTCATCTTGAGTCAGAAAGTCGAATGACTTGGACGCCAGGGCGATAGTGGCTGTTGTAACCGTCACATCGAACGTCTTTCTCGATGTCAAGTCAACGGAGAGAAGGCCAGTCTTGCTCTCCCTCGCCACGCCTAAACCAACTTGCCACGGCTCCAGCAGCGGCTCCCAAGCGGACTTTGCAAAATTGTACACATTGATGTACATGTCAATCGCAGTTTCTGCTTTGAGGTTGCCTGTCCAATCGACCGCTGATGCAGTAAGCCCCTTCACGTTCAAGTCGAGGATGGGTAGCTCGTGCACATCGCCGATCAGCACAACACGGAGGCCTTCCAAAGTAGCGGTTAACTCTTCGTGATGTTGCGGTGACTTGGCAACTTCCCGTGGCTGATTATTGGAAGGCTGTTTATGAGATCCAGTGGCTGTCGTGCCGGGTCCTCTCGTGCCCTTGGTGCGAGTGGCAAGCGTGGATTGTCCCCTTCCACTGGCTGTGCGCTCCTTAAGGCCGTCACGGCGGGTCTGCTGAGCCTTTTGGCTTGGCCCACTCTGGGCATCGTCACCGCCATCATCGCTAGAGAGTTCTGATGCTTTGCTGACAATCTGGAGCACTAACAGAATGTCTCGAAGTGACAATCGCAGAATGAGAGGTTCCATGTTGACATGTACATGAGTAGAGTTTGGCCTCGAACTGTCCATTGAAACTTGAAGAGAGAAATCGTCCAGGACTCGAAGCCGGGACTCGTCGAACTTATCCATACGACAGAGGAACATGCCAACTTGCGATACTTGGAAGGTAAGGGCATGTTGCTTTGACAACAGTACCTGCTTCGTACCCAACACGATGGCCTCGGAGCTTGAGCTCAGTGGATTCGCTATCAGGATGACCTGAGCATCCACAATGTTAAGGCGGAATGCCACGCTCATCTGCGACTGCTGGGGCGGTTGTTGCCTTGGTGCTTCAGACTGTGCCGTGCTCTGTGCACGCTTCGCCGTCCACTGAACCTGCGTTGACTCAGTGTCAGACACGTCTGGCGTATCGGGCGGGCTTTCGATCGCCTCCAGCGGAGGTCCCTCGGACAGCAAACCAACAGTGAGGAATTTTTGAATGGCGAAAATATAGTCCAAGGCGAAAATGATCCTAGGGCTATCGATGACTACAACGGCAATCATATTTCGCTCCTTGCTTTGAGACATGGAGACTGTCGCCATGAACTGCTGGACATTCTTGTTGGAAGAAGTCATTATCCGCTTATACTTGTTCACTTCGCGCGTTCGATTGTCGTGGATGGTGAATGAGTGGATCACGAATTCCGCCTCTAGCGAGTTATTCGCCAGCATCCTGAATTTGAGCTTGCTGTCATCGAGAGAGAAGCGCGAGAGGCTTGACTTGTCCGGATTACCGACAGCCCTGTCCTCGTGCGCATTGATTAGCTCTAGGCCGACTTTATGGATAGTGAAAACCAGATCGAGCTTTGTCCAGGTGTTCTCCCGAGAGCCTAACTCGGGAGCGAGGTCAACAAGGCGGTCGTCGTTATCGCTGTTAATGGACGACATGGTCTTCGCCCTGCGCAGTGTTCCTTCGTCCACATCTCGTTCTGCTTCCTCTTCAGTAGCGCCCACGTCGGTCGCAAAGGCAGCCGGAACAGATTTCGATATCGCCAGAAGGTACTTGAGTTGATATTGAGTGATCCGGAGATTCACATCGGTCATACTCCCTTCGACTTCTATATCCGGCCGTTTCCAACCCTCCTTATGCTCGGCATATGTGACGTGGAAGCCCAGGTCCACGTGATCAATCATCTCGAGTTCTTCAGACTGATCCTCGGGGTAGTGAAACAACGAGGTCAGGCGGATATTCCGGATACCAGCGGAGAGCTTCATGGCAACTTCAGAGTCTTGCGAGTCATTCAGGGGCACAAACTTGTTTTGAGCGTAGATCTCTCCCAAGTAGGCCGTCACCAGGTCTCGGGTCGGCCGATCCGGAGAGAGAGAGCGTGGAAACACTATTATGGGGGTGTTGATGATGATGTCGAACTTGAACTTGCTATTGGTCTGCTGCAACTGCTGCGCTTGATTCGCAGCAGCTTGACGCGCAGCATTGTATATCGCTTGCATCTTGCCAAACTTGACAAGGAACTCGATAATTTTCCTGACCGGCTCTTCCAGGAAGTTGACCTTGATTGAACCGGCTCGCAGGAAGATTGCTGAATCATAACCGGGGTATGCCTTCGCATTTGTGGCGTCAAATGTTTCGTAGCGGAAGTCAGCCAGCTCGTGCCCCTGAATTGTTACAAGCTGGCGAAAACTCGAATCTTCCGCGGCACCGATATTTACGTCGTCGACCAGAGTGAGATCGCCCAACTTGGCGGCGACCCTCATCGTCCTGCCCGATATGAATACGCCGACGTCTGCTTGGTTGAATGACAAAGTGGCCAAGCGAATCCCATCATTGTTCAGAATCAGTCGGATGCTTTTCAGGTCAACCTTGACTCGAATAGACCCGCTTTCGGTCACACCGTCGCTCTGAACAGGCTCGTCGATCTCGATTCCTGCACCGCCCTCTTCCGTGCCGGTAATACGTCCTCGCGGCGGACTGTTCCCGGCCTCATTGTTCGTAAAAGTAACAAGGATGAAATCAAGGAGGGTAAGGAGTGTCTTCCTTGTCACAATCAAATTGATCGTGGAGACAGCGACATTGATGTTTGTGTCGATGCCTTCGTACACAGGCATAAACTCTGGCGAC
The DNA here is from genome assembly GCA_022385605.1 of Xylariaceae sp. FL0594. Taxonomy (NCBI): domain Eukaryota; kingdom Fungi; phylum Ascomycota; class Sordariomycetes; order Xylariales; family Xylariaceae; species Xylariaceae sp. FL0594. The sequence continues at coordinate 301,088 of MU280775.1, forward strand.
TCTGGTCTGACCTTGGTGTATTTGACACGGACAAGCTCTCTGTGTTCCTGACGGTCTTCTATGTCGCCCGAGAACACGATGGACTTGAACTCGGCCGGGGGGTTATCAACAAAATCATCGACTGTGACAGACCCTAAAGATACCTCGGCTGCCAAGTCAAACGGTCTGACATAAAGGTCAAGCGCAAATTTCTCCGCGACAAGGTCGACAAGCAGCGTGTCGGGGCTGTGGCCGTCAGGGCCGCTTCGATAAAGAGAGCCCTGCAGCTTATCCACGGTAAACTTGAGCTCGAAGTTGCGTTGCTGTAGCTTCAGTTGCTCGCTTGATGGGCCTTCGTCCGCATCCTCAAACTCATCTGAGTCCGAGTCTGAATCATCCTGTATGATGATGGCAGTTTCTCGACCCAAGAAGAGGTTGGCAGAGCTCTTGCGGCGATGGCCGATTTGAGATCGGCTCGAGGCTGTGCTGAGCAACCGTGGGCGCTTGGGCCGTTGTTGTGTAGTGGCAACTTGAGGCTCTGGGCTACCGAACTTGGGAATTGCGACGTCGATGAGCTTCATGAGACTCTTGTATTTAGTGTCGGACACGGTGGCTTGCAAGACAGGTAGATGACCTGATACTTTCACCTTGGTCAAGTTTGGCGCCTTTGGTAAGATGGAGAGGGCGACAACGAAGTCTACGTTGATCTTGTCCACCACATGATACATCCGACTCTCGTCCTTGTCGACCAGTTGGGATTTCGTCTCCTCGATGGATGGACCAATCAACAGCTGGGTCGACGTTAGCTTGACCATGAAGCGATCATACATGAGCGACTCCAGTTTCTTGAAGTCCTCTTCGGAATATTTTTGCCTCTGTTTGTCCTGTACTTGCTTCAGGGTGCCTTTATCGACGAGTTCGCTGTGGAGACTGATATGGCCAGCATCCAATATAAGGCAGGTGGATCTCTCTGTCTTGATAGAATGTGGTATGATGATGAGGGGTGCTTGAAGGTCCAACTTGGCATTGATGGTTTTATGCTCTTCCAGGGCAAACTCGAGACCGGCTCTTGTCTGCTGTCTCAAGCCCTCGACCGTCGCTCCAGCAGACTCCATCAGGGCGGTAATGGACTCCATGTGACGTTCTGGGGGTTTGAAAAAGTCGACTACCCCAACGACGAAGTTGGGGTTCCAGACGATTTCGAGCGGCTTCAGCTTGGCCGTGATGGCGAAGTCGCTCTGCCCATCCAGAGGGTTCTGTTCAAGTTGCAGATCGAAGAAGCTCCTCTCCTCAGTCGTTTCGAGTTCAGTTATGGACAGACGGCGGCGATGATGGACATCGGGGGCATCTTTGACCCTGACGATCTCCTTGAACAAGCTCTCCGGCGTCGTACCATCATTGACTCGAAAGTCGCCCAAACTAACATCGGCTAGCAATGAATCGGTCCGCTTCACCAGTTTCGATTTGAAGATGCCGAAATGGAGGCTCAACAAGTCGGTCTTGGATCCATGTGGACTCTGCCTGAGGGTGAAGCTACCTGTAGACAGCGAGGCTTCCACTTGCATCTTGACCGCATCGCGGGGGGTATCGACAGCCTCTGCTATAGCGGCCTTCTCGTCCCAGTCAATGGCCTCGTATAGCTCTTGCCGCTGCTCATCCGTCATTTGAATGTTTTCAGACGTGTCTGAGGGCTCTGCTGGCTTCGAGCGCCATGCCCACGCGAGCCAGCCTTGCTGCTGTTCTTTCTTCGGAGGCGCATTCTTTAAAGCTGCTGCATTCTCCTTTCGCAGCTGATTACGGGCCAAGGTCCGCCAGAACCGTAAGTCCTCATATTCCATCTCCCATTCTATTCTGTCCAGGTCTTCTTTCTCCTGGGATGACAGCTGTTGGCCTGTCTTCTTCTTCTTGAAGACGTCAATATATCGGATGCGGTCATCACGACGCTCCTTCACGTATTCCCATGTCCAGCGGCGATTGCGATCATGTATCTTCGAAAGGACAATGTTGCCTGCAAATTTAAGCCACGCTCTGGGGTCTTCCTTCGGACTGGACTTGGGCTGCAGCCGTTTGTATTCCTGATGACGGACGAAATAATGGAACAGGTCTGCCATCATCAAGGCATCCCTGTACTGGTCATCGTCAAGTACGATGCCAATTTCGTCAAACAACAGGTTGGCCTTGAACTTGGGCGCATCTTTGGCGCCGGATTTGTTCAGTTCAATCTTGGCTTGGCCACTTACAGGCTTTAGGATGAACTGATGTTCGGCAGTTGCGGCAGCCTGTGCGTCTCCAATCATGGCCTTGAACTTCTCAATCATCTCATCGTGCGGCATCAACTCGTCGTCCTCCGTCATCTCCCGGCCAGAGCCCAGAAGTTGGGAGTCCGTGTTCCAGTATACGGCCAGGGCGGCCAGTTTAGCGAGTTTGTGTGTCGTCGTAGACGTGTTCTGGATAAACGTCGGTTCCCATTGGCCATTGGTGCTAACCGCACTGAATTCCTCGAGGGTAACGCCGAGGGCAAAGGGATGCCCGGGAGCGGAGATTGAGTCTTCGTATCGCACGTGAATGTTCTTTACGGTAACCTGCAGGTTGTCGACAATCTTTGTGACAAGGCTCTCTGTAAAGCTCTGGCTCTTTTTCTGATCCTCCTGACTGAGGCCTTCCTGCATACGCTCCTTGAGTAGCTCGGCCGATTCCAGCTTCTCCATTTTTATACGATGCTTCCGCCGGTCCTCCTCTTCGGGATCGTAAGCGGCCTCCTCCTTTGGAGAAGCCAAGAGAAAGACATCCTCGATGAACACCTTTACGGGCGCTCCCCTCAGGTTGGACCAGGGGATAACCAGGGTGAGCTGACCGAGGTGTCCTTCCATCACATTTATGGGGAGCTTCAGCTGGTCGAGCGCCTCCTTACGGAGTTCGAGGTTGCGGAGCTTGACATCTCCAGACCATATGCCGACTTTCAGTTGCGTAGGGTCAAAATTCTTCACATACATGCCCAGGAAGCGATTTAGCAACCCGGCAACTAGGCCTTCCAGCATAGCGAATTTGGTCGGCCGTCACCCGGGCCGGGGATAGTGGTCACTTGGCGAAAAGGTTCAGTTGCTTCATGAGCAGGCATGCAGGAACGCGGCGTAACTTTCATCACACTACGGGAGGGTATATGTAGCTCTTTCTGCACCGTTCACCATAGAATGGGCGCGCTGGCAAAGCACAGGCGTGGACGAGTCGACTGTCCGATCTAATCGAATATAGAGCCCGATGGACAGAGAAAGAAAGTCATGCCAATAGCGAGGATGTCGGATACTCGGCGCAAGAGGGGGGTATCCGAAAAGGATGTTATGTATGTTTCGTCGACTCGTGGTTGGAGAGACCGTGTCTGCAAGCGCAGCAGTGGTTAGAAAGACTTTTGTTTATTGCTTGCGACGGAAATAAATATCCGTATAAGCGGACAGGGGCGTTACATTGAAAAAAGACAGCGAGCCTCGAGCAGTAGGTCTTGTGAAAAGCAACAGTCTCCGTTTCTCTTCACTTGTAGGAATGATGGTTATAGGCAGGATGTTTTAGAGTTTAGCGGGCAGAGGTACTGCTGTAATCATAGAAAAGAGCGGAGAAGCTGGACAATTTGCTTTGGGCTCTTGGGTGCTGTAGGTGTCGATGAAGCGGATCGCAATCATCTGCCAATGAATGGGTTGGACTTCTGCTTGGGTATGTCGACTTTGCAGATCCGTCGCTGGTGCTTACAACAGTCTCACGATCGTGAAAATCGTCAGACAGGTAATGATGCCAATCGTTGTGATCTTTCAGACTCCTGTCTTGTTTGAATCCCCTTGCTTTGTAACTGTGACTAGCTACATTGGGGTAGTCATGTCCATCTACCTCCTTACCTTCATCCATGTAAGGTTAGGAAGTACTGCTGTACCTAATGTATGTAAGGTTAACCTCTTGGATGTTGGACACCACCAGTTCTCCCCGCAATCAGTACAAGTAGGCGCGCCAGACGTGACATACAATCTAGAGGTACATACCAGGTTGTATGTACTGCAGTTCTGTGTCTGTACGGAGCAACTGCTGTACAGTGTACTGCTGTTTCAAAATAGCAAAATAGATGGTCCTAGGAACTCCACACACCTCAACACCTTACAGTACCTGGGGCAGTACCTACAGCTGTACATACAAGTATGGACAGAGGATGACGTCACCAGATTTTGGAGCACCTGCCGTGCCTACATTTCTACAGGTCCTACCACACATGCAAAGAGTTAGGGACAGTTTGAGGTACATAGAGGCACTGAAAGTGCCTAAAAGGCTGATGTTGGCAGAGGCAAGAAGTCGACAACAATATGACTAACGTTACATACAAGGTTCCCAAATCCCAAGCCCTCCTTACACTTCTTGTTTACTTGTGATACATCACATGGGCGAAAAAGCTGCATAGCGACTTGCCTTTGAGGTCTCGATTGTGAATAGAAACTCTTTGAGAAGCCTGGCTCCTTCTCTTGGTTGCTGCTAGGTAGTAGTTCTCTTTACGAAAGCCATGATCCGTATGACCAGTGCTCGAATTATCTTGCGAGGGCCGAGAAGCGGTACCGCGCCGATAAAGTCTTTCTCAGCTTTCGGGTGGCTGCAACATAGCACGTCAAGGCGGCTCCCAATCGGCCTAGTCTCTGCAGGCGCCTCCAGTCCCGTCCCGAGTGCCGTTTCGGGGCGGTGGTCTTTGGCTAACTCGGCACGGCCATTTGCAACGAAGTCCCCGGGTGGCTTCCAACAGGGAATCGATAGAGAGGAAGAGAAAAGGATTGCCCAACGCAAGCTCGCCTCCGACCCAGCAGCTGTGACGACGGAGTCCAGTGTTCGTCATGTGTACGAGCCGGCAAAGGGTGACGACACAGAGCGGCCAGTCCGGGAGGGTGTGAAGGATGATCTCGTAAGAGTTCCCAGCGTCGCATTGTGCCCTTGGGATTTGGGTCGTATGTAAGCTAACCGCTGTGGGGATAAATAAAAGAAAATCGTCCAGGAGACGTTCTCGTTAGCCAACGTGCCCAAAGAGCCCTACTGGCTTGGTCTTGCTGGTACTTTACCGTATCTTGGAACATCCGCCTCTACCGTCTACCTCGCGTGGGTGATCAACACGGGCTGGCCGGTCTCGTCTGCATTCTTGAATCACCTTATGATCAGCCAGGAGACGGCGAGCAAATTACTGGCCATACTCGAGCCCATCCAGCTGGGCTACGGCGCAGTCATCATCAGTTTCCTGGGTGCGGTCCACTGGGGTATGGAATATGCCGAGAAAACCCCTAACCATGCGCGTACGCGTTTCCGATACGGCTTGGGCGTCGTGGCCCCCTTTCTTGCGTGGCCAACTCTGTTTCTGCCAACAGAGTTTGCACTAACAGCGCAATTCGGTGCTCTCGTCGCATTATACATGGCGGATGCTCGCGCCACCGTCCGCGGTTGGGCACCTGCCTGGTACAGCACCTATCGCTTCGCACTGACGGCTGTGGTGGGGATGGCTCTCGCCATCAGTCTTATCGGAAGAGCCAAGGTTGGAGACGCGAGCCCGAGGCTTACTGGGCTGGGCGAGAAGTTTCACCAGACGCACGGAGAGGAGACCTACAGCAAACAATGGGAACAGCTAGAGCAGAGGGATAGGCAAAAGATGAAGAAGAAACGGGAAGAAGGGGAAGAAACCGAGAGACAAAAGAAAGAGGAGGAAGAGCAGGCTGAGGCTGAGGAGGGGAAGAAGGGGAAGGAGAAGGAGAAGGAGAAGAAGCAGTCCAAGGGTTCCGACGAGGGAGAGAAAGGCGGCGAAGGTAATGACAAGAAATGAGCTGTTAGCGAATGATCACCGCGCGACGCCGCGTGTACTTGGTCGAACGTTCTAAGTTGGGAGCAGGTTTGGGACTATTGGGAAGGGGGCAGGCGTCAGTGATGGACATGGTATGATTTCTCTTACAACACAACTTTTCATATTACGATAGTTCATTACAATGTTTTTCGTTAGGCCCAAGCTCACTTTCCTCGTAGGGACATGATGCTGGATGTCCTTGGGCGAGTGCTGAGTTGATTAACCTTAGTTTTCTGAATATGCGCACACTACCGCACATGTTCGTATTGCCGGTTTATCTCGCGACGGGTTTGGCTTTCTGGCTAACCTAATCCCATTGCCGGCACTGAGGCGAGGCAAAGGATCCAACCTTAATTGACGCACCAGCCGATAGACTCGAGATCGGCCGCCCACGCTACCCAAGCATAGTTCACAGCTAAAGTCAGATTCATACCCAAAGCCTTATGTGTGCAGTCGCGGTTTCAGCTGTACCAGTCAGTTCCTTTGATCTAGGAGTCATGTTGTCTATGCCTCGGGTCACTAGACCTGTGACAACGCAATGATTTGGTCATCATGATATAGCCAACTGCCCGCTATATTTGGCGTCGTGTATAGTTAAAAGTCACAGTCTTGCTCCTGAGTCCTGTTCAAGATCCTCTGGGTTCGATCCTCTGGGTTCGATCATCGATGGTATTTCCGTCGTCCTCGGCATTCTTGTGCATATAACACGCACGCCTTGGTAAGGCTTGTTTATGTTTTGATGAGAAAGCTCTAGGTTTCCTTTTTCAGGCCCAACATCCGCTGATCTCAAAACCGGAAGAAAGTGTCGGAATCATGACGGTCTACCTCCAGAGACGGAGAGGGTTCAGCGCAAGCTCATCCCAGAATAAGAGACATCACTGGAGCGCCGTCGCCGAGCGGGAGGGTCAATTCGCACCCGCACTCACTGTAAACAAAACTCCGAGTCCCAGCCACGAGCCGCCCTTGAGACGCACGTCCCAAGGGGCCACGTAGACCTGAAGCTAACACTCCCTATTTTCTCCGTAGCCGCTCTTCATAGGCATCTCTTACATCGTCGCCGAAGACAAAATCATTGTCGCCTTGGCTTTCCACGATCACACCTATCTGCTAGACTTCACCATCGAGCATCTGCCACTCAAGGTTCAGAAGAGAGACATTGGGGGCCCCAAGGGAAAGAGAGACATCATCGCCGATTTCATCATCAAGTCGACCGAGAAGTACGAACGTGACAACCATGTCAAGTTCGTCGGCGCCGCCATGCCGAAACGGCTCGTGGAGATCAGCCCGCGGCTCTGCTCTCGGCTCTGGTTAGAGATGGATGTCGTCCCTATTGTCATCTCGTACAGCATCGACAAGGCCCGGATGTGGTATATGAGGAATGTGGACGAACAGGCAGATTCAATGGCCCGAAAATGCGGTGAGTTTTTCCTTCCCCTTATCCCGTCGGAACTTTCTTCTTCACCCTGAGGGCATGAGGGCGTGGGCTGGGTTCGGCTTGCTGACAAACAGGGAACCCCTCCAGTGATGTAAGCGAGAAAATCCCTCCGTGACGCAACATTTGAAGACGTACAAAAGTAACGGGGAGTTTCTGGCGGGCAGGTACTTCGGCCCAAACATGACCCCGATTCTCCAGGTCGGCTTCCGGGGTTGCGTGATGAGCGACTCTGCCTTCAGGGCTCACATGGTCACGCTTGAAGACCATCAGAAGGTCTCCCAGGAGGGCACATGGAATTCCATGATACGCTATGCCTCGATACTGAAGGCGAAGAAGATCCGCATCGCCTTCTTCAGCTCGACGCCCCAGGGCGGCGGAGTGGCGCTCATGCGACACGCTTGTAAGTTTGTCAAAAATAGAAAATGTCTTTGGTCAGGGGGAAGCTCCCAAGGTGGCTGACAGCGCATATGCATGCAGTGCGGCGTTTCTCGCGCCTTGCCGGCGTTGACCTGACCTGGTATGGTATGTGTGTGCCTTCCGTGACCTTGAAATCGGCCTGCGCAGGCCGCTCCATAGGACCTCAAAGTCTGTCTGACATCCAGATGCCATACTGTAGTGCCCAAGCCACGACCGGGTGTCTTTCGCAGCACCAAAGACATGCATAATATCCTGCAGGGCGTGAACAAGCCCAATCAACGGTTGACTGCCGAGGACAGGCAGGCAATCAGTGATTGGATAGCCCACAACGCCGAGAGCTACTGGCTTTCCGAAGGAGGGCCGCTCCGTCCCCCCGAGGATGGAGGCGCGCATGTTGTAGTGGTAAGGTCTAGGCGAGCGACGCCCTCTCCCCTCTCCTCTCCCTCCGCTCCCTTCGTTCGGTATAAGGGGCTAAGGCTGCGCGTACTTCTTCACAGGTGGATGACCCCCAGATGCCTACCTTGATCCCATTGATCAAGAAAATCACGCCCAACAGACCGGTCATCTTCCGCTCGCACATCCAAATCCGCTCCGATCTCGTGGAACAAGAGGGCACACCTCAGAAGGAGGTGTGGGACTTCTTGTGGGAGAAGATTCGCTATGCAGACCTGTTCATCTCGCACCCGGTGCCGGCATTTGTGCCGAGGGAGATACCCGACGAGATGGTCGCTTACATGCCGGCAACGACTGACTGGTTAGGTTCCCCCTTTCCGTTCTTTTTTCTTACTCATTACGTGCTGCGATTGACCTGTTTTTTTTACCTAGGCTCGACGGCCTGAACAAGCGCATGGGCGAATGGGCCAGCAAATACTACTTCAACTTCTACAACCGAGAATGTTCGGCCCATCAGATGTAGGCAGTCGGCCCAATAAAGATCCCGTTGTGTTGCACTGGGGGCTGATACTGATGATTACTTTTTAGGACGACACTTCGATATCCTGATCGTGAGCAACATCTGAGTCCTGGCGATGTTTACATTTACCTAGCTGACAAACTTGAAACCTAGGCCAATACATACTACAGATCGCCCGATTCGACCCAGCCAAGGGTATACCGACCGTATTGGACGCGTACGCAGAATTTCGCAAGCGCGCACATGCAGCCGGCATCCACCATACCCCACAGCTAGTCGTGTAAGTTTTTCCGTGATGGGGTGTTGGTGGGTTTGTCGGGTTTCTAGCACGCGTAAACGGCTTTTGCTCACAGTGAAAAAAAAAACGGGTCAGCGTCGGAAACACTTCCATAGACGACCCAGACGCCTCCCTGGTGTTCGACGAGGCGCTCAACCAGATCGAGGACAAGTACCCGGAGCTCCTGACGGACATCAGCATCATGCGGCTGCCGGCGAACGACCTGCTGCTGAACTGCCTGCTCGAGCACGCGCACGTGGTGCTGCAGCTGTCGACGCGCGAAGGGTTCGAGGTGAAGGTGTCGGAGGCGCTGCTGGCGGGCGTGCCCGTCATCGCCACGCGGGCGGGCGGGATCCCGATCCAGGTCAAGGAGGACGAGGACGCGTTCCTGGTCGAGCCGGGCGACTACCACGCCGTGGCCAAGCACCTCATGGACCTCTTCAGCGACGAGGGCCTCTGGCGCAAGATGAGCCACACGGCCTCGACGGGCGTCAGCGACGAGGTCGGCACGGCCGGAAACGCCCTCTGCTGGTACTACCTCGCCGCCAAGCTCGCCACGGCCGAGCTCGGGGCCGGCAAGTGCGTGGTCGGAAACAGGCGCTGGATCAACGATCTGGCGCGCGAGGAGGCCGGGTTTCCTTACAGCGAGGGCGAGAATCGACTTCCTCGCTCGTTCACAGAGGGCAAGACTTGAGGCCAGTGTAAATTGTAAATTGTAGGTTAATTGGCGTCGAAGAAGCTTGCTCGAAGAATCTCAAGCGGCTACTAATAAACAAAAAGTTATGCAACGGGTTTGAACATCATCAGGTACACAACTTGAAAGAGAGTTCATCGGACGTCGGTGGTTTTCTCGGGATGATGTCGTGGTCTGGGGTTATCTGGGGTTGTGAGTGGCGATCGTGGGGATTGTTGTCGATCCCAGACTAGGTTAGTCTATCTAGAGCCACATGTGTTATATCCTGCGAGGGAGAGAGGATAGGGTCCAGACTCCAGGGACAGTATGTCATCATTTTTTGCCTATATTCTCATGTTCGTACTTGCATCGCATCTTGACAGGGTCCACCTCCTGCTTTTCCCAAAAGGTAGGTGATTTGAAAGATAAGAGTGTCGTAACGAGCAAGCAATGAACGCGCCACCCAGTGTTCCGCCAGTTCAAAGGTCTGCCAAAGGGTTGCATTGAGTAATAGCATAGCGCGGGCCCTGCGCGGGATGCATCATATGTTTGGTGGTTGTTTGAAGATCCCCCAAGTCACTTGCTGGATTATATATTCTTGGAGTTTTCGGCCAATGGAAAAGGTCGTGGACCCCAGTCGTCGTCTTACGTCGTCACACTCGGTTGATGCAGTTCACTGTTTGGGCACAATCTTTTCGTTTGCCTGGTCAGTGTGGGTAAGTAGATTTATGATGAGTGCCGAGTACTTGGAGATGGTTTCATGAATGAGGTGAATTGAAAGGAATGGCGGCGATAACAAGAAGCCAACCGGCGTGGTTTCCCCAGGCGTTTGCTCCGGCTGTTGTCGCTTACTTAGCATAGATTAAGGTTAGGAAGTAGTGTTGAAATTGCCGCGGAGATGTCAACGCTCGCCCACGCCCTACGTATCCATTGTTTGACCCACGAAGACAAATTTGCAGCCACTTTCAGTCCAAGCCAGGCCAATCTGGCCATCGGTCGAATGATGTGAATAATGTATGAGACGATTCTGCTCAATTAGTTTCCTGTTCAACACGCTAATCTTAACTTTTTTTAAACCATGTTCTCTCGTCGAGCCTCTACTGTGTGGGAAAACGTCGTGTCAATCGCCCCGGCCTGCTCCGAGCCAGTTTGGTATATAAAACTGGATATATAAACAGGCTTCGTTACTCTAGCTCACACAATCAGACCCTTTAAAGTTTCAGACTTCCATCCTTAGTCTGAAACCTAGAAAGCTTCTTGTCATCAAGCCGCCTGTCTTGGCACTAGTCTTGCCGTCACTCCCACATACCTATTATCATATCATCATGGCCGCACCCCTGACGCCGTCCCAGATCGCTATCGTCAAGGCGACAGCACCTGTCCTCAAGGAGCATGGCGTGACGATAACCACCCTGTTCTACAAGAACATGCTCGAAGCCAACCCCGAGTTGCGCAACGTCTTCAACCAGGCCAACCAGGTCGGCGGTGCACAACCCCGTGCTCTCGCCGGCGCCGTGTTGGCTTACGCTACCTACGTGGACGATCTCGGAAAGCTCAGTGCTGCCGTCGAGCGTATCGCCCATAAACATGCCAGTCTCAACATTCAGGCGGAGCAATACCCCATAGTCGGCAAGTTCCTGCTCGCAGCCGTGGCCGAAGTGCTGGGTGATGCATGCACCCCTGACATAGTTGATGCTGTGAGTGGCACCTCACGAGATCTCCTTTTCGTTTTTATTTTTGGAAGACGTCCACGTATCATGAAAAGGGGAGAATTCATCACGACTGACACAAGGTACTCAATAGTGGACAGCAGCGTACGAGGTGCTCGCCCAAGTCTTCATCCAGGCTGAGAAGCAGATCTATGTCTCGTTCGACAACTGGACTGGCTGGAGGCGCTTCAAGATCCAAAAGAAGGTGGCCGAGTCGTCCGACATAACGAGCTTCTACCTCGCACCCGAAGACGGAGCGAGCCTCCCGTCGTACAAGCCTGGGCAATACATCAGTCTGCGATTGGACATCCCCAAGCTTGGCGTCAAGCAACCCAGACAATATTCGCTCAGCGACTCGCCCTCGAGCGATCACTATCGGATCAGCGTCAAGAAAGAGGCCGGCAAGCCCGTGTCGGTGCCGGGCCTGATATCCAACATGCTCCACGCGGACTTCGCCGAGGGCGACATAGTCGAGCTCACGCACCCTGCCGGCGAGTTCTACGTGACGCCTGAAGAGGAGAACCCGATCGTGCTCCTCTCCGCGGGCGTTGGCATCACGCCCATGATCTCGATCCTGAACACCGTCTTGGCCGCCAACCCGGCGAGGAAGATCTCGTTCATCCACGGCGCCCACGGCTCCGAGACGCGCGCGTTCGCCGACACGATCAGAAGCGCGGCCGAGAAGCCCAACGTGCAGGCCATCGCGTTCCTGTCCACGCTCAAGCAGGAGGTCCAGGGCGTCGACTACGACTTCGAGGGGCGCGTGAACCTCGACAGCGTCGGCCCGGAGCGCCTCTTCCAGGGCGACGAGAGCGCTCACTACTACGTCTGCGGGCCCTCGTCCTTCATGAAGGATATGCACCACTACCTCCTCGCTCACCAGGTAGAGGAAAGCAGGATACACCTGGAGATATTTGGTGTGGGTAATGACTAAGCAAGCAAGCATCAGGCGTCTTATGTAATTCGGGATGGAAGGAGTCTTTCGGTTGATTCACCATTATTTGATAGGAATGAGGTCATACAACAAGCCTTTCTTCGTCATGATGCATGAATGGATAATGTGAATAATGGTAAACGAGTACTAACATAACTTAACTCTTAAGGTACTTGAAGTATGTATCCAAAGTTCTGCGTGAGACTCTCCGACGCAGAGAGAACCCGGATTCCTATCCTAACCTTAGGTAGTGAGTGAGTCCTAGACACAGGCACGTTGGTGATTAACTGTTCTTGGCTGCCAAATCCCCAGACTCCGCAATCTAAGTAAGTATTTATGCAACAGTACATACCAAAGTAGCGGGGGTTGATACGATCTTTCTTCCCTCTTTTCCTCTTTGCCCCAATGATCCAGATGTGTCATCGCATGTTATTAGGCTTGTTTGGTGACACCCAGTCATCCTAAAACGTGATGCCAGGAAAGGTGAACACGACAGCTACATACACATCTACACCATCTGGAGACTGGCGCACCTCATCTATGTGGTAGGTAATGCAAAAGGTGACTGACTCTTGTCATACCCGTCCGTTTTCCAGCGTTACCTCGCATCATGGCTGATCGACACCGACAAAAGGGGGCGCCAGTGTGCATGCATGTACTGTGGGAAGCGGCGGTGCAAAGGCCAATGTGTCCATCTATCTCATGGGACGTTACTCTGGCGGGCTTTGTGAGCCCATCCATTTGATGCAGACAGAGCATCGTTACCCCTAGACCTGGAGATCAAGTCGGTCTACTCTACACGTTTGGCGCGGGGACCCCGAACTCGGGGCTGTGTTGGGAGGGACTTCAACTTGGGGTGTGGTGTATAATGCTCTGAGTCGCTGATTGGGCGTCAAACGAGATCTGAAAAAAGAAGAAAACGCTCTAGGTGCTAATGCTACGCTTCGTTCGTGGCTTAGCCATGTCGAGAGGCCATATAATGTGAATAATGTGCTCTAATAGGGGCCCGGTTGAGTTATTCGGTCTCCTATCTACTTACCCTTTCCGTCTTTTCATATCCCCCTTACTTTGGACGACTGTCGTGTTTGCGTTGCGATTTCAGTGTTTTTGGGTTAGGCCCGGAGCATGGTCCGAATCATTGCGGTGATCTTGGTTACAGAAGCCCACGATGCTTACACCCATACATGTACATTCTACATGGAAGAAAAGGGTACGTCCACGGTCCAGTGAGTCCGTATCATGTAGTACCGTCTTTCTCTGTTTCACTCTGTGGCAGAATCTGTCCAGGTTACTGACACAGCCCTAGCTCAACTGCCCTAGTCTCGCCAATGTATGGAAGAGAGTCGCCCGGGCGAGTTTCTCGAAGTCTCTGTTGCCCCAGCTAGGTTTTGAGAGGCGCTATCAGTACTTTGTCTCAAGCACACAAGGGCGTAGAGCAGGTCGTAAGGCTGGATCAGGTTAACAGCCTGGTACAGACTCGCTTTACGGCCGTTGAATGATGCTATCCTGGGCACTTGCCTTTCAGTAAGCATAGCCTGACAGACTTCAGTATCGCAGCACCCACGTGACCTGTGTGCCCACACTGCACTGAGGAAATGCGTAGAGATGTCTGTTCTCTCCTTTGTGTAAGTTCTGGTTTCAGCAGCTGGAGGGTGAGACTGGATGTCCAAATGGCGTATACAGCACTTGACTCACGCTGGTCAGGGAAATGGGTAACAGGTCAGGTCCGGACAACCACGCCCGGCAGTAATCTGCGCAGCAAGAATCTCACGGCTTGTCATGCTAACGACCATTATGGTGGTTTTAAATTTTTCAAGATTCGGTGCGTCAACTTAAAGTGACCATGAGGGTCTCTGGCAAAGTAATACATGTACGCAGGAAAGCACAGAAGGGAGGCCGCCTGCTAGTTTGTCAATATGTCGAGATGAATCGTGTAGACAAGCAGAGGCCGACCTCTTGCACCGAGCTTCTCATCTGGTTGTTAGTGTGTCAGAGAACTTATTACTTAGTAGTCCCTAAATTGAGGTCATGCGGCACGACCGTCGACGACAGGTGACTCTAAGTCAGTCCCAACTATCTTGGTAGGGGCATATCCCTGGTTTGTGCCTCAAGTCTCTGGTAGGGTTGGCCTTGACAGGAAATCCGGAACCTAAGCAGGAGAGGGTACAACAACGATGTATTTTTGGTACTACTGATGAACATCCATCAGAAATGTCCTAACTCGTGTCGGACAAAACCGGCGCAGCAGCATCTTGTAATGAGTGCAACGTAATATCTCCCACGGGCCACGACCTCGACTGTTTTAATGGACACAAGTGCTTGTTGCTTTTGTGCTCAGGCCTCCGGATACACACTGCGCCCATAGCAGCTGTCTGTCTGTTCATGTCGCACATTGTGACCCCAGGTCAGGGGTCAGATCGATGGATCTTGGGGTTGCAGCAGATCTGTCAGAACGTCACCCAGATACCCGAGGTCTTTAGGAAACAACAGCCCGGGACTATGTTCTTGGTCTGAGCGTCAAGGGTGTCCCGGAGAACAGGCAGATTGCCAAGGGCTCTTCGTTGGGCCGAACCCTGAAACATCTCCAAGGCCGCGACCAAGGGTCTGGGACTGGGGAGGAAAGGGTTCAGAGTCCCTCAAAGTAGGGTAAATTTATTGCCAGGCAAATGGGAAGCAGTATCTGGTATAAAGGTCAGAGCCCTGGAGGCTGAAATCTGGCCTATCCGAAATCATCTGATCTACTGGCTTGCGGGTCAACCCAGCTTGGTAGAACATCCCGAGGAGGCAATAGATAAGGGCACTCTGCGCCCCAAAGCAGGCAACATATTATATAGGCATGTGATTCAGATCTGCAACGTTCCCAAAGGGCCGGGATCGCTCGCACCCTTTTGGGTGCCAGACGATCGGAATCCCTGTTCAGCCCTAAGTATTTGGTATCCAGAGTGATTTGTATCTCAGGGAAATGAGCCTCGCCAACATGAACCAAATTGAGATCGCGAGATAATCATCATAGGGCTGAAAGCAGCTGTGGGGAAGATTGGGCCTACAAACCCATCCCGGGGCAAACCATGCCAAATACCGAGCATACCGGACTCTGAGCTCTCCGCCAGCATGAGAGTGTCATCTGCGTTTGGGCACCGTAGACTCTGCGATGTCCAAGGTAGCCCTTCCTGTTGGCGTTGCCTCCCAAGCGGATACGAATCAAGGGACCTCGAACCCTTGCTTCGGTTGGCAGAAGTTTGCTTCGCTATTGATCCAGTGAAAGGGTGATGCCATGTCTGTGGGCCGTCTCGTGACGATTTGGTGATTATCTGCGAGCTAATTAACGATGTGGCTTTATCCTATGTTTGTGTGCACCGAAACCCGCAGTTTTCGTTAGATTTCCTCCATCGCCGCCACTGCGACAGCTACTCCTTTTTTTGGGCTTCAACTGAGAGAGAAGCCCATTAGCCACCGCGATTACAAGTTCTCAACCTTCGATTTCAAGCGTCAGACCGATGTAAGAATAAAAGACCGGCCACCAAGATCCCAAGTGCCAACGCTGTCGCCATGCCGGACCGAAAAGCTTGTGACCGGTGCCATAAGCTAAAACACGATGTCGGCGGAGAGACCAGGACCCCTGCGAGAGATGCTCAAGAGCAAGCCATTTTTGCACATTCAGCCCGTCCTTGCGGTACCAAAAAAGGGAGCAGCATCGCAGCCGCTTCTGGCGCCATATGCAGCCGCCGCTTCCCATGTTGAAACCGAGCACCTTTAAATGTAAGTAGCTATCTCCTTCTCCTGCTCCTGTTAGTTATTCTGGGTTCCTCCGATCGTCTCTAACGCGTCTCAGGTGGGGAGGAAATCCTGCTTCCGCCCGAGGAGAGAATCCTTTCGTACGACTATGTCTATCCACCCTCTCAGCTTCCTGTAACATCAAGCTTCTTCTCGAGCTGGCCCGATGAACACAAGATGCTAGAAATGCAGCAGAAGGAAATGCATCAAGAATTACACCAGGAAGAGGCACCCGTTCTTCCGCACTTCCCTGATCCAAATGCAATAATAGCCCATGGAAATCTGCGCCACTTGCTCTCATCGACGGAGCTGGGTTTGAGACAACTGGAGCTTTGTCTGTCCGGGTACGTCGTAGAGTGTGGCCGACTCCGGACCATGCATGGGCATGGACATGGATACTTTTCTGAGATGAACCGAGAGCACAGTGGCTTGCTGTCCCTGAAGAGAGACACCACGTGTGGTGATGTGACACATGCGGCCTACTGTACGTCGGGAGGTGGAGGGCGGCAGTTTTCGGTGGGAGTTTCCATCGAGCACCTGTTTCGCCTCTCCCGACACTTTTCGTCCGCGATAAACTCCATCTTGAGCTTGGGCAGCGACATCTGCCACGAGGACCTGATGCAAATCTCCATGGTGTACTCCAAACTCGAAAGTATGCACGACACGATCGTGCAGCTCACCGCCCGGTCAATACAACTATCAAAAGATGCAACAGTCGACGCTCTAAATTACCACAGTGTAGTCTTTTGAACATTTTAGGTAGTCCTTGTTAATGCGATATCTTCGGCTTGTACGTACTGCTGTTAGAAAATGTGCATGGCCATCGAGGCCATCGAGGCCAAGAGAATTTTTCTTCTCCCCTTGTCCTGCTTTGCTTTTTTCGGTCTCTGGTATCAAAGCATCTGACACAATAAGATGAGCCCCATTACGGAATAGCGGGCTATTTATTACTTTTAAGCAAAATACTAGTGCACACTTACATCTCTGGGTGACACAGATAGTACTAACCACTGCTTGGGGCCAAGCAGCCTCCTAGAGGTTAATCTGAAAAAAGGGACGCTACGCCCAATACCACGCTATTGTGCAGAGTTTCAACATAGGACATGTTAGACATTGTTAGAGCAGACAGATAAACACTCCCTTTGATTGATCATTGTCCCGATCTGTGTCTTCCCTTTGAGGAACTAGTGGTCCCTTGACAGTCTCAGGGGAGCCGCAACCAAGCTGTTTTCGTTCCTTGTCTCATACATTCACTGGGGCTCTGGTCACATTGACAGGAGATCGAAGATGGCAGATAGGGCACGTTTCGATACTGGTCTTGCCACTGGCAACTTGGATTTGCCACAGTACGAGAGAGGCAGGGCGGATGAACAGGTAGGTTGTAGGCCATTGTGCGTATAGCCACGGTGTTCGGTAAGTAGACATTCGTGTTAACAAGAGCGTGTAAGCCGATGTCACGGCCCTTGTTCAGACACCCGCCGACGTAGTGCTAGATTGTCGTTCGAGTCCGGCTAAAGAGACTGATTTTATCAGAGAGTGAGAAGCCTTTGTATGCCACGAGGGGTTATACCTCCGTGGTCCGAAGCATACCGGTGTTCTCAGTCTCTCTGGGCCAGTCAGTGGCCAAGGTAGGAAGAAAGAAGGTGGATAAGAACGCCGGCGCCTCGCAAGGGATGGTTAAGACAGACGTGGCCGTGGTGCATTCGGAGTGAGGGAACAAATCAAACGACAGTAGGACCCGGGAATGTTCCCTGGCATACGGAGGTTACCTGGAGGTTACCCAGAGGTCGCGGTATCGTAATATGGGTCTTACCAAGTTCACAAGCCCCTTAATTCCCCAGTAACGCTCCTGCTGGGATTGTCCAGCACTGAAACATCCACACAATAAGAAGCTAAGCAGCTCCGGCTCTATCATCCAAAGTCCTCAAGCCGCAGGCGTCAGTGAAGTGCATTGCAATGCATTTCAACGGACAGTGCAGACACTGTTGTTGTCGTCGACCAACCTGTGCACCATCAAAAGCCGAATACTATTCCGAGGTTCCGGCACGGCTACCATTGTCGTTATCCCATTGCTGCCGACTACAAACCTACTTGCTTAAGTACCTATTAAACTACATCCAGGTACTACCTACCACTGTTCTTGATCGTTGCCACCGCACCGGGACCACCACCCCGTACCCGCCCTATTGTGTATGTACTTGCTTATTGATTGATGTCTCGCCGCCCTCTATTCTCTCTCGTCGAGGAGGACATAGACATTGGTAATTGGCATCTAATCCAAAACCATCAGTACTGCGCTGGGCTGGGCTAGGCTGGTCTGCTTTTTTGTTGCGTGTGGGTTTTTTAAACAAAGTGGCAGTTGTTCTTTCCATCCTTCCATCTCTTCTCCTCCTCTCCTTCCTTCTTCACCTATCTGCTCTTCTTCCTTGAGTCTTGCAGCGTCACCTCAGTGTTTGTCTCCTCTTGGCACATCTTTTTTGTTGTGTCCTCTTGGGCCACTGCCTTCGTTCGACCCCCGACTTTGACTTTGACTTCGTTCTCCAAGCCGGCACTCTCCTAATAGAATATCTAAAGTTTCACGACCTTCGCTTCTGTACATACCTAATTTGTTACTTGTATACCTGTACCTATACCTGTACCTATACCTGTACCTATACCTGTACCTGTACGGAAGAAGAGGCAGATTACCGCAGGTATGGCGTCGCTATCGCCATCCGATCCGATTGCGATTGTCGGCAGCAGCTGCCGCTTCGCTGGCCAGACCGAGTCTCCGTCACAACTCTGGGACCTCCTCTGCCGCGCCCCCGACCTCTCCCGCCGAGTACCATCCGAGAGATTCAACGTCAATGCCTTCTACCACGAAGATGCCGAGTACCACGGTACCACCAACTCGGCCAAGGCATACTGGCTGGACCGGGACCCCAAGCACTTCGATGCCGCCTTCTTCAACATCACTCCCAAGGAGGCAGAGGCCATGGATCCCCAGCAGCGCCTCATCCTCGAGGTTGTCTATGAGTCCATGGAGTCTGCCGGCATCCCTCTATCCAAGTGCAGCGGCGCCGACGTGGGCGTCTTCGCCGGCTGCATGACGCAGGACTACGAGGTCCTCTCAGGCAGAGACGAGCTGACCGCATCTCAGTACTTTCCCACCGGTAACTCGAGGGCCCTAATGTCCAATCGCATATCGTACTTCTTCAATTTCCAAGGCCCCTCCATGACGATCGACACGGCCTGCAGTTCCAGCCTGGTGGCCATGCACCAGGCAGTCCTCAGTCTCCGTGCCGGTGACTGTGTCATGGCCTGTGTGACGGGTGTCAATCTGATGCTCACCCCTGAGCAGTTCATTGCCGAGTCGTCGCTGCACATGCTCAGCCCTTCCGGAAAGTGCCACATGTGGGACGCCAGCGCGGACGGGTACGCCCGCGGCGAGGGTGCTGCCTCGCTGCTTCTCAAGCCCCTCTCCCGGGCCCTTGCCGACGGGAATAAAATCGAGGCTATTATCCGCCAGACCGGCGTCAACGGGGACGGCAAGACGAACGGCATCACCATGCCGAACGCGGCGGCGCAGTCGTCCCTGATCTCCAAGACCTACCACAAAGCCGGCCTCGACCCCTTGAATCCCCAGGACCGGTGCCAGTATTTCGAAGCCCATGGAACAGGAACTGCCGCGGGCGACCCCAGAGAGGCTTCTGCCATCCATCAAGCCTTCTTCGCCGGCCACGGCCCTGCCGAATACCAGGCGCGACTGGCGGTGGATCCGGAACCTCATAAGCTGATAGTCGGCTCGGTCAAGACCATAATCGGACATACCGAGGCCGCCGCAGGCCTTGCCGGCGTCCTCAAGGTGGTGTGGAGCATGAAGAATGGCAAGATCCCGCCCAATCTCCACTTCGAAAACCTGAATCCGACGGTGGCGCCATTCTACAGCCACCTCCTGATCCCTACCAAGACAATGCCCTGGCCCAACCCCCCTCCCGGCCAGCCACGCAGAGCCAGTGTCAATTCGTTTGGCTTCGGAGGTGCCAATGCCCACGCCATAGTCGAGGAGTACATGCCGGACTATCACAGAGCGGTGATACTGGGTGCTGAGGAGGCTCCGGCTCCCAAGGCCGAGAACAAAGCCGAAGCCGCACGCGGCGCTGACACGGAGCCGGACATTGCGCCGGTGCCAATCCCCATTGTTATCTCAGCTGCCTCGATGAAGTCCTTACGCGAGGTAATCAAATCTTACCGAAATTATCTCGCCAACAACGACGTAACCGTGGCAGAGTTATCACTGCACCAGTTTCTACGCTGCACGGGCCTGCCGTACCGAGTCGCATTCACTGCAACGACCATGGCTGGCGTGGTGGCCCACTTGGATTCCCTCCTGTCGCGGAACGACTCGGCTATACCCGCCGATGCCACAATTCGGCTCTTGCCCACGAATGCGCCTTTGCGAATCCTGGGAATATTCACGGGTCAAGGTGCCCAGTGGCCAATGATGTCCAAGACGCTCCTTCAGCGAAGTGCAGCTTACCGCGACTCCATCCGGAGACTGGACAATGTGCTCAAGACCTGTCCATACCCATGCTCATGGACTTTGGAGCAGCTCATCATGGAAGTCGAGGACGAGTCGGTGATCAATGAAGCGAGTGTATCTCAGCCGCTTTGCACCGCATTGCAGATTGCGCTTGTCGATTTCTTGCGAAGCATCAACGTCGTCTTCCACACGGTCATTGGCCACTCGTCAGGAGAGATTGCGGCAGCGTACGCTTCCGGGAGACTCACAGCTTCTGACGCGATCATCATTGCCTATTATCGTGGTATCGTTGCGGCCGGTGCGAAGGGTAAGGGCCGTAAAGGTGGCATGCTAGCTACCAATATGACCGAGGAAGCGGCGCAGGATTTCTGCAACGACCCTGAATTCAAGGATCGCATCTGCGTCGCGGCGTGCAATAGTCCAAGCAGTGTGACACTCTCAGGCGACCTTGATGCCATCACTCGTGCACACGAGAAAATCACTGAACGTAACGGATTCTCCCGCATCCTGAAAGTCGACACGGCATACCATTCACATCATATGGAAGGGCCTGCACGCATCTATACGGAGATGATGAAGGGATTTTGCGTCAGCCCGGTGCCCCAGGATAATGGCACCGTCTGGATATCGAGCGTGGAGGGTCGTCCGCGCATGGACGCCCAAGATTTGGAGTATCAATACTGGGCAGATAACATGGTTCGCAAAGTGCAGTTCCGTGGTGCTGTGGAGTTCGCCCTGAGTCGGATGGAGAGCACTGGCGATGCCAACAAATACGACTGTGCCATTGAAGTAGGACCGAACTCGACGCTCAGGGGCCCCTTCGCTCAGACTGCCAAATCTGTGGGGGATGAGATCTTCTACACTGCTCCTCTGAAGAGGTTTGAAGACAGCGAGCACGCCGTCTGCGACTTTATCACCGCGCTGTGGGCGAACCTTGGGGTTGCTGAGATCGACTTGCCCGCCTATCTCCAGCAGTCCACGACGGAAGATGTCGCTAAGAGGCAACTGTACGACCTGCCGCGGTATCCATTCGAGAAGACTGCTCACTGGCGAGAATCACGGCTATCCCGCCAATATCACTTCAGAACGTCTCCACCACATGAGCTCCTGGGAGTCCGGGCCCGTGAGGATAACGCGTACGAGCTCAAGTGGCGCAACATTTTGAAGCTAGACAAGGTTCCATGGCTAGAACACCACAGCTTCCAAGGCCAGGCTCTCGTGCCTGCTTCGGCTTACTGCGTCATGGCTCTCGACGCCGCCCGGCACTACCTTGGTGGCCGTCAAGCATCACTGATCGAGCTCCGTGACATCCAGATCATGAATGGCATCGCCATCGACCGAGACTCGCCCGGCGTTGAGACCCTCTTCTCGCTCGTCGTCGCCCCGGAACAAAAGGATGGCCAGATTATCGATGCGACGTTCAGCTTGTATTCATGCCCTGCTAACGGCACGACCGACATGAAAAAGGACGTCAGTGGATCACTGCAAATCGTGTTGGGCGATCCCTTGCTGGGTGCCTTGCCCCCGAGACAGGTGCCTTTGTCGGAGACAATGTCTGCTGACCCCGACGCCTTTTACAAGATGATGGAAACGACGGGGCTCAAATATACCGGGCCGTTTAGGGCTATGACTTCAATCGAACGTCGGTTCAGCTACAGCTCTGCCGTCCTTCGTCGGTTCCATGAAGATGATTCGACCAGCCTGGACATCAGCCCGGCGACCGTCGATTCTTGTTTCCAGGCAGCGTTTTTGTCATATTCCTCGCCGGGTGATGGGGCTCTCTGGACGGCGTTCCTACCGACCAGCATTGGCCGAATCCAGTTCAATCTTGCTCTGTTGGGCGACAGCAGTGAAGAGAGCCGTGGCGCTCCCCTGACCGTGGATGCGCACTTAGCCCGAATTTCCTCACCGACGGAGGCGTCCTCTGCCACCATTGCCATCGACCTGGCCATCTTCGATAATCAGGGCCGCAACCAGATCCAGATTGAGGACCTGACTGTGCGCGCCTTGGCCAATACATTGCCGAAGGACGACCGGGAGTTCTACCTGCAGACGGTGATGGACGTGGACCCGACAGACGAGATCGTGCGGCCAAACGAGTCGACCTTGTACGACGAACAGGGCATGATATTGATGGAGAGTTGCACCCGCATCGTCTCGTTCAGCCTCAAACAACGACGCTTCTCAGAGGCCTCGACGGCCATTGGGTCGCTGGGTGGCAGCTCAACCGCCGTTGCGACAGCACCCCTTCACGACGACACAAGTAACGACATAGATCATCTCGTCCGTGACTCGGCGTACCCGAGCTACCTCGAGACACTGAAGCAGCAGAGCGAACAAGACCCTTTCCGCGTGTCCCACGTCTTGCCCCTGATCATGAGGGAGGCCCCGCAAGTCGCAGTGTTCAGGAACCACGTCGGACGGATCGTCAAACAAATCACCCATCGATACCCTTGGATGAACATCTTGTATCTGCCGGCAGAAGGAGCGGACCTGACCAAGTCGCTCCTGGCAGCCGTCGGCACTGCCTTTCAATCCTTTACAGTCGGGGTGAGTCAAGGATACTCGCCGTCTGAAGGCGAAAGTGCCGCTATCTCATCTCTGCAGGGGGCTGCGATGAAAGACATCGACCTCACTGGGGCTCTAGGAGACCAGCTTGCGCCGTTCGACCGCCTCGATTTGGTTCTACTCCCCTCTGCACTCCTGGGAACCAGCGGATCTAATGGCATCCTGGAGACTATCACGAAAGCTATGAAGCCCGGAGCATTCCTGGTACTTCTGAACCCGCATGATTCCATCCTGGCTCCGGCGCCAGACTACGCAGACGGTAGCTTCGATCGTCCTCTGACGCCTCCTTACTGGCCTGATACTCTGGATAGTTATGGGTTCCTGAAGCAGGCGCGCAATGCGGACCAGTTCTACCAGTTTGGCTACGTTCTGGTGCGCCAATTCGGCGCAAACCAGGCTGCAACCGTCACGCCCAGAGGAATAAAGAACGGCAAGGTAACTCGGGAGCTACTTTTGATCACGGGCCCGGCCAAGGGCAGCGGTGACGAGCTGGTAACCAACCTCGCAGGTCTCCTTTCCCCCGGGTGTGATCAGGTCAAGTGTCGCACGCTGGACGACGCGAGCGTGCAGGACCTGCACAGCTGCACCGGCGTCATTATCTTGGCTGACCTAGACGAGCCCGTCATCTCCAACATGACGGAACAGCGGATCGATAAGCTTCGCGCCTTGCTCCGTCCGACCCTGGCCGCCCTCTGGGTCACGCGCGATGCCCGGTCTGGAAACCCCGAACACGCTGCCAGCTTCGGTTTCATGCGCACCATCGCGGCCGAGATTCCTACCATCAAGCTGCAGGCACTCGATCTGGATATGCGTTCGGCCGATCCCCCGGCGGAGATTATCGCTTCGACATTCGCGGCGCTCGCCACTATCGCCAACAATACGGACCCAGATTCGCTGTGGACGTACGAGCCCGAGATTCACATCGAGCAAGGCCGGCGCCTAGTACCTCGGGTCATTCCATGGAAAGAGGCCAATGACCGAGCAAACTCCCTACACCGTGTGATCGAGCGACCCGTCAACACCCTTAGCCGGTGTATAGAGCTCGTGATGCGCAAGTCTCCGGCTGGATCCTCGTCCCCTTTCGAAGTCGCAATCGAGGAGCGAGAGAGCAACCCTCACCAGCCTCAACGAGGCCATGTCAAGATCCGGGTCGACCATAGCTCAGCTCTACCCATCAAGATGAGCGACAATGTAACTGCTTACGTGTGTGTGGGACGAGAGTGGACAACAGGGAAGCGAATTGCCGCATTTGCCAATGAAAACGCATCGTACATCACCGTCCCCAGCTGTCAGACTCTCAGCCTGCACGGTGAAACTCTCCCCAGTCTGACACTGTTGAACTTGCTGATCCGCTCCCTCGCCGCTCTCTACATCATTTCCGAGACCTCCCATCAGGATAACATTGTCCTCATCGACCCCGACTTCGAGTTGGCCAAGTGCTTGGCTGGTATTCTTGACCTTGATCAGACGTTGAAGATTACTATACTGGGGACTTCCCATGACGAAGAATGCAAGTTACCTGGCTCATTCGATTGTCGGTGTGAACGACTGGAACTAACTGACGTTGGATTAGGTATCGCACGGTATAAAGACGTCCAGGGGCACTTCGGCCATCTCGCCCGGTCCTTGCTGCACCCACGAACGCCGAAGCAGGAGCTGAAGCGACTGTTCGCTCGTGGCGGCATCGTGTTCAACTTCATGGGGCGCGACGACGAGCTTTCCCGCAGAATCAAGGACGTATTGCAGGGTGGCCAAGGGAATAGGTACCGACACGGCTTGGACGCTCTTTGCCTAGGAGATCTCATGGAAAGCGGCGATTTCTCGGCTATCAAGATTGCGTGGAAAGCCGCGACGCTCTACACGATGCAGCACGCCACTGATGAGCTCTCCGGGGCTGAGTTCTCGCGCACCATATCGGTGAAGGAGATGCATTCGCACCCGAGAAATCTCACGCCGTTCCAGATTGTGGATTGGAGGTCAGCCAGGGACGCTCTTCAGACGGTTCATTACATGGTTGACGAAAACGTCTTGTCGCCTGACAAGACTTACCTCTTGTTGGGCATAACCCGCGATTTCGGGCACAGCCTGTGCCGTTTGTTCCTTGAACAGGGCGCCAGAAACATTGTGCTCGCCAGCCGCAACCCGGACACGTCGCCCAAATGGGCCGAGGAGCTCTGCGAGACCTACGGGGCGCACATTCGCGTGGAGAGGGCCGATGTCACCAAGATGGGGACCCTCATCGACCTCAAGCGCCGTATACAAGAGACCATGCCCCCGGTAGGAGGCGTCATCAACGGCTCGATGGTGCTCGAGGACCGCGTCTTCGCACAAATGACCATCGAAAGCTGGAAGCGCGTGCTGCACCCGAAGACGATCGGATCTGCTAACCTCGACACAGTCTTCAATGAGCCGGATCTCGAGTTCTTCATCATGACATCATCATTTGCAGCCATCGGCGGGCACGCTGGCCAGTCGAACTATGCGGCGGCGAACATGTACATGAACGGACTCGCAGCGAATCGGCGGCGTCGCGGGCTCGCAGGCTCGGTGCTTAACATCGGCGTCATATACGGCCTCGGTTTCCTACAACGCGAGAAGACCCACCTGTATGCCGGTCTCGAGAGGGACGGCTACGCCCCCATCTCGGAGCACAACCTGCACCACATGTTCATAGAGGCCATCGTGGCCGGCCGGCCGGACAACCATAAAAACAACAACACCACCATGAGCCGCCAGCCCTTTGAAATCACCACAGGCCTCAAGCGTTTCCGCCGCGGCGAAGCGGAGCCTCTGCACTGGCACCGTGACCCGCGCTTCGGCCACTTTGCCACACCCGGCGATGCCGTCGACGCGGAGCTTGAGTCAGCCACGCAGCTGAGTCTCATGGAGCAGATCGCCGGCTTAAATACGAGGGAGGAGATAGCCGAGGTAGTGGGCGCTGCCCTCGAGGCCCGATTGGAGATGCTGCTCCAGCTCCCGCAGGGCTCGATCGATCGCAACAACAGTCTCGGCACCCTGGGCGTCGACTCGCTGGCCGCTGTCGAGGTGCGAAACTGGCTGTACAAGGCCCTTGGCAAAGAAATCTCCGTCATCAAGATCTTGGAGGCGGCAACTATCAATCGATGTAAGTATTATATTTCCTTTCTTCTTTTTTTACCCCCACTCCCTCACCACTTCTCTGTTTCTTATTTTTTTGTCACGAGAAGATTGGCTAACATGATGGTTCTTTTTTTTAGTGTGCCTTAACCTGGCTGATCAGATCCTTGGCGAATGAACCAATCCCGTCAACGAGAACGCGACCGCGAACACCACTATTATCTATACGATAGATAGACAGTAGACGCCCTACATCTACAGTCTTTTTCATTCCCTTTTCCTTTGGTCTTTAGGAAGGATCTTAAAACGGAAGGGAACCAGAATTTGTTCTTCGGCGTTGTACTGAATAAAGGTTGTCACCCAGGTGGCTGGAACCGGTGTACCGGGGGTTAAAAGGGAAGGGGGCAAGGCTTGCTTTGTTTATTTTCTTTCCCTCTGTTTTTTCTGATACCTAGATACTTGTGTATCTTCCTTCCTCCCTACACTACCTTCGACCGGATGGGAATGTTCATATCCTTTTGTCTCTGCCCAAGGAGAGCCAATGGAGACAGAATGATTATAAATTTGTATGAATGTAATGAATGATACCCCTGTACTGCAAATACACAGTAAATACAGCAGTAACCAAGATAGTACAGCAGCTTGCAGTTCGGAGTGATAGATAACAAGGTTAGTCTAACCTAGATAAGTCTTTAGGTTAAGTAGCCAGGCGTAATTTCCCAGGTCGGTATAGTACGAGACAAACGGTCTGGAACGGTCTGAACTCGTGAATTTGGCAGCTGGTCCTGCCCGTATCTACAACCTTCCCCTCCAATATTAAGTCCTAACCCTACGCTCCTCCGTGACTGTGCGCTCGGGTCGCGATTGGCTGGTACATAGAGAAAGTGCTAGATAAATAGGTGATTGATTCCCGAAGAAGGGCGTGAGGCTTTCCCTCTTCTATTTTTTCGTTTGGTTCTCCTCCTGTTTTGATGATGTTTTTTTGTCCGTGTCCGTGTCCGCTTCCGCTTCCGCTTCCGCTTCCGGTCCTATCCCTTCATCTTCCGCGTCCGTCGTGCCTGGAACAAGCATGGGCGAGGAAGGCTTCGTGGCGTCGGGCTTCTCGTTGGGTACGGAGAGGGAGAGGCGGGACGTGTCCCACGAGTTCTTGTGCGGCAGCTCGATCCGTGGCGGCGGCGTGGATGGGGAGACTTTGTCGGGGGTGGGTGATGGCGGGGTGGCGGAGGCCTGGACGCCTGCTGCGCCGAAATACTCGGTCGTGATCTTGGACTCCGTCTTTGCCGGGGGCGAGAGCAGGTCGTAGTGCGATGGGTCGAGATATTGGATCATCTCGCCCAGCTCGTGCGATTCCTCGTCCCGGTTCTTGAAGGTGCTGCCTCTTGTTGCTCTGGAAAAGAAAGAATGTCGTTAGCAAGGCGGGTCGATAGATGATGATGACAAAGAAAGGCCTTCGTTTCGTGTTTTTTTTTTTTTTTTTTTTTTTTTTTTTTTTTTTTTTTTTTTTTTTTTTTTTTTTTTTTTGGCACTCACCACTTATGATCTGACAGAAGCTGAAGAGGATCAAAGAGCTGGTCAGGATGGGCACGAGCTGACCGAACGTCGTGGCGTCGTTCTCCGGGTTCTCGTTGTTCACCAGCTGTATCTAGCCCGATTTGTTGACCCAGGCCCTGAGATTGAAGATGTAGCTGCCGGCGAGCACGACGTCGGCGCTGCTTATGATCAAGCCGAAGAATAGATACACCAGGAAGATGAAGGATACGATCTTCCGCTATACCGTCCCGATCCTGCAGGTCCGCCCGATCTTGTTAGCCACGTTCCCGCGCCACCCCTGGCGGCTCCTCGCCCGGCGGATGAACCGGACGAGCTCGGCGAGGAGGGCGGCGCCATAGTACAGGAGCGTCAGGACGTAGACGTTCCAGCCCTGGATCTTGTTGTCGGGCGTCGAGTGGCCGATGATCTGGACGAAGAAGGCGTTCGGGTCCCGGACGCTCTCCTGGAACGTGGCGGCCGCCGAGTTGGTGCTGTCCTGGAAACACGCCGCGGGGAGGAAGATGAGGCTGTCGCTCTGGTCGGCGTCCGGGATGCCCGTGGGGAAATGCTTCCCGGCCGCGTTCTGGTTGGTGAATAGCAGGCCGGTGACGGTGAAGACGCCGGTGATGGCCAGGATGCGGACGATTGAGAGCCAGGGGTACTTCCAGTAGTTCCGCACTATGATGACGGACATGAGATGCGTGGCGCAGGTAAGAAGTAACACTTGAGGAGGAGCAGTTAGCCAACGGGATATATGCCGGGACATGCCAGTATCAAGCTGTGTGTGGTCACAGCTTATATATATATACATGGAGTAAGACGGTAAGAGCATTGTGGCCCAACTCACTATTTGCGATGATGTTATAGTGATACGCCGAGACGGTGCAACCTCGGAGATAGCGCAGCGTGAGGGCATACGCGGCGCCGGTGAACAACTGCTGGTCACTGCAGGCCATCACCAGAGTCTCCAATATATCCGTGAAGCTCACTCGTCGCCTGCGAAGTTTGTTAATTGCCAGACTCGAGAACTCTAAATCAGTTTTTTTGTTTTCGGATAAACATACTTGTCATCCTCCTTCCTCGGTTTTTTCCACTTGATCGTCTTCGCCATCTGCCAGAGAACGGAGACGATACAGGCTGTCAAGGCAAACGACGTGACGGCTATGAAGACTCCCAGCCTCTGCCCTCTCTCTCTCGGTAAGTAAGTAAAACGTAACGTGGTCGACGAGCTTGCGCCCCTTTCTCAAGTAAGTACATACCCCTACACCGGCGATATCTGGATCCGCCGGAAACTCGCCCTTGCGGTATCCGCCGATGCTCACGTTGTCCGGCCATGTGCCGTTGAAGACGAACTGGCTGCCGCGGTCGTCCATGACGCTGCAGTTCAGCGTGACATTGTAATGCGACTTGCATTCCGGGATGGAGACGAAGGCGCCCATCGTCGCGAAAGGCTACCTAACGAATTAATTAACCTAGAGATAGATAGTTACGGGCAAAAAGGATCAGGATCAATGGGAGGAAAAATGCGGGTTCGGCATTCATTCGCTCATTCTATCAATCGAGGACGGAGAGAGAGGGGCGGATGCGCAGGGCTACCTCTCTCTCATATAAACAACGCGAATCGAGTCAAATACGGACAGCATGTATGTATGTATGTATGTATGTAGGGTTGGGTGTCGACACCCCTGAACCACTGCACTGCTCTATTCATAGTTCTTCTTGCCACTCGTCTGTGCAAGCAGGAGGGGAGGACCCGACATGCTTCGAGGGTTGCACCAACACAACAACCTAGAAGCCTCCTCCTACTCCAAGCACGTCGTGAGTTTCAGAGCGTTGCTGCCCGAGGGGACCGGGGGGTTGAGAGCTGGGCCGATGCGAGATATGGCTCCGCGTACTAGGTAGTTTGCTTCCTCCGATTGTCCAGCTATGTAAGCAGTGTTTGGGGGCTATCTAGATACTTGGTGTGTTCGACTCACTGTCTCTCGCCGTGAGGCTGGACAACCACCCCCCCCCCCCCCCCCCTTCCCGCACCCATCGACTCTCAGATTGCAGGGATCATATGCATAATGCAAGCAAGGGATGAGCTGCTCCCTTGTGAAAGACCAACATTGCCCAACACACTGCCACTCAGTGAGTGGCAGTCAGTCACAGCTCTTTTGGGAGAGGGCCTGGCATAGAGATGGTAAACTCGTGGGGCATTGATGATAGTAGAATGAATCCCAGATCTAACCTCTCCCCTCCCCTCCCTTTTCCCACCCACCGGCCACGGACGTTCGAACCTTTTGTGATATGGTCCTGCGGGAATTTCTGGTTTTCTGTTGGTAGTGCCGGCATTGCACCACTGTTGTTTAAGGTACATGCATGGCTGTGTCCGCAAGACGGTAAACAGGGTTAACCTAGGACGTAACATACTTGTAATAAGGCGCCCGCTAAAATTAGAAGCGAGCCATGCTTGAACCGAACGGGGTTGGCGGAAACCCTCCAACTAACTCTGTGAAAGATCTCAAGATACTTACTTAATCTTGGATGTAATCTGATATCTCTCTGAGGCCACGAGCTCGACCAGCAGGGGGTGTGGCTTATTGATGTCTCTGTTGTGAGGGCGGGCCATCAAGAGAGAAGTGATATGTCATGTCACTCCACATACAGCTACGTTCGGTTAAACTTTTATCTCTTTCGTCAGTCAGTCCAGGAATTATATGATTACCAAGGGAGTTCGAACTTGCAAAACAGCCGCCGGATAGATCGGCACGAAAAAACCAACCACAAAATCAGAATATTGAGAGACGACGATGGAATGCTGGCTACGTCGCATGGCTGGCTGGCTGGCCCTGCGCGTAGGCATCGCCTTTTCCTCCAATTTTCCTCCTTGTGCTGGTGGCATCGATCATACGGAGCCGCACGTCGCAGCCTCTGTTCTCGTAAAATGGGTAACAAAGTGGGGTGGCGAAGGTTGGTGGTGCCATTGCATTGCATGTGCAAGCCGTGGTCTTGAACTATTCTGGAACCAACAGAAAGAAGAGCGATGAGGGGAAAGATAGGAACCGGTCACCTAGTGGGCCTGGGTGTCGGTCAAGTATTATGTATGGTGTGTGAAGGAAGTGAGAAGTTCGGATATCACACATTGACAGAAATGATAAGGCGAGTGCGACCTTGCAAAGAAAAAGGCTTGAGCCCACGCGAGCTAACCTAGGGGATATCGGGGAGGCTGGTGTATGTCGTACAACTAACTGACGTATGGCGTGCGCAAGGTTTATTACAGCGAGCACCGAGGAGGGTGATACAGCATGTTGTCGGCATGACTGGTGTAAAACTGGGAAAGATGTGATCACGAGTAACGTAACCTAGGTTAACCTTAGAAATCTGGACAAGCCTATTTGTTTTCGTAACTCAATGGGCCACCGGCCGTAACCAAGGCAGAGCAGCCAACAGCTACCCCACGAAGTCTTCACCAATAGATAGATGAGATATCTGGTTATACGTTTGTACATGGCATGAGGACAGGTAGGAAACGTCCATGTAATAATACCAAGGATCCGTCCAGCCCCGCGAACCGTTGAAGTGTAGTAAGACAAAGACAAAGAAGACAAAAGCATTATCATAAGACATATTCTGACCGGATAAAGCCCCTTTCGTATCTCCATTCCGCTGCCCCTTTCTCCCGTAACTCCACGCTGCTGAAACAAACCCAATAAGAAAGAGATCTACTACCCGACCCAATGTGAAAGTAGCGTGGGAAGGTCGATATCACCGGAATACACAAGCCCATTGTCTTTTGTTATCGCCAACTGAAACAAGAAATACCCAACCAATCGAGATAGGAACATGTAATTGTTCCAGAAGAGGCCCGCCGAGTTAGTCCCATGCATCGAAAGCCAGCTCAATGTTCAGCGGGTTGTTTGTATGAGTGAATCCGAAGTCTGCCGATGAGAGCGGCATGGGCTCCATATACGACATATCCGCGTTGACCGGCATCGGGGCCGCGAAGTTGTAGTGCACGCCGGGCATGAAGTCCCCGGAGCAGCTGAAGGCAGCCGCGTTGTCTGACAACATGGCCGGTGCCTCCTCGGGCTCGGCGTGATAGAACGGCTGCGTGTTTTCGAATTCGACTTCGACCTCATCCTCCGCATCCTCGTTGTCGTCCCTGGATAATTGCTCGTCTCGACACACGTACACCTCCTTCATCCAGTTCTTCAGCTCCGGCATCGAAGGCCAGTCGCCCCCGCCCTTGCCACCGCGCTTCTCTTCTTCGCTCAGGCCGGCACCCGTGCCCGCACCCGCCGCACCCTTGTTCTTGGACCGCGAAGGCTTCTTCTTGAAGTGTGTGCGCCGCAGGTGGGCTGCCGCATTGTAGTACGCGCCGTACTTCTTCTTCCCCTTGCAGGCCTTGCACTTGGAGAGCGGGTTCACCGCCTGCACGTTGGCGGGCAAGCCCAGCTCCACCGGATCGACGCAAATGAACTTCTTCACGAGCGCCTGATGCTTGGCATCCTTGTGACGGCGCAGCTCGTGTTCGCCGCGGAACCCGTCCTTGTGTTCGGCGCACAGATTGCAATATACCTTGGGCTGCCGCGGCCGGACGTACTTCGCCTTGGAAATGGCCGCTTTTCCGTCAGCCTTCTCGTCGGGGACCGGCCCGGTCTTGCTCTTGTTCTCTTCGACCGACGGCTTCGGCTTCAAGGGCGCATTCAGGGCGCGGTGATTCTGCTGCTTCAAGGCGTCTTTGGCCCGGGCGCTCAGACACGAAGACGTCGACTTGGTGCTGGCGTTGCTTGTACTCGACAGAGATCGCTCCATGTCCGAGGGGAGGAGCAAACCTTCACTCGATGTCCGCACCGGGTAAGGCCATGCTGGACACGGTGCCATGCTCGACCCCACCGCGAGGAGGGCGTCCTCTCGGAAGGACTGCTTATTCGTAAAGGGCGATGCGTCGCCATATTCGATGTTTTGTCTAGACACATCGGAATTGTAGGCATCCTGACCATGTGACATGTGCGAGGCCGCGTGAATCATCTGGCTATTCTGCCTTGTCATCGGTGCCGTGTTATCGTATGTAGGACCGGAAGTCAAAGAGCCGCAAATCGACGGAGCGATGTTGATGTTTGAGACGTCCAGCTCTGTCTGATGAGCACTCGAGAGGGGAAACAAGCCCAAGTCGGCTGAGAGATCTGTGTGCTTCGCTAGCCAGACAGCTGGATCCACCAAGGGGCCGGTAGAGGTAGGTAGAGATGCCATGTTGGCGAGAGAGACAGCCTGTTGGAAATTGTGAGGCGGCATCTCGGCTGGAATGTGCTGCCCCAGACCCTCTAGCACTTCTGGTGGTATGGCGCTACCGTCAACCATGTAGCTGTTGTTGAAGCCGGGGTTTTCTGCTCTCGGACTTGGTGTCTGGAATGTTGGGAGCTGGGGTACTGGGGGCCTGCTATCGGTGTAAGGCCCGGCAGACCTGGTTGACAGATTTGACGCGCCGCGGTCCATCTTGTGGGACAGGGGTACTTGCTGGGACATGGTACGTGGCCGCTTCACGGCTTGTGGCCCATCGCCGCAATACCTGCGATTCGACTGTCGAGGAGTTAGCAGACGGGCGGCAAGAAGACCACCGCCGGGGGTTTCACCAGGAACATCTTACGGGAAATCGTACGCCAACAACAGCTCGTGGTATCGTGAGATGGCCCGGGAGAAAGGTCTGGCTTACGGGCACAGCAGACATTGGGATGTCACCACCATGTGTACTAGTGAAGAGATCTGGTATATTGAGATCTGATGACGTCTGGGTAGTTTGCGGGGGCAGCTGCCGTTTAGAACTCCGTAACTGGCGGATCTCCTCCTCTTGAATTATAACCTGAGCCCTTAGCCGCTCAATCTCCTGCAGATCCGAGCTCAGATATTGATTCATGCTGCTGGAGCCCCCTCGCCAGAGCATGAAGAGAAAATCTCAACTAGTTTTACTGCGAGAATCACCAACACAACAAGAGCTGTTGTCGGTTCGCTCTCTCCGACACTCTATGACTCCAACAGTCTCTTTCTCTCCCTCCCTATCTCTCTTTATCTAGCGACTTGTTAACTATATTCAAAGCGAGGTGAAGCGAAGGCGAAAGCTCTGGGACCCTGTTGATCGAGTCGGAGCTGGGTAGGTTTGGTCTGGGGAGAGATGATTAAAGTGGGTTGGGAAAAGTTGCGATATTAGTTGGAATGTGTAGAAAAACACGGAGAGGTCGGTCAGCCCGAAAGCGGGAGACGACGATGACTGCGAGTTGGGAGAGTTGGTATATATATTAAAATGATGATAAAAAGAGGTAGGTATGGGCAGGCATGAGGCTTCGCCGCTTCGCACATGTTTCGTGGTGGATCGGAATATCTCGACAGGGGGGGGCTTGTTGTACCCAATACTAGGTAGACTACAAGTACTTGTACCAATACTGCTGTACAGCAAAAGGTCTGGCAAGGGTGAGTACTCGTCCAACTTCCCCCTGCCAATCTCCTCCTGCCTTTGGCGCTGGGCGTCTGCTGGCTCTGCTGGGGCAAATGTATGGAGGTATGCCGGGACATCGACTTGGGATCGTACAGCAGTACATATGTAGGATTCTGGCAAGTCTAGTCTAACCTGTAATCATTCTTTGAAGTTGCATGAGAGGTGAGATTGGGTTTCTTGGCTTTGTAACTTGGTCAGCTGGTGGTGGGTTGGTGGGCTGAACCCTTGCGATGCCCCCGGTTGATGGGTCAAGTCAAGAAAATACCAATCGTCAACCCGGCACTGGCCCACTGGGGCCTGGGCATGCGGATATCCCAGTTGCTGCCGAGCCGGTTCCGCGATAGGTGCTTACAAGTACTGTCAAGATGCACATACCTGCTTACATCATACACAATACACGTGGATGGCCTAGGCCAACCAGATCATGACACCAATCTGGCTGTGCATGTAGCATCTCTTGTGTGTGTACTCTCAGTCCGTAGAGTGTTATGCGATATGATACTCTATGGCGAGCAGTTTGGTGTTTATTCCAGGGGTGAACTTTATTTCATGGGTAGAACCTTGCCTACATAACCTGCTGACAGACCCTATGGTACGAACCTTCCTGTGTAGATGGATATAGAAAAGGTACCTACCTCAGGTATCCCATGAACATCATCTCTTGAAGTGAAATCATGATAAAGACGGGAACTGGCACGGTACTGAGTAACCCACAGGCAATATGCTATGTGTCTAGGTGCATATGTAACCTTCTTGCAGCTACCTAGAATGTGTAGGATGTTGTTATTGCATGATGCAGGCAATTTGGAGAAACGCTTGCGGGTCTATTTCCGCACAGTACAAATTACAAACTGTGTACCTACAGGTAATGTCCAAACGTTATCCGTCTGGTATTAGCCCAGGTACTTTTTCCCAAACTTGGTTTCTACCAATGTTATTCAGACTATTTTGTCCAGACTCCAACCCTCATGTAGAGGCGAAAAGAACCCCAGACAAGACCCTGTTCTAACTTCTTACCCTGTCACGGCTAGCCTACCTAGTGGGTTGTTACCTACCTGACTTGGGTAGTAAGTGCCTACGTCAGGTAGCTACTGTCGTGTAATCAGCAGAAGAAGGAGATGATGGGCGAGCAACATGATGGGCGAGCAAAGAGAGAAACCCCATGGCTATCGTGTGTACTTGTACATATCTCGCTTTTCTTTCCGAAAAACCCGGTGCTGTTGGAGGGAAATGGTCGACGAATCTGGAGGTGATATGTGTCCCCACCCCCATCATTTTCCGACGAATCCTAGTTGACGCTGCGACGGCTGGGTAGATAGTGATGAGTTGTTCCCTAAAGTGAGGCGGACTCCACGACAAGCTGTTGAGTGGCTGTCAACATCTGGAAGCTGGGAGTGGACCGTGATCCTTCCGGGCCACCCAGATGAAGCTGGGGGTGGCCGTACATGTACATGCGCCACGAGACTGATGACTTCACGCAGCTAACACTCTCGATGCAGTCAATAGGTCCGCTGGGCATGTAGAAAGCCACTTGTGTCGATAAACAACAGGAGGTGGGCAGACAGACATCATCAGCCAGCGAGGTCGTCTCCAACTGAAAAAGCCTTGCCGCTTACCTAGGTTAGGTGCCTGGGCTCGCCTTTTCTGACAAGTGCAACCATCAATACAGCATACTTCGCATCACGGATCCTGGAGTCATTGTAAGATGTCTGCACTACGACGCTTACGACCCATATGTTTCAACATTCCCAGTCGCATCGTAAGCTTGCCCAGCCTGGCCCGAACTCGCCCGATTGTGCCCAACGGACTGCGGTATTCTGTATTGCTATGTGACGACGGCGGCTGGGCAGGTTGTAGCATTTTCTATCAGTTAATGAGAGAGGGGAGGAGAGAACCGAAGGAATACGCATAGTGTTCCACATGCCAACCTACCTATGACTGCAGTCGGCAGCAGAATGGTTCATACACAACCTTGGTGATGGGGGAGGTCGGGAAAACAAAACAGCTGCTGGATCTGAATTCTTCTATCCGATTGTATACAAACCGGGCGTCGGACAGGCCATGCTGCAGAACAGTCGGCCTCTTCCATCGCCCAAAGTCACGAAGGCCTGGTTGTCAGTAATATTGCGTACCTAGGTTAAAAGGTTCGGCAGCCAGGATTACCAGGATGGTGTTCAGCCCAGGCACCCAAGCATTCAGCAGGGTAGAGGCTGCCCAAGAACAGGAAGGACAACTCCTGCAAGAACCGGACAGGGGCCTTGAGAACGAAGTTCATGGATCGGCCAAAGCCTAAAATGCTGTGGGCAAAGCTGTATGCAGATCGGTAGACCAGAGGGGCTCAAGGTGAAAAACCCACGGGATGATTGACGATGACTGTTGCGATTCACCTCGCCAACATGAGGAGACCAATCCGAAAACAAACCTCCCCTTCGCGAACTACAAATATCCATGAAGCACAGTCTTCTGAAGGCACTTCTGATCGGAGTTGGGTTGATGGGGTACCTAAGGTGCGTGTTGGGTCGTTGGTCTTGTGGGTGGTAATGCTAACTAATGGTGTGTACACCTGTACTGCAGTCAGCAGTTGCAGTGTGACTTGTCACTGCATGCCTGCATTTAGGAATTGTCTGTGAGAATAATGGAAATATCGAGACACGTCCTTCTTCGTCAGACAAAATATAGGCGAGACCTTGTTCTCAATTTTTGGAAACATCATGGTCTCCGTCCAACCTATTGACAATTTGACACAGCTTATGCACCTCCAAAAGTGTGAGTGCCGAAAGCCTGTATCCGGTGCCAGGGGCTGACAGCTGCTGTCAGGTCCGTGGATGGGGGCCATATGAGAACCAAGCGCCAAGGCTCGGCCGATCCCACCTCAACACAACAGTGAAAGGTGTCAACTTGAAACAGCAACCACGTGCAAAACAAGTAATAACGTATTGTTGAGAGTATTCCTGGTTGCGCTAATCGACGAAACCGATTCTGCTGTCGTCCGTCTCTTGCTTTTTATACCTTTTTACTATCTGAGAGACTACCGGATGATGCCCGCGTGCTAGCACGCCTAACTCGACCTTAAATAGGTGCCATATCATACGTTTCCATGTGATATTATTATCCCAGCTGCGCGGCACGATGCGCCGTCTTTCCTCCCTTCTCCTGGTTTTGTCCGGGGGAGCCGGCCTTTGTCGAGCTCGCCAACCTGGCTTTAGCATTCACCATGACCTTCTTGCATACCCTCAGTTCGAAGTAGTTTTTTCAGACACCTACATCTCTCAATCAGATGCCCAAGCCCTGCTCGATCGGGCGGAAGCCGCACACCCCAGTTACGACGCCGAGCTGGCCAGCGAAACCGACTTGACGGCTACCGTGAGCGCCACCAACCATGGGACAGTTTCCGGCGCTGGCGGCTATGGCGCCGCTATTGCCGAGTCATACGAGGTCATAACAATGCCTCCACATCGCTACCTTTGCGCCATCCCCGTCATCGAACCACCCGCCCCTCCGAACAAGACGGCTACCGATCTCGCCAAAGCCGAGGAGGCACGCGAGCTAGCCCGAGCTTCTTCTCACGGCCTGGACCTCATCAACGAGCTGGACGGCACGTGTCTCTATTATATGTCAGGCTGGTGGAGTTATCGCTTTTGCTACGGCCAGGATGTGGTCCAATTTCATGCCGTCGCTTCTAGCGTTAAGGGCGGTCCTCCCACCCGGGATATAACCACGGCCGAGTACGTCCTCGGCAGAGTGCCCGACCCTCATGTTGCTTCGCGTGCCTCGCGGCGTGGACAGCACCGCCAGCAGAATGATCACGATTCGTCCTCCGTCCCCACATCGCCCACCACCGAACTACAGGTCAAGGGAGATCAACGGTACTTGGTGCAGAAAATGGGCGACGGTACCATCTGTGACCTGACCGGCCGCGAGCGGACCATCGAGATACAGTACCACTGCAGTCCCGGCAGCACCCAGGATCGCATTGGGTGGATTAAGGAAGTGACTACCTGCGCCTACCTGATGCTGGTTAACACACCTCGTCTTTGCGTCGATGTCGCCTTCCAGCCACCCAAAGAGGAGAGAGCCAACATAATCAGTTGCAAGGCCATAGTGCCGGAGTCAGGGGAGGCCGATTGGCATGCGCGCAAGACTCTAGAGGCCCAGGCCGCCATGGTGGGCCGTAACCGGGCCGCGGCTAAGTCCCCCATCATCATTGGCGGCGTCGAGGTGGGTGGACGGCATATGATCGGCAAAGGAGAAAATGGCAAAGAAGCGCCCAAACTAGCACCACCGAGGAATTTCCAGACCAGCAACAGCCTCTCTCAGCTCGTCGAGATCATTGCAAAGGCGTCTGGCAAAAACGAAGGTGGAGACATCCAGGTCCTGAGCGAGGAACAGCTTCAGGAATTGGACCTTACCCCGGAATACGTCGAGGAGTTGAAGCAAGAAATTCAGAAGATTGCCGGCGACCGGGGCTGGAAGCTCGAATTAGTAGAGGTGCCGGGCAATCCCAGGGAAGTCTTTGGGGTGATTGATGGTGATGACGATGATGACGATGACGGGGACATAGAGAATAACCCCAACAAGAAAGAGGAAGGTGAAATGGAGGGACGCAAGACCGGAGATGAAGGCAGCGAGGAGGAGCTTTTCAAGGAAGAACTGTAAATCCATATATATGTCCCATCGCGAATAGCAGCCCATCAACACAGCTTGTTTTGAACCACCGTCAATATCATGACATGCCCCTTTACCTTCCTGACCTCATAAAGTGCACTACCATGTCGCTCAAGTGCCGTAGATGATGACCATTGTAAGGCATAGGCATCTTTGTCTACTGGATGATGTTTAGCTCCGACAGATCTTCTTACTGTAGAGCTCGCACCTTGAAGTTGCATAGAGATTCCTGCCAGAGCCATTCCTTCTCCATAGAGTCTTATCACAGAATCCTGGCTCGCCTGGGGCCATTGCTAGCCTAGCACTTCTTGACATTTCTAGGTTCTCAAAGAGTTTGGAAATACCCTTGTGGAGAAAGACCTAAGAAACATTTCAGCAAACAGGTTACTGGTAGTACCAGGGCAAAGCGGTCTTCCCAAGAGGTTCAAGGATCCATCTACTTAATCAATGGGGTTGTTTGCGCACCACTTCATGATAAGCTAGAAGAAGATAGGGAGTTGTCTCTCAATGGGCATGATGGGTGATGAAGTCCTCATTGGGACATAATCCTCACACGCACACTCTCAACTATTGTTGTTGTTATTTGCCTTGCAACCCCTGTAGGCACAGGAAATTCCTGTATCCTGGGTTGACTACGGCTTGTGATCTACCAAAGATCGAGAGAGCCTCGCCGACTTCCAGAGGGAGCTTTGGTACATGACTTACCCACAAGGGCGCAATCACGCTCGCACGGATCCCAAGCCATTGGAGATGTCCTATCAGACACTGACAGAGCCATGGAGCCCCGAGAGCTCCTGCACGGACAGCACGGCGTACTTATTTGGCCATCTGGACCACGTTCAGGGGCGTGCCCTTGGCGGACAACCTCTTCGGTAACCCCACGCCGGGGTCAATCGGGTCGCCATCCGGCATCTGCCTGCCGCCCTTGTACAATCAGAGCGTGCCTTACATCTCGGGCCACTGTCCGGTCGGGTTCAGCGCGGCCTGTCAAACCGATACCACCTTCAGCGGCCAGCCTGCGATTTCAGTGAGATGTTGTCCTAGGTGAGTTTGACTTGGACAATTCACTAATCAGGTTCCTGCTTTCTCATGGCATTGAGCTATTGCTCTAGCTCTAGAAGCCTGGCGGACTTTGTTATCTTTCCCCCTTTTCTTTCGCGGAAGGTTGTAAGAGGCTCACAATTACTACTTATCTAGCGGCGTATTCACTTTTCGTTGTCACGACGAGTTGAGCCTACCATACGGCTGTATCTCGTACCACGACCACAACACCACTTTTACGGGCTGGTGGACCGATTTCGGCCAGACGCCGCCCACAGGCGGGCCCGTAACCTATGTTGCCACCCATGACCACGATGGGCTGGCAGCTTGGGCCGTTGGAATACTAACTGTACGTGACGTGATCCCCCCCTCCTCCCTTCCTACTTATCCTCTGTTTTGCCCCTTTCCTAGATAGAATTTTAGCTTTTAAAACCTCCCTGAGAGCAGCTTAGTTGGGAGAGACAAGGCGTGAAGGAAACTGCAAAAGGGGGATTTACGCCTATAGTTATTGACGAAAGGAAAAATCATAGACAAGCTCAACCTCAACCTCTACCGAGACGATACCGATTTCAACATCCCTGGCGTCGACACCGGCTCCCACCCAAACCAATAAGCCATACGCTACCGATAGCACCGCTGCAAAAGGGCAGCAGCCAGGCCTGCCGATAGGGGCCAAGATTGGCATCGGCATCGGCGTCGGGGTGGGCGTGTGGGTGGTACTGGCCGCCGTCGCGCTCCTGCTTCTCCGGAGAAGGGGAAGGATGAAGAAAGAGAAGGGGATAGCATCAGATTCGCCAGCACCACCCTCACCCGCACCCGCATTACCAACTCTCACGTCATCATCTCCGGCCCCGACGGGCCATCAATATCCGTCGCACATGCACGGAATCGAGCAACGGCAGGACACGTCCCCGGCCGAGCTCGACTCCGATCACACTGGCAACAACGTGGCCCATCCCACCGGCAATGCTCATACATGCCTGGCCGAGCTGCATGCATGCAGGAGATGTCCCTGTCGCTGACAAGCCTTCGTCGAGGTCGGGGCCGGCGCAGGGGTCGAGAGATACACAACATGCACAGATCGATAATACCAGGGACCACGATGCAGCTGAGTTGCCGTGAGATTGTGAAAAGGGAGATGGAAGGAAAAGTGTTCGTCCGGGTGTGGGGGTCTCGCCTCTCTGGCAACAAGTCGGGTGTTATATGTAAGTAGGATGTACGTGCATACATGTGTACGTGCATACATACGTGTACGACTAGGTAGGTAATATGTATACAAGGCTCAGAACGGGACGGAGATTCCGGGGTGATTATGTACAATTTACAACATCCACTCAAGGTTTCTTACATACTCTAGTGTTGCAACTTTACACGGCGGTGTTTCATGCTACCAGGCAGGGTGCGTTTTGCGGTGAGAGTCCGCATACCTGAGCAAGAACTTTTGGGTGTGGCACATGTGTTTGCGTCAAAAGTAACATGATATATACTGCAGCTTGATGTCGATGAAGCAAACGGCCAATGTATCTGACCATCTGGCGCATAATCATTTTGTAATGGGGTTGCTATTTCTTTCTCTTTTCCCATCTGTCTGCCATAAGCTAGCTAGCTGCCTTCACGTAGACTGCTTTTTTTGCTGCTTTGCTTACTCCTTTATCTCAGGAAGTCCTCATGTAAGATACCTAAGTTAATAGGTTTGCATTTTTTTCCTCAGTCCGTTTTGGTCGTCAGAACAGCGCAAGAAAAAGCAGCTGCGTCAAATGACGTGCTGGATCTGGTTGCCATGTATCGCATGCATAAGACTACTTAAGGTTACATATGTCTGTCATGTCGCAGGTGGCTAGATAGGCGTGTTGCCGAGAGTCGAGCGTTCGTTTTCATACCAAGAAGCCGGGTGCTTGCGTCAAGGTCTGCGTATGCGTCTCCCATCTACCCTACCTGACTTACAGTACAAGTAGGTAACCTAGCTGAGAAATCCAGACAATTCTGGCAGTCGCACTGCATGATAAGCACCTACGCTGTGGAAAAAAGGTTTATTTCCAATCATCAGCAACGAGAGCGGTAGATATCACGTTTGAGCGACCTTGATACGAAGACCTTCCCATCTGATGCTGCACTCTGCCGAGACCCCTCGGCCTCCGTGAGAATGTAGGCTTATTTTTGGGTCAAGAAGGTATGTAAATTCCCAAGCAGAAAAGATCATGATTGGTAGGCCATGTGGATTCTACCAGACACCCAGATCGAGCTCTGTTGGAGATTCATGGTTGCTGTTGATCGACCCGATATCGACTCTCTGAAAGCTGCTAGGCGAATAATGTGGTTTCAAGTTTCCCTTGACAAGGAAGGGAGAGTGTCTCTGCTCACCACATACCATGTACATGGACTTTTTTCAGATTGCGTGAGTAGACTTTGAGCTCTGCTTGGATTGGTCGGGCGCCTACTTACTTCAGGGGTTTTCCAGATCGGAAACTCCAGTCTTTGAGACCAAATACCAACAAAATACGCCTCCTTACCACAGTACTGCGTAACTTGTTGAATTTACCCAAGTACCTACCCA
The DNA here is from genome assembly GCA_022385605.1 of Xylariaceae sp. FL0594. NCBI lineage: Eukaryota > Fungi > Ascomycota > Sordariomycetes > Xylariales > Xylariaceae > Xylariaceae sp. FL0594. The sequence continues at coordinate 343,492 of MU280775.1, forward strand.
AACGGGCCAAGATATACGTACGTACTCAGTTGACAGTCCCTGTTTTTCACACATGAAGTATATAGTACAGTTGTATTATGTTCCATAATGCACTGTTGTGAGTAAGTACCATGAAGCTAACCACTCAGGAGTTGGCGCCATCTGCAAGCTCTTTAGGTTTAGAATAACCTGAAGGTCCTAAACCAATGTAGTGTACATAAAAGAGGAGGTAGTGTATGATGTATGTCTAGCTTGTCATCTTAAATGCCAATTGGTCTGAATCTTGGCCTCAAGTTTTAAAGAGTTTGTATGTGTACTTAATGTACAGTAGTCAGGTGTAGATCGACCGTGTACCTGAGAAACCTACAGGACACGCCATGCATGCGGCAGACAAGAATGTGAACCAGTATTCACTTGGGCAATGGGTGGACTTGATGTACTTGTAGGAACATTAGCTTCATTAGATCCCTAGATGTTAGGTGGGATGTGATATCACAGTCCGTGCCTAGTATCACATTATCTCCCTTAGCATGTATCAGATATCTCCTCAGCAAGGGCAAAGCACAGCATGTATGTACTTATTCAGAGTTACCTACCTCAGGCTCCTATTAGTAAAATGCAGACCGTTTTTGTGTTTTCTATGCAGTTTGTATGCCACAGACCAGCTTATTATCCTGATTAGTTATCTCTAAACAGTTCTCTGTTTAACTATGCCATATACCAAGTAGTGGTCAAACAAAGTGAGGCCAAGACCAAAAACCTGCTCACTTATCCCTTTCAAGTTGCTGTGACAAGCTACAGAAAAAGAAAGGAAGAAAATTTCAGCAGTAAAACAGTACCTACAGCAGTACATATGGCACAGACAAGCTTCCAAGACTAAAATTTGATAAGAAAGACCACGTCTCAAGAGGGAACCGGAGACGGCCGGAATGAATGTCAGCAGGGGATAAGTAGTTTTCCAGCTTATCCCATCCCTAGATTTGCTCCCAGTCTTGAAGTCGAAGAACATCAACGATCCGAGGGACAGAAAATGTACTTCTAATTTTGAAGCGGAGCCTTTAGATAGCCCATACGGAGTGAATGTTGAACTTGAAATATCTTACCGATACTGTTCATGCACGCTCAGCTAGGGGGCCACACGTCAGGGAAGTGACCAAAAGGTATGATTGGAGAAATGCGCACTAATCCCCGCAATCTTTAGTCCAGTATCCCTGCTAGCTTAGCTGAGTTGGTTCTGGTCCTGACTAGGCGTGTGAATGCGCTTCTAATTGGTCCCAACTACGAGGGCAATGCACAGGGCCCGCTTTCAAAAAGTGATGTCGCGTACAAGTACAGCGGTACAGCAGCACAGCAACTCTGCTGTACGGTTACCACTGCATGGCTGCTGCACTCAGTATCTACTCGGTACTCAGTAGATACCTAAAGTACCTAACCCCAGTATTGCTGTACAGAGAGGTAAGGAGAAGCTTACACCCCTTGGGTGCAAGTTTGGACAGGCAGCTGGAATGTGCACAACTTGAACTTGAACTCGGTAGAACGGTAGAAGTCTTTGCGAAACTTCGCAATTGTGACCTTTTCCCTTCAAGTTGTGCCTCTAGCAACCCTCTCGAATCTAGCTTCTTCCTCATTTTGGCTCAAGCATCGCACTGGATCTTGGTGGTTTGATTTGGTCACTAGTCTTGGGCCTTCTCCTACAGCCACCTGTGTCATTCTTTTGTTCCTCTTGCTTGCATTATTTTTCCATCATCTTATTGCTTAAACTACCTATACTCATCTCTTCTCCCTCCCGAAGTGGAATGTCCGGTGCGCCGTAGGTTCTGTATTGCCTATATCTTCTCCATCTCGTCGCTCGTCACTCGTCCACCAGATTCAGCCACTGACAAACTTTCGCGGTGCTTTGTCTGACAACAGCGCACCAACACCACACATTGTGTGCCAGGGCTTGATTTGTCTTCCAAGCCCTCTGGAGTCTGAACCACCTCCCAATCCCACTCTGATTCACCCCAAATCTCCCTTCTAATCCACTCTCCACTTGGGCCAGTATTTTCCAGTCACAGTGATTCTGTAGAGCAAACGGACTACCCGTATTGCCTTGCACCTAACACATGGTACCTTCGGATGTACTTGTCGACAGCGTAAGCGTCTGAGCGTGGACTCTGGGCCGGTGACCCTTGATTGACGTCTCCGAAGCCAAGCTTCTGAGGCGCCTATGTAACAACGAGGCACTGTTTTGTCCGTTGACCTATCTTGTGTTCCTTGGGCTGGCCTCCAACAAGCGGGAGGTTCCCATTGTGGCAGCTGGAGCATGTTTTCTATGTTCTTTCCATTGACAGGCTAGGCTGGACGTCACGCGATACAAGATCCCCCGAAATTGATAGCCACGAAGAGCCACCTCTCGAGGAAAGCGACATAACACGGACAAGGCGGAGTTGACTACGACCTACAGATGGAACGCCGGCAGTGGGCCTGCAGCAACAAGAAACTCGGGACCACTCGACATGGACAGTGCCATTTCCCGCAAGGAGGCTCTGGAACGCCGAAATCACCGTGCTCTTTCCCAAAGTAGTACTGCCAGCACGACACATACTCAAGCCACGACCCATACTACCAGCACATCCTCATCCCATTCGAGCTCCGCCACTCGCTCGAGTGTGACGCACGGACATGTATTCACGCACAGTCAAGGTGGCAAGTTCTCGATCCCGGTAGGGACGCGAGCGCCATCCCGATTACTGCGAGAGCCGAGACAAACGTCGACGAAACCGATGACGCCAGTGTCGAGTCTCTTGCACGAGAAACTGCGCCAGGAAAGGCTGGCAGAGAGTGAGCGAATGGCCAACAGATATGCCAGTGATCGAAGTTCATCAACGACAGGCGTTCGGGATGCTTGTGGCTCAATCTCCCCTGGTAAAAGATACAAAGCCACCGTCGAGCGACGGTCAGTATCAAGTCATGCCGACGATTCCAGCCAAAACAGCATGGGAGCCAAACAGGCTGAACAGGTGCGTCAAACTGGAGCGATTACACCATCAAGATGTACCAGCGACTAATACTATATTATACATATTATAGGCGGTCTCGACGCTGCACAAGCAGAACTTTGATCTCAAGCTAGAGTTGTTCCATCGGCGAGAGAAGCAGTCCATGCTGGAAGCCAGGATAGGTGAGCTCGAAGAAGAAAATGCTGATTTAAGAGAAAGACAAAAGGGACTACTCGAGGAGGTTTCGCAGAGGGATAAGGCTATCGGAGAGGCCGTTAACATGATCGTCAAACTGGAACTACAAATCGGCGAACTGGTCCGACAGAGAGAAGAAGTGGGTTTTCATGTCAGGACAGATGGATCTTATCTCGAGACTAATAGGTGGAACTTGTATGACCTTGCTCGTACGAACACGCCTAAGCCGGGCGATCACGGCCGCCTGTCTTCAACTGAGCGGGCAGCCCTTGAGCGAATGCCTAGCTTTCTTTCGGATCGCAGCACGCATACAGAGAATCTGCGAAATGTCGTCTTACAGAATAGGTCGGGACTGAGGCACATTCGCCAAGTATCCGAGGTCTCGACATCAAGTGCCGATGTGAGTGAGGTTAACCGCATCGCTAGCCCGAGTCTCAGTATCCTCAGCGAAAGCTCCTTTATGAGTATATACGGCTCCAAGGCGGGCCCAGAGAACTCGGCCTCTCGGACGCAAGATGATTTATCCAGTATGGACGGTACTTTGGATGACCGCTCGCCCACGCCTACAAGGGATACGGCGGGAGATTCACTCTACACTCAAAACACGACTTCCAATAATATGCCTAATATGGCACGGATGGATGCCCATCTTTCCACCAACCTTTCGTCATCGATTGATCCTGTGCTTCGTAGGCGCTTGTCCCATCAGATGATGGAACCAATGCGACGCAGAGGCATGTCCTCTCATGGCACGTATGGGCCTTTGATGTCTGAGCGCGACAAGGATGTCGCCGCCCCGACTCCCGGAGCTGGCATGTCACCGTCGCGTCCAGGAGTCAAAGACGAGAAGAGGGAGTCATTACAAAGAGTTGTAACAAATTACCCAAATCATAAGGAACTGGCCAACTCTCACGCTCTTCCTCCAACCCCAGACACGGTGGCGTCTTCAGTCCTGCGAGAACATAAGGACTCTTCATGTTCGCAGGATAGTCTTGTGAGCTCCGATGGCCCGCGGAATCCAAGAGCACATCCTATCTCGTTATCCGATAGTTCGGCGTATCTCCGGTCACTGGGCAATCAGGAGGCTGGCGACGAAGTGAAGGCGCACATGGCGTCCGCCGATCCGAGACATCAGCCCGACATGCGCCAATTACCTCACTCAGTAATAGCCGCTCCTATCGCACGACCTCGTGCAGACAGCTTTGTTTCGGATTCGGATTCTGACGGTGGCGCGGATGCTCATTCCGATACCGAAACCTGCGATTATTGGATGCGTGAGAGTTACAAGCCGGATAGGGGTAATACCGCCTCCAAAACAACCATTGAACAAGGACGAGGCCGTTCTCCCTCTCCGGATCTGTTCTCATTCCCGAGTGATGCGGCTGGTTGGGAACCGGACGCCATGTTCGGGGCACTCAAGGGCAACGGGTTTCTCGGCTCGCCAGTCGCAGCTCTGAAGCGCGATCCGCTCGACGAGATGGCTTCTTCGCTACGGACGGCCAATGCGCACCCGCTGGACCTTCCAGAAGGCGGTGTGCCCCAGCACCCCTCTCGCAGGTTGAGCTTAAACACGCACGTTGCTGGCCACCTTCTGTTATCTACATTTGGCGGCAAAGCGGGCAAAGGCTCTTCCCAAGATGGGCTCGTATCGAAGCCAAAGACAAAAGGGAGGAGCAATAGCATTGACGGAGCTGGACATAGGGCCTTACCTAGCTCGAGGGCTGACGGAGGGCCGACCACGAAGAGGAGTCAGTACCCACCAATCTCCGGTTTGCAGTCACGGGGTCGCGGGCTCGGTCTCAACATGCTCTTCAAAAGATCTGGATTAGAAGGCTCCGGCACCCCGTCCAGCGCCAACGAAGCCACATTTCCGTCCGCACACCGGCCCCGTCGTCCTCCAACAGCTCAAGGCCACATACAACACGTCCGGAGGCCATCCGGTAGGAACAGCGTTCCGCCCCCTGCCACAATGCCGTGGGCGTCACGACTACACGGGGCTGACCTACAGAGTGCCACGCCGCCCCCGATAATGCGTAACCGCCCTCGGGCTGCAGAGGTCGTAGACGCGGCCTCCTCGGAGACGGCGGAGCCCGAGTTGAGTCAGGCCGCTACGGCGACAGCCAGTGCAATGAACCCTGCACCAGAAATCGAGGCTGCAGACGACATTGCCGAGACGCCGGCCGCTGTTCCACAAGGCGTAGGGGGCATGAGAAAATGGCTTGGTCTTGGGAAGAAATCCGCACAGGTTGATAAGAAGTCATGATCATATCGTTGATTGATGATGCTTGTAGCAATATGTACTTACCCATACAGGCGTCTGTGCAAGCTGACTGAGTACATTCGTCTTTTATGATTGATGTGCAACTGCACGGATTGATTCAATTCTGAGAGGGAAATTTTTGTAAATCAGGCAGAAGAGATTGGCAGGTTGGGAATGCTTCCAAGTATTGCCCAGACGGGTCCTAGTAGTCCTAACCCAACCCTCCTGTTGACTGAAGAGATTTTGGCAGTAACGGAGAACCAGGCAAACCACCCTGCCAGACCACATTATGCATAGGTGGCCAAACTTGATGGTTGGATACAAGCCTCCTGTAATAATACCACGGTCCTATACATGAGTGTAGTACGCCGTACTTACTTTTTGCTATCACCAAAGTAGTTAATCTCGGACACATGTCCAACCCTGGGGGGTTTTGATCAGTTATCCTGTCTCACTTTCACTTGTTCCCTGTTAAATGTCAAATCACCGCTATTTTGAGCTTTACCTTGTAAGGTACTTAAAGTACTTAGTTACATTTACATTCCACCGTTAAGTAGATACCCAAATGAGCCCCGATAGTTGAATATCCATCAGATAACCAACAACACTACCATGCCGACCACTTGCGAGTCCTAGCATCCCTCCCCTTATACCAAGCTTAAGTACACTGCCCATTTCTCTCTGTCTGCCGTTACCGAAAAATACTGTCCCTTTTTTCCCACTACTGCTACTGCTTCTTTCGTATCCGATTTGTGGCGTTAAGGCATGACCCAATGACGTAGTCTAGCCTCTATCGAGTCACTGTCTATCCGCTTTGTCCCCCTTCCTGCCTTTTCGACCGACACCCACCTGGGTACGTCGGTGAATGTGAATGACTACACGCATCTACTCCGGTGCATTAGACCCATTTTCCGGCATTTGCTCTCCTGCCACCTTTCTTTGGTTATGGCCAGGGCGAACGGCAAGCAAGCAGATACTGCTGACACAAGGACCGAGAATCAGACAGCGACGACAGAGAAAGAAGTAAGGGGAGGGGTGAGAGATACCGCCATGCCAGATCCTGACAGAGGCAGCGGTAATGTCAGTGGGTGGCAGGTGAAGAAGAGAAAACGACGCTCTTCGACTTCCGCTTCCACTTCCCCTTTACCTCACTCCTCGTTTTCATCATCATTAATGACCCCAGAACCCCGCCGGAGCAAGAGGATAAGGGAGAATGCCGCCGCAAGGAGAGAGGCTCCGCAGGTCGACGCTGAGGCGAAACACACACGCGGAAGCCAAGATGGGAGAGCGAATGGGGAGAAGAAAGCCAAGGAGAGGAAGAAAGGGAAGGAGGATGAAGATGCGAAGCTGGCGATGGGCGAGGATCAGGTACCTGTTGTTGTCGTATCTCCGCCGCCACCAACCAAGTCAAGGTCATCAAGGTCGAAGTTAAAGCCAAAGTCTGAGTCTGTGTCCAACGTGGAGATAAAACTGGAGAACAGCGAAGGCGAAGACGGTTATACGGATGTCCGCCCACGCGAGCACGGCGGAAAAGATACCAAGGTAGAGGAGGCTAAGACAGAGGTGCCATCACTGGCGACGGTGAAAGCAGCAGCAGCAGCAATAGCATCAGATCTGCAAGCCAAGAAGCTGAGATCATATGCGCAGTTCGCCGGGTCGCGGCAGTCGCCCTACCCAGACTTCGCGCGTCCCCGGCCCGAAGAGTGTAAGCTCGCGTACAAGATCCTTGCCGATATGCACGGGGAGCAGCGCCAGCAGCCCTCTCCGGACTTCAAGGCGCCGACCGACCGCGCCGGCTGCGGCGACTCGCCCTCGGTGCTCGACGCGCTCGTCCGCACCATCCTGTCGCAGAACACGAGCGACCGGAACAGCGCGCGCGCCAAGCTGTCCATGGACGCCGTCTACGGCTCCAGCGACGCGTGGGACGCCATCGTCGCGGGGGGGCAGCCCAAGCTGCAGAAGGCCATCGAGAGCGGCGGCCTGGCGGCCGTCAAGTCGCGCGTCATCCTCGACATACTGGAGCAGACGCACGACAAGTACGGCGAGTACAGCCTGGACCACCTCTTCGACGACGCCCGCGACGACACCGAGGCCATGCGGGAGCTCCTCTCCTTCAAGGGCGTCGGGCCCAAGACGGCCAGCTGCGTCCTGCTCTTCTGCCTCCGCCGCCCCAGCTTCGCCGTCGACACCCACGTGCACCGCATCACGGGCTTCCTCGGCTGGCGGCCGCCGGGCGCGACGCGGGACCAGACGTACGCCCACCTCGACGCACGCATCCCGGACGAGGACAAGTACGGTTTGCACGTCCTCATGGTGAAACATGGCAAGGTCTGCGGGGAGTGCAAGGCCGGTGGCGGCCGTGCTGCGACTGGCGATGGCTCGTGTGAGCTGAGGAAAGCTTTTAGGAAGGGGAAGATCAAGGGAGAGGCTGGGCAGGAAGCAAAAGAAGAGGAGTTGGACTCATGATGATGGATCTTTCGAGCGAGATAGATTTAGTGTTTGGACGCTGCAGAATCAAGCATGCAAGTTTCAAATCTGTCACTGAAAAGTCATATTGTATTACCAGCAGGGATCATACCACGGTGGACAAGCGGTAGTGTCTATCTCAAGGATATCTGAAAGCAGTGGATGTCTCTTGCAAATGCTATACAGCCGCCTGCGTAGGTGACCATGTAGGGCTATAAAAGCACTCCAGAAATCCCGTTAAGCCAACAAGTACCCCAGGCCGTGGACATGTATGCCTTTGCTTCCTCTCGAGAACTCCGGTTACATGACAAGATCTAAAGCCATCAGAAAGCGCTACTCTTAACATCTTGAAATAGGGTGACTAGGAGACAACCCACCATGATTTCACCTTGTCCGTACAGCTAAAAAGAGCATGAGAAGTTGAGACACCGATGGGCTCTGTCCTTATCGTCCATTGTCGTGTGCCAGTTGCCCGGCCCGCACGGAATAGCTGTCCGCAGTGGGGATTTGACTGTGAACTTTGGACGATGACATCCTTCAGCTGGGCTGAATCTTCTTGCACCAGTCTCGCCCATGCGCAACTTGGTAATTGCAGAGCCAGACTTCCATGGCCATACCGGCGAAGCCAGCGATACAGATGCCTGCACTGTCACTGACACTCGTCGCTCCGAGACTAAACTCGCGTTCTGAAAGGGGGACTGTCTCCATGATGCCGGCAAAGGTATTGACATACACGCCGCCGCCAAGGAGACCTTCCCAGAAGACGATAAGGAACACGATGTAGACACTCGGGATAAAGTTGAGCAGCGAATGGAGGGTAAGCAACACGAGATTCCCGACCTGCAGAAGGGACGGCAGATAGAGATGCCGAATGCGGATGAATGCGATGGAGGAGCGAGAGATAAACACGCCCAGCTGGTATAGAAAGCCGTACATTGGATAGAAATCCCTGTACTCCGTAAAGGGAGACGAATCCAATGGGAAGAGCACTTTAGGGGGTATTGTTAGCAGCTTCGAGACAATCAGATACAGGGAGACCTGCTTTTCGAACAGACTCAAGACCGAAGACTCGGTCACTCTGGAAGCCCAGAAAGTGGTCACCGGGGACGTATTTTTGCCTGTTATATAGCGTGTTGCGGAGGCGTGCGTAGAGCGCGGTTGAGACTTACAAGTTGGAGAGACGCCCTGATTAATGGTATATTCAGCTACATAGACCAATAATAAGGGAAGCATATACGGGAAGAAGAGGGACTTGGTGCGACGCAGATTACTCAGAACCCTCCCCCAAGGATCCTCGTTGCGAGAAGAGAGAACGACAGAGGCAGCATTGGTAGCTGATATAATGCCGACCTCCCTAGACACTGTGTCGTCAGAGTCGGGCAAGGGCTCGTAGTCTCTGGCGGCTTTCGATGCATCTAGCAAGGGCCTTTTCGGAAGGACGAGGAAAAAGCTGAATACCATGATAACGGGCAGGTAAGCCGACGCCAGAAGACTATTCTTCACCCTGAAGCCGAGCCAGTCGGTCAACAGCACATACAAACCAGCGCCCACCAGACCAGCAGCGCCAGTGCCGCTCCCCCATGCGGCCAGCGACATATGGCCGTAGTAGTGTGTCAGACCCAGAAAGCTGAGCTCGCCTCCACCGCTCGCCAGGCTCGCAAGGACGACCCCGAGCATCTTGACACCCACCGACTTATCGGGCGGCGTGAGGGCGATAAGGAACATGCCAGCGGACGATATGACAGCAAAGAAGATGATGCGTATCGAGTATGGCACCTTGTGTATAAAGTAGGGAGCGATCAACTTGGTGAAGAAGGAGGGCAGGACGTCCGCGAGGAGGACCAGGCCTTTAGGTGCATTGGAGCCGACGAGATCTTGAGCGGCGGAAAGGATAATCACGTATAGAACATTATTGATCAGCCCTGCAAAGGATAGGTAGTCAGCAAAGAGAGGTTCGCCAAGGTAGCAGGGAGGTGTTGTCGCAATTACCGAATAGCCAAAATGCAGCTAGAACAGACATATCCCAATTGCGCCAAACTGTGGTCAGGCGAGCTTTGTAGACTGACCACGAAGCGGATGGGGAGCCCGGCATGGGAAGCAAGCCCGAAGAGGATGGTGACCGGCTTATCAGGGGCATTGCTGGAAGGACAGAATCTCACCCTATCTTGCAAGGTGAAGGTTAGAGTCCTGCTTAGAGCATATGATACCGTACGGCTGTACAGTACAGCTGTACATGGTTAAAATGTTCGAGGCTCAAGAGTCAAGGGTGAGCCTTAAACAGCCTACTAGTGGGCCTAGGTTGACCCAACCCCACACTTCACATACCCCTATGTACTTGTAGATACCTCGTCCGTTAGGGTCCTCACAGCTGCTTTACTGAATGCAGTTATGGAGCTAGAGAATGTACATCTGGAGTAAAAGTACTTGTGGACCTTATGATGTAACCTTAGACCCTTGGCAGGGACAGACAGCCCAGAATTGGCAGCCAACTTATTATCGACATGCAAAGGCTTTAAGATGACAAAGTCTGGCTCTCTCTTCCGCCATCTTTCTCACTGTGAAGCTACGTTCCACGTTAAACAGGAATCAGCAGTGTGGGGGACGTGTCCGGCCCATTTCTAAGGCGGCCTCGTCACTTCAAGCCAGACCCAGCTTCATCTTCGCTGGCAAGGTCTAGCTCGAGATAGTGACGATAGATGCCCATTCCAAACGACTGTCTCCGCTCGCTAGCAAGGTACGCCTTGATCTTTGGTCTCTCCTTCACAGCATCACGTAGTTTGAACACGCGGTCGTATTTGCCCGAGCTCTGCGCCGCGGCCACGGCCTTCGGGAATGCATGGGTAACGCCCTCGATGCACTATGGTTGCCATTGGGAGGGAGGGGTGAGCACAAAGATCTTCTTCATTCATTGAAGGCGGGACTTGGAAGGAGAATTCGGGATAGACGCTTACCTGGAACAAGACAAGATCCGCGTAAGTCAGTCGTCCTGCGTGCAACCAAGGCCCTTCCCCGCTAGCCTCTCCTTGGAGGACACGCTCGAAGTATCCGAGGAACTTCGGAAGACGATTCTTGATGAAGTCTTGACTACGTCGCAACGCCTCCTCCTTCTGGTCTTCGTAGTATAACCCAGACGCTATCGGGTGGTGGGTATCGTGCACCTCGTTGCTCAGGCCGTCTAGGGCGGTTAGGGCGAGGGCGTTAATCCGGTAAAGAGCATCCGGGTCCCCGTCTTCGCCATCGGCCGACGGTACCAACCCCAGGCGAGGGCCCAGGTATAGCAAGATGTTAGGCGTCTGGCTGATGACCAATTCGCCGTGTCGAAGAATGGGCGGCGCGAGGGGCGGCGGGTTCTTGTTGTCGCCGGTATTATCCTCGCTGATCTGGCCGAGCACCTGGTCAACGCCTCCGTCGATGTGTGCAGTGTCGGTGTAGTCGGCGCCGCCCTCTTCCAATGCCAAGCGGATGAACTCGCCTCGTCCGGGAAGGCCAGGCCAGTAGATGAGCTCGTAGGGCACGTCTGACCTCGCGACGTTAGTCTTCTCGACAGCCGTCTGTTTTACCTTTCTTACTGCTCACCCTTGTCAGACTTTTGGCGCTTTGAGACAGACATTGTGGAAGCAACTGGATTAGTTGTGGGATTGGTTCTTGGTCTGTTCAGACACGATATCAGAGGTCGCACTTGATAACCTCTACAGAACAATTGGAGGGCTCGTGGTGAAACTCTAATAGTAGCCAGAATCATAAATGACAGGTGCAAGAATACTCAAGTCTCAAGAGCAACAGCGCCCAGGGCAGGTTCAGGGTGTGCGATGTTTGCCGTCTTACACAAGTATGCGGGGATGCTGATGCCGAGATTAACACCTTTTCAGACCCACCTGAGCCGTGCAATTCTTACTGCCAATTGGCCGGTCGAGATGCTGTCGAACGTACGGAGCATATATTCAGGCATCCAGACCTGTCCTATTTCTCACCGAGTATTTCGGAGGCATCGGCAAACACAGATGCGCAATGTGGGTGCATGCTTCCTATTCACCGAAAACGGCATGACGTAAGATGTACATTAAGTCGGTAGTAGTGGGAATGGAAGTGGGGATAACCACTGGAACTTTAAGAATTTATCATACCAACAAGGGTTTCCCATCTGCTTAACCCGTGTATTAAGAAACATCAGATCCACCATATAAAATAAAAGAGCAGCATCGTTTCATAACTGTGAACCACCTCACCCGTGGCTTCGGTCAAGACTTCTCAAGTGAAGACTTTGGTAAAGAGAGATGTATTACTTCAGAGATCATATGGATGCCTCCCTTTTTTGTTAAAAAAACCACCAATCGGTGCATAGCATGTGTGGTGCTGACAGTTCTGACCTTTGCTTCATGTAGCGCGCTTGCATAGCACCTCTCTCCATGACATTGGAAGCGCTGCAAGTAGGTATTCCTTATAATATGCCAAGTGTTATTTGGCGAGAGCCGCGTTTGCGTTTGCCATTGCATGGTAGGTATGGTGTGTTAGTCAGTGCTTTCACGCATTGTTGGTGCACAAGAAAAAGGCTTATGAGACACTATGTACCTCTTCTAATAATAGCCCAGTCTGGATTCAGCTCGATCATGCCGTTAGTCCGCAGCGCACAGCAGTATGTAATGCAAAGCTGGCAGCTGTCTACCTGAGACTGAGATCTTCATCGTTCGTGGCGTTTTACAAAGTGATCAGGTTCTACTTTTAAGTACGGAAGACCAACAACGTTGTACCTGTATGAACATTTCGCGGCAGTTCGGGAATAGCTTGGGGAAGCAAGTGACATTCAGTCGAGGTCACAGGCTGAAACAGGCAACAAAGACTGCTGTACCCAAAAGTGAAGACAATAAGTGGCCTATCATTTGACATCAAACCTGAACCGTTTGTGACTGTTTGGGTATCAAGCTTCATTCGTGTCTTGGCACTCGAGTTTCGTGCATGAGTCTCCATCACTCCAGTCAGCAGTGCCAAGTCCTCCACGCCGAGCGTCTGGGCAAGCCTGGGCGGGAAGCGCCGCTGGTTTGCCGCTTCCCCATCTGACCTCATCATGCTGTTGGATCACTTGGGGTCAATGTCCCCCTGCCGGGCACTCCAGGCAACCCGACGCAGGCTGTTCGTTTCTGTCACAGGCAGGGAGCCAAACAAGGAGGTCGTCTGAGGCTGTGCGAGTATCTAAACTACTTCCTTCAATATTTTGTCCGTAACTTGTTTCAACTTTCGACCTTCTTTCGCGACTCGTTGTACCAAAATTATTGATACCCCATTCATGCCCCAGAATAGAACATTCCTTGACTAAGGTTAGACCAGACCTCCTTGCAACTTACAGTCCTATCGCGTACTTGGTTTGAGGCTTGAACCTTTTCATTTTCGTTGTGTCTGTTTTTATTTCTGCCTTGCTAGGGATATCGGCTGCACATCTCACGCCGAGTAGTTTCATAGAATTCAACTGCGCCTGACGCCTTGTCCCCGTGCCCCTGATTCGCCCACCTCGCCCTCCTCATCGGATCACGCGGCACAGCCACGGCTTTGTGTAGGAGAACCCTGAGGTTACTGGAATCTGAACTGCGCCGCATCATAAAAGAAAATCTGACTGCATCCGCCGCAGACCGTCAAGATGGTGCTCACCAATTTCACCTCCACGCTTGAGATGCAGGAACATACGCGAAAAGAACGTCGCTTCGACGAGACTGAGCGAGATCTACCGGGAAGGACCTCTAAAGTCGCGTCGACGTCAGGAGCGAAAGAAACCCTCTATGGCCTTCTCTCTTACTTGGGCCCCAGAAACCCTTTACGCCGGTCCATAACAGCAGACGATACCGTATGGCTCCTGGACAACACCGCTTATCGTGATGCGAGCACGGGCCGCTGGCAGGCCGAGTATGTTGCTGCCATATTCTCGCAGCACTCTTCTTGCGCAGTCGTAGACGCAGCCGGTGCTGTTGCCAAGAAGCTCGAGTTGGCGGAGCATGATCCGGCTTACGAGACACTGCAAGAGCGCGTCTTCCCTTTTCTGCAGGACATCAAACCGGCAACCCAGCTCAAGGCGCTATACGATGGCAAGACACCCATCAGTCTCGGGCCTAGCGGGGCAAACGGCATCAGCAACAACACCAAGGTGTTACCCGCTAGCGACGATGGGCACATCGTCGCCACTTCCGCCAAAGTCCCAAAGGGTGCGAACGGAATTCTGGAGATGAAGACGGTTTTCGCGGATGTCGAGGGTTGGGGCATCATATCTGGTACGGCGAGGCCCCCTGAGTAAAGTCCCAAAAGACAACGGGTCCGTCAAAGTCGGTGACCTTGGCGGCTAACCAGGCATAGACATCGACGACACGATAAAGGTCACACAGACAGGCGATCCCATTGGTATTCTGAAGTCGACATTCATCGACGAACCAAACCCGATTGCTGGCATGCCCGAGCTCTATAAGCATATATATTCCCTCGTTCGCGAGACATCGGCATGGTTCTACCTCTCCGCATCGCCGTACAACCTGTACCCGTTTCTTCGCGAGTTTCGTGAGAACTACTACCCGCATGGCACCATCATCTTACGTGATTCCAGTTGGATGAGCATCCAGGGGCTGCTCACCACTCTCACCCTGGGAACAGAAGAATACAAGGTTGACCGCATGGAGAAGATCCATTCCTGGCTCCCACGCAGGAAGATGATATTCATAGGCGACTCGACGCAGACAGACCCTGAAGCCTACGGCGAAATGTGAGTCCAGTGTCCCTCAAGATTTTCTTTGCTCATCGTCTCTCTGAGAAGCGCCGTGCTCACGGTATCCGTATTTCAGTTATCGGAGGTATCCCGAGTGGGTCAAAGCTATCCTCATTCGAAAAGTCGAGGACATAGCTGCCATCGGCATCGAGAAGAAGAATGAGCCAGAACGGTTTGAGAAAGCCTTCAGAGACGTGCCGCCTACCGTCTGGCACATTTTTACCGACCCCGAGACGTGTAGGAAGGTCATTGAAGATGCTGTCACCAAGGAGTAGCGATTCAATCTCCGCGCAAACCCCGACAACCCTGATACCCATTTGCTCTTTTTCTCCTTATTCCATCTTACCCGTTGGTCACAAATTGCGGATAATTTGAATAGCGGTACATATACTCAGGACGGACTTGTTTGGGATGGTATTGGGGTTCTGATTTGAAGTGTACATTTCAAGATATGGGAATTGAATTAAATGCTCAAAGGTTGCTTAGATTAGCCTTCTGCATGGCCAGACTATCAATCGTTCGCAAGCGTGCAACACTCGATAATAAATTCTCGGGTCTCACCCGTCAAGAGGAAGAGATCCAAACATGCCACGTACCATCATCAGCTTAGCCATCATGATGAGATGTTTAGGTTGGGCAGAAACGCCATACTCGTGTTCTAGAATAGCGAGTACATGGTAGCACTTGCACGTTGACTGACTATAAGCGAATGACAGGAAGGTACAGCATGGCAACTGCCTTGCACACATGAAGACGCAATGACAATGCATGGGCTCAATACTCGTAGCGCGGGAGGAAGGCAGCAATGGAAAGTGCGGGGACTGACCAAATGTGAGGAGGGCCTTCCTCGCTCCGAGAGGAGAGGAGGGGGTGGGGTTACAAGAACGTCTTCTTCATCGTTGCGCGTACGTTTGCCAGTGACAGCCTGACAGGGTGGTCTCATCCACCGACCAGCCAGATGCTCGAAATCAAGTGCACGGGGAGTCCGTACGAGGTAAGACTCTTTTTTACCGGCCTAGGTATTTCCCTATCGATCTCGCGGCCGTACTCAACGGTCAGACGTACTAAAAGCAACGGCAAATGTGCATGGCCTACAATAGATAGGGAGAACACACGGCGCGACAGCCAAAGAGAAGATCGCGGGCTCGCTGCGGTTCTATGGCCGCTTATTCGAAAAATCGTGTGCCTTGCAGTGGTCGCCCGTGGTGCAAGAGGCGGCGAAATACGTCGAGCACCTTGAGATCATCGCTCCACGCTACCTGGAGGAGATCAGGGGTATCGCAGACGGATCCGGGACGGGGCTCCTCGACATCTTAGCCCTCAACATCCGCACTGAGATTATGTTCGGCCTCTTTTCTGGCAGTTGCAATGACAGCGCGGACGTTGGCGTCGACATAAAGAGAGGGCTGCAAGACTTGGCAAGTGTGCCGAGCGACGGCTGCACCAGCCTCGGTTGGCTGACGGAGACGGGCTCCTTCCTATGCCAGAACTGGGACTGGGACGTCGATCAGGGAGAGAACCTCATCATCTGCCACATTATGCAGGCTCAAGTGGATAATGATAACAGCAGAGGCAACAGCGGCGGCAGAGGCAACAAGTCGAAGGGGGGCGACATCCCAGCCTTTTCCATGGTCACCGAAGCCGGCATAATCGGCAAGATAGGGTTCAACGCGGCGGGCGTCGGGTGCTGTCTCAACGCCATCAAGTGCCGCGGCGTAGACGTGACGAAGCAGCCCATGCACTTCGCGCTGCGCAAAGTCCTCGAGTCTCCCTCGCGCGCGGCCGCCATTGAGGCCATCAAGACGGGGGGTGTGGCTGGCAGCGGCTACATTCTGATCGGCGACGCCACGGGCTCCACGGGTCTCGAGTGCACCAGCAAGTGGGTGAGGGAGATCCATATGGACGAGTTGAACCGTGTCTGCCATACGAACCACCTCGTCGTCGACAAGTACGACGTTGATGAGCCGCCCTGGCTGGAGGATTCCCCCGCCCGGCTCGCGCGCCTCCATGAGCTGACCGCCAAGATGGCGCACGACGGCAACCCGACTCTGGAGGGTATCTTTTCGGACATCTTTGGTGACACGCAAGGATATCCCGGTTCCATTAACCGGCGGCAGGAGCAGGGCAAATCGGAGGCCGAGACGCTCTTCACTATCCTGATGGATCTGACTAGACGATCTGCACATGTGACTTTTGGTCGACCGACGGAAGTCCGCGAGCAGGTGGCGATATCGTTCTAATGACCTACTTCCGAGCCCCAAGAGACCAGAGTACGTGCGTATTACTGGGATATGCTAGTCCCTACGGCATTGACAAATAGTCACAGAGATGCAGGTACGAACGAGGTCAGATGGTTGTCGTTTCTCCCTGTCAGTATCCATCACATATCCTATCACATATCCTACTGGAAATAGGTGATTTCTGTGTACATATATGTCACTAAACAGAGACTGGTTGGTTATCCCCTCGACTTTATGCAAGTAGGACATCTCCAAATATACCCAGAACCACCCAGAACCCACAAGCCCACGCGAGCGAACCAGGAGCGACGAGCGAGGAACTCGCAGTTGAGTCAGTTTGTGTGGGCGAAGGGCCCGACCCGGAGTCCGTGGGCGACGGGCCAGAACCCGACTGGCTCGGGGTAGGCTCAGACCCATTTCCGTTCCCAGTGCCGTTGAACAGCTCAGGGAAAAGGGTCGTAGAGTTCGTGTCCTTCATGATGCCGTTCACAATGATGGCGGACCCGTTCACAATACTGTCTATCTGCTCCTGGGTGCATGTATCCTGCAGACTGTAGAGGTAGCAGTAGTGGACGGGGTCCTCGGGGTCGTCGTTCTTGATAAGCCACGTGTCGGCGGTGCCGTTGGTGGCGTAAGCCGGGTCGGCGGCCGTGTCGACGGTGCCTGTGGCGATGTCCCTGTTGAAAAGCGCGCGCGTGAACATCTTGTACGCCGTCTCGGGCTGGTAACTGGGAACCTCGTGGCCGGCCTGGTACACGCGCGAGAAGGAGAGGTTGCCGTGCTGCCGCACCTGGCCGCCGACGTACGTGTCGTTCACGACGATGTCGGTGTAGCCCGCGGCGCGGAACTGCTCGGCGCCGGTGTGGTTGATGGCCAGGCTCACGGCCTCGCCGCCGAGCCAGTGGCAGGCGTAGTCCCGGTCGCCGTACATCAGGTGCACCTTGATGCCGCTGTCGAGCAGGTACGCGAGGTCGCCGACCCAGCCGGGCCGGGGGTAGTCGCCGATGCCGCGGAAGGCGAGGGCCACGGCGTCAGAGCTCGCGCTGTAGTTGAGTGGCACGCCCAGCGCCGCCTGCACGTGCGGCTGGTTCAGGTAGAGGTTGTGGAACGAGGCCGGGAACGGGTCCGGGTTCTGCGTCGCCAGATCGTAGTAGTTGCTGTTCGAGTACTCCAGGAACGGCCCCCGGACCTCGTTGCTGCAGAACGTCTCGGCCGCCATGCAGATCTTGTTCACGGTGGCGTTGAGGCCGATGTTGTCGGGGTCGTATGCCTCGGCCACCTCGATGCACTCGGCAATCTGGTCCCTGCAGCCGCCCTGGCGTTCCCAGGCGTCCACCATGCCGAGGTAGATGGATTCGTTGACAGCCTGGATCCCGTACGTGTTGTTGTAAGCCATGTGCGGGTAGTACGGGTACATGACCTGGCGGTCGATGCAGGAGTTTATGAGCACGAGCGTGTCGAGGCGGAGGACGAAGTTCTCGCCGTCTGTCCCGTTCCATGTACCGTTCTCTATCTTCATGTTCTGCTCCTCGAAGAAGGAGAAGAAGGCCGGGCCGTACCGTCCGCCGTACGACTCTGTCGCGAGGCTGATGCGGGAGTCGTTGGGGTGGTAAGCCGGAAACTCCTGAAACCAGGTCTGTGCGAAGTGCCACATGGCGATGGCCGCGTTCCGACTCCCCTGCGCCGTGCTCGTGCGGTTGTTGCTTGCGTACGTGCCGACGAGGAAGGTGGTGTTCTGTTCCGGCACGGGGTCCGCGGGATCAAGCAGAGTAGCCTCGCCTTGGACCAAATCATAGGTGAAGTTTTTTAAAACGTCGTACGAGAAACCAACCTGTACGGGCTGCTCAATGTAAAGCATGTTGACTGATTTTCTATTAACACAAAAGAAGCGGGCTTCCACGCTTAGGGTAGTAGCCAGGTCACTCACCCTCGTTATTCCATGACCACTCGCTCAGAGTGGTCGAGTTCGAGTCGGGATTGACGTAGCAAGGTCCGTTCTCCGCGAACAGGCCGAGGAGAGAGGAACTCCCCGGCCCCCCGTTCAGCCATATCGACAGCGGCGCGTTCGCAGGGTCCTTGCGCGCCTCGAAGAACCAGAAGAACGTGTTGATCGGGTAGTCCTGCGACTCGCCCAGATCCTCCAGCGTCCCAGGAGGCAGGTGGACGTAGCCGGCGTATGACTTGACTCCTTCCGTCGTCTCACAGATGCCTGGCTGTTTTGTTG
Organism: Xylariaceae sp. FL0594; assembly: GCA_022385605.1. Lineage (NCBI taxonomy): Eukaryota > Fungi > Ascomycota > Sordariomycetes > Xylariales > Xylariaceae > Xylariaceae sp. FL0594. Next base: position 362,576 of record MU280775.1, read on the forward strand.
TTTTTTGTGTTTGTCTTCAGGTCAGCTGACCGAGACTCAAGAGAGCAGAGGAGAACGAGAGATTTTATCCTCTAGATAGGTTACCAGTCGGAAATCCATCCATCCATGCTTACATACCTCTTTATAGCTGATACTGACGCCATTGCCAAACTTGGACTCAATCACTTTCAAGCCCTCGGGAGTCGGTGGAAACTGGGCCACCACAGAGGGAGCGAGTCTGAGACATCCCGCCGCGAAGCCAATGGCTCGGAGTAGGCTCGCTGTCGTCGTTGACGGCATCGCTTCACTTCAGCGTGTCTTTTTTAAGATCACCGCCTTCTACTAACTCAGCCAGTCAATACAATCAATCAGCTGGATAGATAGCAAATATGACTCCTAACACGACTATGTTGCGAGTCACTAGTCTACAGCCCTTTTCAAGCGGACTTGAAGGAGATTCAAAAGAGTGGTTGACCACGGTGGGGTGCGAGCCTAGCGGTGAGCATAACACTTACAATCAAGATGCATGGTTACCTATTCTACTTCACATAATAGGTACACATCCCGCAGGACCCCTCCACATCGGCATACCTACCGCTGGTTTCCTTCAAGTTCCCCCCCCATGTCGGGACTCACTGGTATGCAAGAGGGGCCGGGACCCGACCCGGCCTGCAGCCTGCATCGGCTTTTCCCCGCAACTGCATCCATCGAGATCCAGAAGAGGAGGATGATGGAAACAGGATTGGGCTACCTTACGGAGCACGTGTACGTACTTGTACATTAGTCTAGGCAGTGTGAGATGACATCTTTGTTATCACTAAGGTTAGATTTTGTTACGGCAGGGCAGGGCATTTCGGGAGAGATGAATGATGATGATTGCTCGTCGATTTTTTTGCTCCTCATTAGTCTAGGGAAAAACACAAGAGCTTTCAAACAGACATCGTCTGTTCCAAACACCTGATAGATAAGCCTTTGCCTGAGTTCGTCGCGATCTCCCCTTGCGTGTACTTGTAAGTGCGCCAAGGACGAGCCTATGTCTGTTGCGGAAGGTGATTACGCCAGCAAGATAAACCGATGACGAAAGTTTGGACTTGTTGCAGTAACAGTACGTTATATCTATCAACCCCGCCGAGAAAGATCAGCAAACGAGGATTTTGATCGTTGGAGAGACGGACTCCAAAAACAAGAAGACCCCATCTTCCCAAATTCCGAGGTTGCGTAACTTGTGTCTAGACTACCAGCGAGCGACCTCTTGCCATTTTGCGTCATCGCTTCTCTTCGTCGTTGCGGCTTCTTCTCCCAGAACCAGTAAGTATTACACACAATCAGCAATCGCGCCGTAAGTGGGATAGAAGTTATAGCCATATGAGTGATATGAATAAAAATTGGTACAGGATGTGTGCACTTGTATTTTCAAAAGGCAACGCTGAAAAAAAAAAAAAAAAAAAAAAAAAAAACTCTCAGCTGTCTGTCCAACAAACATGCCGTGAAGACAATGCTTTTGCAGGAAAACGCTCGTAATAACGTAATACACGCTGGTAAGATATTTGGCCTCACGTCTTTGAGGGTATAAAGGAGCCTGGTGTTTGGCGTCTTTGCGCAAGAAGACCGCAACATGTCGTTCTATAACGTGTCTAAATGATGATGATGATGAAGGCCACACAGAAAACCTAAAGAGCATAGTTGAAGAAAAATAGTCTAGAGACCGGTGCGTTTTTGAATTCGCTTTTTTAGATGGCCCAACTTCCTCGTCGCGCTCGAACTCCCCACGCAGGAGGGCCCGAGTCATCGTCATCGTTCAGAGCCGGGTGTTGACGTGCCCACTCATGAATATAGAGTTTCAGGGCTTCCCATCGAGGAGGTTTGTAGCACTGTTGTTGTCTATCGTGAGCAGGGACAGTAGCCGTTGTTCGCTCTTCTCCGCCCATGCCTTCTTCATCATTGCTGCTGGTGCTCCCTGCCTCCCGCTTCATTTCCATCTCAAGCATGAATCCCTTTCCGACCTCGAGAGTGTCGTCTCTGCGAAGCTCCTCTATACATATGCCGCTGATCTTGCTTAGCTCATTGTCGAAGGCACGCGCCGTGGCCGGATAGCCGAGGCTTAAGTAATTGTAAACTTGTGTGACAAATGCATCGTCGAATTCCGCCAAAAGCGCCTCCTCGCTTTCGCCGTCTTCAATGATCGTCTGATGAGCCGTACTTGATTGGACACCGTCTTCACGTGCAGAGCACGCAAAGGCAGCGGCAAAAGGGTCAACAGCCGGAGAGTCCGGGCCCGGCGTGTGGATGAACTGAGGCGGTTGCAATGCGGGCACGTCTAGTTGCTTAGCATGGGCCGAGCAATAGCCGTGCCAGAGGCCGCTGGCACCGGATGGATCACGGTTTTCCTCGCGTCGGTCAAAGCGCGCATATGGGTGGTTGGGTTCCATGCGGGTGTATTGTGGGCTTGGACATCTCCGGAATACCAGGTCCGCACCGAGCATGGGCGGCGAAGCCGCTTTGCGCATCTTGCGAAGTTCTCCATCTTCAGATCCGCCCGTCTGGAAGGCGAAAGGGACGCCGAAGGGAGTACCTGACAGGCCAGTCGACGGCGGAGGCGTATACGGCTTCTCGTGGAGAGGCGGCAGTCTTGCGCGTAGAATGGGCGTCTGGGCAGGGAGGAAAGGACTGCTGGGGCTGCCCATAACCAGGTCATGCGACTCGCGGCGGGCAGTCGTCGTCCACAGCGGATCCTCAGGAGGGGGGGTAATCTCGTACTGGTCCGAATTGTCATCGAGACTGAAGCAGGTCTCGGCACGCATCTTCGCCAACCGCTCGGCATGGGCACGCATCTCTTTGACGGCCCATCCCGGGTCCGTGGACTTGCGGCGGAGCAATTGAGAGGGCCCGTGGCGCAGAGGTGGTTCGTCGTCGCCTACGAGGAGGTCATCCTCTGAGTTATCTCTGGCGAAGAAGAAGTGTTCGACGCCTGGGGGCGGCATGCCGTTGGGGAAAGCAGACATGGCCTGCTCGAGCTCCCGCTGCCGATGGGCCTCTCGGGCCGCTATGCCAAGCAGATAACCCGAGAATTCTTCGTCGCACGACTCTCTCCGGCTGCGCAAATCACAGTTGTTGCTGCTCCAACTGTCTTCATACCCATCGGTGTGGGTGTCGGACAGAGCCGGGGCGCCTAAATTAAGCGCGGGAGCGGCCACACCATGATCGTCCTCCTCCGAGGAGTTTCCTGATTCGGAAGATAATATAGTGTCGAGCTCAGGGTGGTAGGAATTAGCTCGTGTAGTCCTTCGGGTATTCGGGTGAGGCTTTATGGAGCGCTGGCGACGGGGCCCAGTGAAGCGCGCAATCGCTTCGTCATCGTCTCCAGGCTTGCCAGGGACTGCATGTGCCAGGGAGCTGCCAATGGTGGGCCGCGCTGCCCCATGTTTCCGCTTCGTCTTCGGCGCATAGATGTGATTGGTACCCGGTGTTATGTCAGTCTTGTCTGTCGGCTTGGTGGCTGGTCCCTGGTGCGAAGCACGCCTGACCCTTCTGGATGTCTCGATCAGTTGGGGTGCGAACCGGCGCTTGGGTTTCTTAGGTTCCTGTTGATTCGCAGTCGATGTCACGGTTGGTGAGGGACCTGCCGTCGAATCGGACACGAGGGGGTGAGCGATCCTGTTTGCGACTCTGTATGAATCGAACGTGGTCTCGATGGGGACGGGGGCAAAGCGTCGAACAGGCTTCGTGATTTGAGGGTTACTTGCGGTCGTACTTGCGGTCGTATTTGCAATTGTGTTGGAGGTGTCATTGTCGTTGGGCTGTATGGAGATCTCCCTGGTCGCTTGGGTCACGTCGGAGATCGAGATTGAAGGGACGGGGGTCACCGGGCTGTTGTCGCTGGCGTTTTGACGTTCTTCCGGCTGATGTTCATCCTTGCTTTTGGCAAAATAAGATCTGGCAGTCTGCTCTATGAGTTGCGGCGCGAAACGACGCTTGGGTTTCGTGGCCGGCAGTGCAGCATCAGGTTCACGCATTAATTCGGGAGACTGCTCTGGCCTATCTGACACGGGCTCGTTGGCACCTCCCGGGTCTTCCAAAACCCGCATCGCTGCACGTGGCCTTGTGCGTTGATTCTATAATAATAGCCTCAGGTCAAAGCAATGCTCACTACTATGTAGGTGTGCCACCGGTGACCGTGGGCTACAGCCTATACAGCTCACGAGAAACAGTCAAGCAGCGGGAGGGGTGGACAGAAGGACCCGCAGGGGTTTGTTACGGGAGTATGTACTGCTGTATGTATGTGGTATGTCGATAGAAGTTGTAAACGATCTGCGTAGCGAAACATGGAAGAGGTTGAAATCACTTGAGATATTGAGATATTGGTCACGTCCACGCGAACGTGTCAACGCAGGCGGGCACCGTATAGATAGATAGCAACTGGGTGTATTTTGCATCGTGGCAATTGCACAGCCATACAGCAGCAACACTTGTGTACAGCAATACAGCAGCAGTACAAGACAGAACAAGGCAAACTAACCCCCTCGATTCAAAGGGAAACCGCACTACCCATTCTACTGTCAATTTGTAGAGTAAGAAGGTAAGGCTGGGTGCAGTTACGATACAAACCAACTAAACGGCCGTCCATGACGGCTGGACTCTTCCTATGCCATCGTAGACGACATACCAAATGTCATGAAATGAAGCCGGTGGCCAAAAGGAAGGGATTGGTACCGCCACTACTCATGACACATGCTTCCACGGTTGTGGGAAGGGATCTCCTTTGACGCCTCAGTACAGCATCAGCAGTACCTGCAGTCGGGTACCTTCTGTAATACATGTAGATAGTCGGATTACAACGCCAAAGCAAGTTGTTGCCATTGCGGTCTGAACAAATGTGTTTTTCTCTCTCTGGAGTGGATCGTGGAAGGTGGGGTCACCTTCATACCCTTATCTAGGTACTTACTTAAGTAGGTATTGATGAAATTTACAGAATGGGGATGGAATTAATTGGTCAGCTGCCTTCTAATACTTTTGACTTAGGGATGTTGGCCACTAAGACACTAGGTTAAGTGTGACTTGACCCTTGCAGAACTCACTAGTCTCGTCACCTGAAGTTGCCCATGTTCTCGATTTATCAGTCATGATGTATCCAATGTAATTCTTAAAGGCAGAAGCGTTGTTCCAGCCTTCAATATTGTATCTCTGGCTGCAAATATTGTTCTTTTACCCATGTTTTCTATCTACGAATCAGGCTCATTTTGCTTGATGATCTCAGATGTAATACATTTTGACAGTACCTACTTACACAGTACTTTTGTTGCTAATGCAGAGACGCATCCCTTTCCATAACACATGATTGGTTACCGCTATTGGTCTCTTTTAGATGCCTGATAAGGGGAGACTTGGCCCAACGTCATGCAACTTGCAAGATCCATCGTTTGGCAACATCCCGTGCATTGGAGCATTATCCCGACTTTTGACTCTGCTTCTGCTGTGTGAGTTGCAAACCGCATTTGACCTTGCATTTGACGAATTTGCCTGAGAACCAAATGCAGGACTGAAATTGCGGGGCGATGTCCCCCTTGCTGACCGATGTGTGTGACAACCCTACAGCAGCACCTACTAGGTGCTAGGCGCTGTACGTATCGTCGACGGTCGAGGGTCCGAGGGTAGTACCTACGTGTATGCTAGCGCAGATGAAATTGGGGATATTGCTGTCCAGCCTGTAAGAGTTAATCCACATCTACGATTCAAGTGCCTGAAGTCATCTCTTGTTGACTCTCGGGGAAGGGTGCAATCCATTTTAGAAGTGTCACTCTGTTCAAGCAAACCCCCACCTGCCTGCAGCCTGATATCTGCGCTTTGTCGGACTTGACTCGAGCGGGAAGCGAATACTGCCCATCCTGGACTCCCATCATCCCGAAACGCCCTAAATTCATGTCAAACAACATTCCCATAGGTTATTGCATCTGCTCACGAGATCAATTGGGTCTTCTCTGGGTCCAGCTGAAAGTGACATCCCTTTCAGCGACTCTTCAGGTTGTCAGGGTGTCAGGTCCCTACATGTTGACGATTGAGAAGTTCTTTGTATGTATCCCGTCAGCCCGCCCGTCAGCCCGTGTGAGCGCTCCGATGTCGGGCCCATGTTTGTAGCAGCGACCTCTGACATTGGACAACCACTTTGCTTGTCTGCTCGTATGACTTCGGTGCCCCTTTGGCGGTTAGCTTGCGTGGTAAAACTTAAGCACCTAACCAGAGCCCCGTTGCTGTCAGCTGCTGCCGATTGCCCATGCTGACCATGCACATCCAGACGAGCAGATGGGCTAGCCGCTACCCCCGTTGACCCTTTACGTCGGGCCGTTCTGGCTGAGTCATCTCGGGGCGGCTGGTAGCCACATAACCTCACTGCTGGGGAGGCCTAGTCATGCCCGGCAGAGTCTGGCTAGCACGGGGTCTGGGTAACCCTTCACTCTGATACAGCAGACCTGCTGTCGGGGCGCATGGAGTATGCAGCTCCGTCATGGAAATAATGAAGTGCTTTCTGTCAAATCATTGAGAAGGGAGAAATTGCCCCATCGCGAAACAAAGTTGCTGGCGAGACTCCAGCATTTGCAGAAGCCAGAGCGCTGCCTCGAGAATTCCCGGATTGCGACATGCCCGGTGAAGGAAACTATGCTCTTGCCAGGGTGAAATGAATACATTAGAGTGTCTTGGATTTCATAACGGAGTCTGACAAAAGATCTCAGCATTATGTGTCTGGTCGGAACTCTCTTTTGTGGCGCCAACGGGTCCAGGTAGGTAAGACATTGTGTAGGCACCGCAGACACAGAACGATTTGAAGCTCTTCCAGTCCTTGTTATCTGTGCTTTCGAATTGAGGATTTGTGGGAGACTGCTGCGGAACCGTTGACTCTCGTGGAAACGTCAGGGCGCGGTGGCTGTTATAGCACCAATCTGACAAGCATCAAAAAGTTTGGCATCCGAGCCGCAGGCCCCCCTCGAACAGGCCGGTGATATATCAAGGATGAATTTCCTGAGAAACATGTCGCGGTCGAATGATACCCCCTTGCTGGGTCTTTTCGTGGATCATACTGAGATTGGAACATTATGTACTTGTTTTGCCGGGTCAGCGAATAGGTAGTCGAAAATTAGCATACGGTCAAAACTGTGCATAATGTATCTGGTCTGTTTTCCCGGCTTCCTGCTGGCGGATCTCATGCTTGAGCAATCTGAGATTCTCAAGAGATCACCACTTTATCCACGGCTTGGGATATATGACAGACCGCCGCCGGTAGCTGCTGGCGAAGCACTCTGCCAGACTGTCATGACGATTCGATACCTCTCGATAACTCTTTCAAATACTCTCCCCGACGATCAAAAATGGATGCACTTGAAGCAGGCTCAAAGAAATACATGAGCACCGTCTTTCAGATCCTGCTATGGTTCCTGTTCGTCGTAGCCACGCTGAGTGTTGGAGCACGACTGGGGACCAAATATGTCATGACATGAAGCCTAGCCTTGGATGACTGGCTCATGTCAGTGAGTTCGAGGCTAAAATCAGTTAAATCAGTTTGTTGTGTCCTCGAAAGTTCCCGTCGCAATTCAACTTACATATTTTCATTTCTGCTCTCCCAGTCGGTGTATCTGGCCCAGTCCGTTGCGATATCACTGGCCGCATTGCATGGGCTCGGGAAGCCTATGAACAGTCTGAGCAAAGATGAAATCAGCGGTTTCTTGAAGGTAGATAAGTTACCCCCTCCTGTCACACAATTTCCTTGCATTTATATTTTCTTCCTCTTTTTTTAAAAAAAAGAAAAAGGAACCTTAAATTCATAATCTCGCGTGTGAGTCTGAAGACCTTGTTATGCAAGCTGACAAATACATCGAGGGGGAAAAATCCCAAAAAGGCCGAGTACGCCAGCTTCGTCTTCCAGCTGATCGCGCTCGCTCTTGTCAAGTGGTCGATCCTCGCCTTCCTCCAACAGCTCAGCCCCGACGCGCGGAACCGGCGGCTCGTCCGGCTGCTCCGGATCGCCGTCGTCCTCTGGCAGGTACCAGCGGTGTTGGCGGGCCTGTTTCAGGGCGACCTCCCCACGCCGTGGGACTACGTGTACGGACGCCAGAAGCTCGATCGGGTGCGTTTCCCCTTAAAAGAAAAAAAAAATCCAGGGGGAGGTTTACATTTTTACACTAGAAGCTAACGCGGAAGAAAACAATATACACAGGGTGATTGGCTTCGCGATAGCCCAGCTCGTCGTCTTCCTCGACGACGCGTTCCCGACCTCCGACGTCACCGCCGGTGCCTGGCTGCCTACGGTACTGAACCAGGCCGTGCTATCTGCGAGCGTCGTCACCGCATGCGCCCCCTATCTGAGGCCTTTAGTGGAGAGCCTCGAATCGGGCATCGTTCGTGTGGACAACCTGCCGGGCGTGGAGGAGGAGGAGGAGGAGCTGTCGCGGGTTAGGACGCTGACTGCGCTGAGCGACTGCTACGTGGGCAGTTACGGCCATACCACGATTTGCTCTTCTCCTGCTACTTCGGGCCGGCAATAGTGTAGTCTATCCAAGGTAGGTGAGGTTAGTGGAGAGAAATACTGGGTAATCAGGTTTAAGGCATTCAGATAAATCTTGATTTGCAAGGCAATACTCCCTAGGTTGGCCACTAGTTGACAGTATAATGTGAGTTTACTGAACCAAACGAGAATGTAAATCCATGGAATCATCATGGAGGATTATGCATCAAGGTACGAGCATTACAGTGTCTTGAAAATGCGAGACTCGTACGCGATGTGCTCTTAGAACGGCTAGTCGAATCACCTCGGCATGTAGACAGGTGTCAGTATCTAGGCTATCCATCAAAGGGCGCAAGGGAGCAGCGATTGTCTCACTCATGACGGAGAAATCAGACTCGACTCGGCTCAGGTCGTATAGGCTACTCGAACAGCCTTTGCCGTACCGGATAACCCAAGTATTCAAGACTCGCCCGGGAATTCGTCGCTAAAGCGAGCTATTTATTGGCCACTCGGGTTCGTCCTCCCTGTGTTGTGTCGGACAGTCGAAGCTCCCTTCTTTTTGGAACCCACTCACCACACAAGAAGGTAAAGTTTTCAACCTGACAAGTTTGATAGTCTCGGGCCTGTCGAAGTCATATGAGAGGCCATATCAGTCCGTGCCATGGTACTGAAGAGACGTATGTGCTTGTGTCTCGTAATCCAACATACCAGATCCCCCTGGCTGGCATCGTTTCTGGAGGCTGATACATCAATCCCCTCTGCGACCCTTGCTGTTGTGCGGTAGTCGCAATGGACTCCGTCCCTGTATCCTCGAAGAATAAATGTGCCTGAGTTTGCAGAAAATATCAGTCACTTCCCTCGCCCTCCCGCTCCCAAGTCTAATACATCAACCCCTCGCGAGTCTTTTTATCCAAGAGTTCGATACCAGCAATGGCGAGGCCCAAAATGGATAGATCTATCTTGAGAGAAAAGGGAATCGTGATCAAGGAGGGTCACTCTGCCGCTTCTTTTCGAGATGACGCGGTGTTGGTCCGCCTGGGCAAAAAGCCGGTCCTGAAGAGGAATTTCGGCTTCATGACAATCCTAGGCTTCAGCTGTACGGTGCTCATCACATGGGAGGGATCATTAACGTATGTCGTCTAGAATATATCGCGCTATCGATGCCGGTTATCTCTTTCGTTTTCACTGACCAGCACTTTCTAGTACATTCCTCGCCGGCTTGCAGAAGTAATGGCCAATCATACCCTTTGAGTAACATGGTCTCTTTACTAACTGACATAGTGGCGGGCCATCTGGCATTCTCTACGGTTTTCTCCTTGTCTGGTTTGGTACGCTTTCAGTGTTTGCGACGCTATCGGAGCTCGTGTCCATGGCGCCAACGTCAGGGGGGCAATATCATTGGGTGTCGATGCTGGCGCCCTCTTCGTGCCGGAAGTTCTTGGGGTATCTAACGGGATGGCTGGCGATCACGGGATGGCAAGCGTTGGTCGCCTCGGGCGGCTTCATGACAGGTACTATGATCCAGGGCCTTATCCTTCTGACGCATCCCGAGTACGCGGGGGTCATGAAGAACTGGCACGGCACACTCCTGTTCTGGGCTGTCGTGCTGGTTAGCTACGCGATCAACACTGCCGCAGGCTCTCTCTTGGCCAAGTTCGAGGGCCTCGTGCTGGTGCTGCATATCCTCGGCTTCTTCGCCGTCATACTGCCGTTGACACTGCTCAGTCCCCACGGGACGGCCAAGGATGTCTTCAACACCTGGACCAATGCGGGATTATGGCAGACGCAGGGTCTGTCCTTCTGCGTTGGGATTATTGGGAACGTCTTCGCCTTTCTGGGCGGTGATGGCGCTATTCACGTAAGCCTCACGGAATCGGTCTGTCCACTCCACAGTCGCAAAACTCTATCAGCTAACACAAAGAACGGGTAGATGTCGGAAGAAATACGGAATGCTGCCGTCGTGGTACCTCGGTCACTGATGACCGGGCTTACCGTGAATGGAACCTTGGGCTTCGCCATGATGATCGCCACTTTATACTCCCTGGGTGACATCGACAAGGCACTCGCCGAAAACCCGCAGTACCCCTTCATGTCCATCTTTAAGCACGCTGTAGGTTCGACAGCAGGCGCTGCCGTGATGGCGTCCATTGTCGTTATCATGTCGTTCAGCGCTACTACTGGCTGTCTGGCATCTACGTCGCGGATCTACTGGGCCTTTGCACGCGACCGCGGCCTGCCGGGCTGGCACGTGCTGAAGAAAATCAGCCCCCGGACCAGCATCCCGGAGTACTCAGTACTCGTGACGGTACTCGTGTCCATAGTTCTGTCGCTAGTGAACTTCGGCGACTCGGTGGCCTTCAACGGCGTCATCTCCATATCGATAGCCGGCCTCTTTGGATCCTACCTCATCACCACCTGTCTGCTCCTCTACCGCCGGGTCACGGGGGCCATCCGCGTCCGGCTGGACGATGACGGCGGCGACGGCGGCGACGTCAACGCTCTCGTCAACACGAATGGGGAGAACTTGACCTGGGGCCCCTGGCGCTTGCGCGGGGTCTTTGGAACGGCTAACAATGTCTTCTCCTCCGCCTCCTTGCTCTTCATCTTCTTCTTCAGCTTCTGGACCCCAGCCAGAGATGTCACGTCCGAGAATTTTAACTAGGCTGTCGTGGTTTCTGGGGGCGTGGTTCTGTTCAGTGTGCTGTACTATGTCACGTGGGCCAGGAAGCTCTACAGTGGCCCCATCGTAGAGGAAGAACCATGTAGTGCCAGTGGTGAACCGCTGCAGCTAATAGAGTTAGGTTAGCCTACCTTATGTAGGTTAGGTGGTCGTGTATATTAATCAGAAAACTCGCAGCAAACTCCTGGCAATTGAGATGCTTACCTGGTGTGGAACATTTGGACGGGATTTCTAATTTCTACCGTAGAGTTTGAGACCTTGACATGTTGTCTTGGAAGTGGTTTCGGGTTCGAATGGATTAACCTAGGAGATCGTCATCTTGGTCTCGCTGACACTAATAATAACGGTAAATTTGGTGGAACCTTGCGTTGCCGTATCACAAAAAGACAAACCTGTCATTCTGTACCTGGCGGAACGGCCTTTTACCCGAGGATTTTTGGCAAACAATCATGCCGTAATCCAGAGACCGCAGTCCAGAGATTTTCGATCTGGTATTCCGTTCTCCTTGGACGTTAATCAAACTGAGTAGGTACCCCCAGCAACCAAACAAGGGCCCTACTGTCTGAACATGTGATGTAAAGGTATGAGTAACTGCTCGAAGACCTGTCTATTATGTGCCTGTCAGATACTCTGCGGGATACATCTATCAAGATGGTGTAGGAGGAGGGAGTACCTTACTAGGCGTGCTAGTTACCTCCCGAGGTCCCCTACACTATGACACATTCTGCCCCAAGTGGAGCTTACAGTGTCCAGATATTCTTTCCTTACTGTACAACCGTAGCTGCTGTACAAGTATACCTAGGTACATGTAGGTATTCCATCTGATGCCGTGACTTCGGTACCCGAGGCCCAGGTGCAGAATAATGTGCCACAACCTTGACGGTTTGTACCATAGTAGGTACCTACATATCTGCATAGTATTCTATCAGACTACTATCTAGAACACCACTTTCTTTATGTTAAACTTATTATTATTACCTACCAAGTCCAAGTGATGGTTCTCTGTATGTAAAATCTGAGAGTGAAAGCATTTCTTACTTGTCTGGACATTTTATATACTCCTTCTCGGAATTGTTGCTCTCTTTGTCCTGGAACCAATTGTCTGATTTCTCGTCACATACATACCTACGTTATTGTGCGTTATTGATCAGAATTTCTTATCTGTATGTCCTGTACAGCTGTACATTTGTTTAATTAATCGTTCAGATTGCACCGTGTAGCTTACATCGCATACACACAGCGGTGCTTCTGGTCTCTGTATCGCATGCACAATAATCTCCAATAAATAACTAACTGTATCGATGTCAACTACCTACCCATCAGCAATCTCCTCCCGAATCACCATCTCCCACGGTTGTTGTGCGACATAAAACAACATACGCCCCTTTTCCCCCCCATCTGAGGTTAGATCTCGACCTCGAACATCGATCCGAGCTGCCGACTCTAAGGTTAGAGTCGACTATATCCGATATCGACATTGACGCGGACAGAGCAACCAAAAGCCGACGGTGTCCCAGCTTGACTTTGTGCACAGCCAAGTCGCGAACACACGTGTCACCAATCACATCCCACAACCATGGTGGTCACAGATGCCGCGGACGGTGACGATCCTCGGCCTGAAAGGAGTCATGGCAGAACTGGTGGCTCGACACCCTCTGACTCCCGATCGCCAGCTCCTACTTCGCCCGTGCCTTTCCAACCCACTTTCGAGTCAAGATTCACACCTCTGTCTATGCACAGCGACTCTGGCTTTGGCAAGCCCCATACCAAGGAGGAGCAAGGAACCTCCTATCTTCCAGCAGCTGCTGGTGCCCATATCCTATCCGGCCATGCGCCGCTATCTCCTCCGTTGGATAAAGCCTCAGCACAAGGTTCAAGCAATGACGACAACCAAGACAATACAAACCACCTGACCCCGTCGGAATCGAATTCAGGCTCAGGGCCTGGGCCTTCTCGGGGTCCGACCGAACACCCCTACCCATCCCACAGTACTCGACAGCCTGCTCTTGTGCATCCAATGCCTATTGTGCGGACGGCTTCGACCAAGAGCGTATCATTGTGCCACCCCACCCCGGACTTTGTTTCGCGCTGTGCCTCACAGACCAGTAACATCGCTCAACTCGAAGCCACTGCCGAAAGGCTATCGTTGACCTCATCCATCGAGAACGCTATCCGGGGTCTCCACGAAGAACAAAAACGTGCAGATAGCCGACGGTCGTCCATCTTGGCTGCGAGTATAGCCTCGATTCCCGAAACGGACGAGCCTGCCATCGCCTTTCCCATGTCTAGGCAGATCTCGGTTGGTAGCTCAATACGCGAAACGAACACTGCCGCACGTCATGGTGGCTACTCCCCGGCCGGGTACATTATGTCCCCCATCTCCACTGTAGTGTCGAATGTCACACGCTTCAGATCTGGGTCGGTCGGCAAGTCCAAGGCAGACCTGGAAATGGGCAGTTCACTTTCCAGACATGGCCCTGGCAAAAGCTCCACTCGCAGTGTGCGATCGGTCACTAAGCCAGCCTTGACGAACATTGCAGAGATAGAGCCTACAACACTGACTGCAGCTGCTATGGACGAGGCTGACAGATTAGACGCGAACCCTGAAGTGGATGACTTTGCTCCCTTCTCGACAATCCCGGACATGGATCTGACACCGAATGCAAATAGTTACCATGATTCCTACGGGCATGATTACTGGAATGGGGGCCGGGCGGAGCCTCCTCAGGACTACCAGTACAATTCTGATAATGCGAGACCCCGGACGTCTTCAGGCTCCGTTGGTACATTTGAACAAGCAGAACGAGCCTTTGCCGAGTTTGATGGCGCTCATTGCTCTCCCGATGTAGATCTCGATGACTCTCTGAATTTCCAAAGTCTCTTCGCCTCACCGACAGAAGAAACCTCATTCTTACCTGACCTCGACCTTCAGCTCGGAGCAGGACAACGGGATACCAGCTCACTCAAGCCTCGGATGTCTCCTCCGATCCCCCCGGCCACAGCTCATCCAAAGTCTTATTTGAATCCTGAGACAGGCGAAACGATGCTTTACTACCCAGCTCGCGTGCCCATGATGCTGAATCTTCCACCAAAACTTTCTAAGAAACTCAAGGCTGAGGTTCGAAATAATCGGAGATCACAGGTACTTAGTGCGCTTCCAAGCGCAAATCGTCAAGCTGTCAACTCGTGGCTGCCCGAACTCCATTCCGAACCACTCCTTGATTCACTCGAGCCTCAAGGTGGCGATCCGAACTCGACAGTCACAGCCACTTCAAACGAACAGCGGAGCGACTCAACTGTGGATGACGGTCAGGTCGAGGGCCAACCGTCAAGCGAGACCCGTGGCCAATCTACTGATAAAAGCCACCGGTTGTCAAGGGCGTCGTTGATGAACACCGATAAGCGAGGGTCACAGATTCCCGATATGGGTAAATTGCCACCGCAACTCCGAGCCAGCGCCTATTTTGAGTTACCATCGCAATCGCCTAAGATCAAGCTGAAGGATGGCTCTGCCACCTCGACGCTTGATGATATCTTGGATGCTTCCGCAACGGCACCTGTCTCAGCTTTCACTGATCACGCATTCGCTGGTGCATTGGGGCCAGAAGTGTATGGAACTGCCAAGAAGCGGAAGTCCCACATGAAGCGTCCAAGCGGTGCCGACCTCGTAGAGCCTAAGAATCGAAACTCCATCTTCCACCTGAGAAAACTAAGCGCTCTAAGTCGTTTGTCGAGTTTCCCGGACGAGGGCCAGAAGTCGGAAGCAGGGGATGATCACACACCGGGCCTGACTAGCGCCGTTGATGGAGAGCCAGGTCCGAATAAAAGCGGGGAAGAGGACGGAGAGGGAGAAGAAGATGACGAGGAGAAGGAGCCGGTCTATAATGGGCCACCCACCACTCTCCTCGCTGAGCTTCAGATGCGGAAGCAACAGCAGAGACAGCGTACTCGACCTGTCGCCAGTGCTTTTCCGAATGGGATGCACTCCACTCTCTTGGACATAGACACAGTCGCAGAGCTGGAGCGCCGGGCGCGTAAAGGCAAAAAGGTAAACCTTGCCTGGGAAGATCCGAGCGGGAATGGCACAGAAGATGAGGACGAAGAGACGCCGCTCGCTCTTTTGCTTGCTAGCAAGGGCAAGGATTCTGGGCTGGTTGGCGCCCTTGCTGAGATGAGCCGGCCGCTCGGTTTGATGGAGCGACGTGACATGGAAGATAACGAGCCCCTGAGTGTTCGGCGTAGCCGCCTTCAAGGACGGGAAGCCGGACCGATTCAGCGGATGACACTCGCTCGAGTCCCCAACATGAACATGTCCTCGGGTCAACCCAGCCATGAAGTCCAAGCTTCGAGCACTGAAGGGGACGAAATGGAGGCGGATAACGAGACGTTAGGTGATCGTATGCGGCGCTTGCGCGCTCGTGAGCGTGAGAGCGCCAATTCTCTTCCAGAGCCACGTCCAGTAAGCTCGACATTTGCTGCGGAACTCCTTGGTCAGTTGGGGGATACGATTAAGGATGAGGAGACGACCAACGGCAAGGATGCCAAAAAAGACAGCACCCATAATACCACGGAAGAAGAGGAGACTTTGGGCCAGCGACGGCGCCGGCTACAAGCTGAGCGTGAAGCCCGTGAACGGGAGCTGGCCCGAGTCAAGCTAAACGGCGGACGGGACAGCGTTACGCCTCAGTTGCCAAAACGGCGTTCCATGGCCGACGTGCTGGTCTCCAGCAACAACAAACCCCTCCTGGCTGATCCAAGGGCAGATGCTGAACGAGCAAGGCAAGAAGCCGCAGCGCGCTACAGGAGAGAGCAGGAGCAGAAGTTTGCAGCACTTCGACAGCAGATGCCCACCAACTTGAACACGCCCAATTTGGTCAAGGCCGGGGGCTTCATGTCCGGCCGCTTCAATGATGGCGCTGGTGGCGGCTTTGGGCAATCTCGCAAGAGCATGGCGGGCCCTGCGACAAACGCGGGTGCAATGGGTACCGCCTTTCGCGCTGGTGGCGCAATGTCTACCTGGGCAACACCCATGGCGGAGACATATGCCAACCCTTATGGTACACCCAGTCCCGCACAGGCCAGTGGTCAGATGGATAGGGTTGAGCGGTGGAGGCAAGGCGTCCAGCCTTGAGCTCAGCGGACTTGATCTTATATCGACCCACACTCTGTTTTCTCGGCGGGTTTTCACCATGATGGCGGCGAGGTGAGGGTCAATATTCAAGGTGGGTTTGATGGTATTCAAACCCATATTTTGGTGTATCATGGGCATAAAATGGTGTTATTGGCTCCTTTGTTTTTTATATTGCTAGGGTTCTGCCCCCTATGGGAGAGAAAAGTTCCAAGCTGGATAAATGAAGGCAATATATCATGTCTGTAATTATCGGAAAGTTGGTTCTTCACAAGCGCCGGCTTAGCGAGGCACGGACAGGGTACAGGCACAGGGGAATACCGTAATAAAAGCACCCGATAGTACTGGTGTACACAATAATACGAGACCTTACAACATCTTGGTGGCTCATGTACCTGAGACGCGGGGGTTTGTTTTTGAAGACCAAATCTTGCAGATAGAATCAACGGCCGCCCCAACCAGATCTATCACACAAAGATCACTTCATGTTTGTACAGACAGCTGTAAATTGCTGGGTACATAGGCTGAATTCTGACTGCAGTGCCTACCATCCATGTACTATGTTATGTAGGCTTCATCGATCTGCTCAAATCAGCAAGTGAACATGCCTCTGACTTTACAGTATGCGTCTCCTGTAATTTCCATTCGTACTGTTCAACTCAGTCTTTATCGATAAGCTACTTATGTACTGCTGGACCCTTTTTAAATGTGAAAACTGGGCCACTATTGTCGCAAAGCCATCAAGTTAACTAGGTTAGCGTCTTTGGGAATTGCACCTGAGCAACTATCACAAGCCCCAGAAAAAAGTTCCCTCTATCGAGGCCGAGCAACTCGCATCCCACTGTCCAACAACTTCCCCAGATAAACCTCGAACAGCGAGCTCGCACTGATACTCTCGCGACTTCCTTGCCTTAAGATTTCCCACCATGGACGCCACAAAACATTCCAGGAAGAGAAAGCACAAGGAGGCAGACCACGCCAAACCGGCAAGGAAACCAGCCGCAACGGCGGTGGCGGCGGTCGAACCGGTTCCTAAGAAGAAATTGAAGAGGGCAGAACCCGAAGTACAGAGCAAACCGCCGGCAGACTCTGAGACCTCAGACGAGGAAGTAGGAGATGAGAAATACGCTGGCGAATCGGAGGCCGAATCAAACGAGTCGACTGGAGACGACAGAGAAGAGTCCAACGGCGGCTCACACGGGACCGATCTCGACGCCGATGTAGTCAATGGCAATGCCCAGGGTAGTGAGCTCGAGTCTCTCGTAGCGCCGACCGAGGCTGCAGAGAAGTTCGAAGAGCTTAAGCTATCAGAAAAGACTCTACGCGCAATCAAGGAAGAGATGAATTTCGAGACCATGACCCCCATCCAGCGGCGAGCAATCCCACCCTTGCGTGAGTAATATCCACATGAGGAGGTGGAGGAGGAGGAGAAGGGGCAACCCGGAAATCAAAGTACAAAGCCACTGACTTAATGGTCCCTCGCAGTCGCCGGTCGTGATGTTCTCGGAGCAGCTAAAACGGGAAGCGGTAAGACGCTGAGCTTTCTGATACCAGCAATCGAGATGCTCCATTCTCTTCGGTTCAAGCCGCGGAATGGAACTGGCGCAATAGTCATTTCCCCGACGAGAGAACTTGCGCTCCAGATCTTCCAAGTCGCTTGCGAACTCATGAAACACCACTCCCAAACATATGGAATCGTCATTGGAGGTGCGAATCGGCGCGCAGAGGCGGACAAGTTGGGCAAAGGCGTAAATCTCCTCATCGCCACTCCGGGAAGGTTGCTGGATCATCTTCAAAACACCCAAGGTTTCGTGTACAAGAACCTACGGACCCTGGTCATTGACGAAGCCGACCGGATCTTGGAGGTCGGCTTTGAAGACGAGATGCGCCAGATCATCAAAATACTTCCCAACGAAAACAGACAGACCTCCCTATTCTCTGCCACACAGACGACAAAAGTCGAAGATCTCGCCCGGATATCACTTAGGCCCGGTCCTCTGTACATCAATGTAGACGAGCAGAAGCAGCACTCGACAGTGGAGGGCCTCGAACAAGGCTACGTCATCTGCGAGGCAGATAAGCGGTTCCTCCTGTTGTTCTCCTTCCTCAAGGTCAGTTCCATTCTTTTGTGTCTCACGTTCGGGCTCTCATCCGGCCATCGTTTTGACTCCTCTCCGATCCGACAACACATGCTAACCGGCACCGGCACAGAAAAACATCAAGAAGAAGGTTAGTCTTGCAGCTTTTGATAGCTTATGCGACCAACATTGTGCTTTACTAACTATCCTAAGATCATTGTCTTCCTGTCGAGCTGTAACTCGGTGAAGTATTACGCAGAGTATGTTGCTCTTCGCAGCTCTCTTCCAAAGATAAAATATTGACCTGGGTTATCATAGGCTCCTAAACTACATAGATCTTCCCTGCCTTGACCTGGTGTGTATCACGCAAACCATTCCTCGTCTCCTTCGCCCCAGTCCTGACCTTGCCTTGGCAGCACGGAAAGCAAAAACAGCAAAAGCGAACTGCCACATTCTTTTCATTCGTGAATGCCAAATCAGGAATTCTGATTTGCACGGACGTGGCAGCCCGAGGACTCGATATCCCCGCGGTGGATTTCATTGTGAGTTTGGATGACTTGCTCGATTCCCTTCTGAACCCTTGTACGTGCTGACAGTCATTATAGGTTCGTATGTAGCATCCAACCTTTCTTGGCACCATTGCTCTGGATAACGAGCTGCGCTGACCGATGCAGAACTTGACCCTCCTGATGATCCTCGCGAATAGTGTGTACTTTCGTTCCTGGAGGAAACTGGTGACTTTATTAACATATCGGCAGCATTCACAGAGTAGGCAGAACTGCCCGTGGTGCGGGCACCAAAGGCCGATCCCTCTTGTTCTTGCAGCCCAGCGAGATAGGGTTTCTTTCCCACCTCAAGGTCAGCCTACAGGATAAAATTGGTCTCTAGTGCGTCTGCTAATACATGTTCCAGTCCGCTCGCGTCCCTGTGGTGGAATATGACTTCCCCGCGAAGAAAGTACTCAATATCCAGAGTCAGCTTGAGAAGCTGATCAACAGTAATTATTATCTGAACCAGAGTGCAAAGGGCAAGCCTCTCTTCCACATCAAACCGAACCGGAGGCATCCTGCTAACAATCACAAAACAGAGGGTTACCGGGCCTATCTTCATGCATACGCCTCTCATTCGCTACGGACGGTCTTGTAAGTGATCTATATGTCTCCGGGATTGGAGTTATCCACGACATTATCTGTGACTAATGGAGTTTTGTTACAGTGATATTCACAAACTTGACCTCGCCAAGGTCGCCAAGTCGTTTGGCTTCGCTGTCCCTCCCCGGATAGATCTCACACTCGGTGCCAGCATGAGCAGGGACAAGAAGACTCAGGGGAGACGAGCCTATGGAAGCCAGCCCAAGCAAGCCCAGAAGTTCCAAAAGAGATAAGAAATCTTAGCTTTCGGAACCAGTGCATGCCGTGGTGGATAGGAGATGAGGTGTGCATCGATTATTTTAAAAACCTTTTTGCTTTGTGTCAAAGTTGTCCCATGACGTGAGCAAGAAGTTAGTTATTGTCACAGATGGAGCGGCCCAAAGAGTCGAGCAATGTTGCATACATGTTTTGGTGACTTATTAAGTCCCTTGCCTTGTAGAGTCCTCTGGTGAAGAAACATGTTTCTTTTCAAGTCGACCATTGAGATTTAACTGCGTAATAAGATGCATGCAACAGGGTGTTGAAAATCTGATTTTACAAAGGCAAGAGTCCTGACTGATCGTCTGCCCAAAAAGGGGGTCCCTTACGTAGAGTAAGTAGTTACGTAAGTAAGTACCTTGTAGGACTTTTCCGCCAGCAATTGATTGACCTTTTGTGCATCTCTTCTTTCTTATTGTTGCGAATTCCGAATAATCTGTATCCAAGTGCGGCCATGTCGGGAAAGATACCCCAGAGCCAGTATGTTATTTAGGTTAGGAGCCTCCAGTCATTAGACTACTGATCTGGATCAACATCAAAAGATACAGAGAAAAGATTCAGTATGTATGTATGTACAATGTGTGCGTGTCCCTGTCTGTCTTGGCGAGGTATCTCCGGCCCAATCGGGGTGGCCTTTGCTAACAAACTGGAATTTGATCAATTGATCACAGCTATGGGAAATATGTACGAGATGAAGAAGCGCTTGGCGTGTACATCTCCATGTTATGATTGTGGTAAAAGAAGAAGAAAAAGAAGAAGAAGAATAAGCAGAAAGGCAGGGGGGAGATAGACGGGCCTTATAACCCTGAAGCGCGTTTACCCCAATGCGAGAAAATATGCTGATCCTGTCCCGTACCGTCTATGAATGATTTTGTGCCCATCGCCATTTACGCCAGGTCTATTGGAATACTGGGGGAACCCACTTCCGTCCCAGGCAAGACCACCAAGTTGTCGTTTTACTGTCACTGGCCTGATTCTGAGAGCCATCGCCGTTCCTCGTCCTCGCCATCATTGTTGAGGGCAGACCTCGGAGGGGATCAAGTTAATGAGACACTTCGGGTATCGGGTCCTCATGCTTCGCTGTGCTGCCTTTGCCGCGCCACGTGCTGACGGCAGGAATATCGGCTTGGTAGCGTACCTCATCGGTGCCATATGCGCGAGGCGTCAGCTTGATGAGACAATGAAGGGGGACGTTCATCCAAGGAGACCGGGACTGGTCTTTTTTCATGAAGTATGCATAAATGCACCGCAGCACCGCCTGATGGGTCACGATGAGAATGTCCTCGGACCTCTCCAACTCCATGATGATGGGTTCCAGCCGAATCACCACGTCACGGTACGATTCGCCACCTCGATACCGGTAGTTGTACTTGTCCTCATCTCGGGCGACAAAATCCTCGGGATACACATCCTTGATCTCTTGGTATGTCATGCCATCACAGACACCGGCGTCCAGTTCGTCCAACGCCTTCCATTGCAGTTGGTTGTAGGTAGGAGGCAGAAACCGCGCCGTCGCTATCGTCCTCTTGAGAGTCGACGTCCACACAGTCAAAGGGCGATCTTCCTGCACAAACAAAGTCAACGGCTATGTTACTCGCCAAGCGGTTACACGCGGGGACGGCATGTTGGGGGCCAGGCGACTTACACCAACTGACTGTCGGACAAGCTCGGGTAGTTTCCTGGCGTACTGGTGACCCCTTGCAGAGAGGTCTGCGTCTCCGCCAATTCTGCCCGACAGATTGTACAAGGACTCGCCGTGTCTCGAGAGCCATACTGACCTCGGGCGGATATGAAGGTTCATGAGA
The DNA here is from genome assembly GCA_022385605.1 of Xylariaceae sp. FL0594. Taxonomy (NCBI): domain Eukaryota; kingdom Fungi; phylum Ascomycota; class Sordariomycetes; order Xylariales; family Xylariaceae; species Xylariaceae sp. FL0594. The sequence continues at coordinate 384,146 of MU280775.1, forward strand.
TAATACACGACCCGGCTCTGCAGGTAATCCTGTATGCGGTTGATGATCACTTGACTACCAACATCCATTATTTTGAGGTACGTATAGTGACTCTCATCCCCGTCTTCGTCAATCGTCTTGTAGACTTTTTCGTAGTGCTTGATGCGGTTGCGGAAATCGAGGGCGGCCTTCTCGGGGTCCTGGCCCTCGTAGTCGGGGCTCGTCGTCTTGACGTCGCGTATGTTGGCCATGATCAACTCCTCGTCCTCGCACTTGGATTCCACAAACAGCACCTCGATGCCCTCCCGTTCGCACAGGTCGCTGATCCATTGGCGCCTCTCCTTGGTCGAGTTGGTGGCATCGAATATGCCGATGACACCTCCCTGGCGGAACCAGCCCAGCATGTCCGCGAACGCGGCCTGAGCAGCGGCCCGCCGCCTACGCTCGCCCTCTGCATTGGTCATGTCGAAGAAATCGGCTGAAGGGTGGGGGGCGTCGGTACGTCGGTAGTTGCCGACATTGAACGTTTTACTCGGTATCGACAGCCAGGTCAAGTATCGCTGGGCTGCACCCAACAGACACACAAGTTAGTCATGTAATTCTCTTCCTCCCGATCCTCGAAAGGAGTAGCGAGCAAGCAGTCCAGACCTGCAGTACGGTATCACATACCTTTCTGGGCGATATAGCTCTTTCCACGAGCTGGCAATCCGACCATGACAACGCATATCTTAGTGTCCTCCACCTGCACGCCTGTGCCATTAGTTCTGGGCGCCATAGTTGCCAGATTCGCTCAAATGGCGTTCTTTGGAGCTGGAGTCGCGGGTGGACAAATATTTTGGGACGACGATGGAGAGGCTGGTAGTAGTAGGCCACCAGAATGCGAAAGAGTCCTAGTCCTGTAAGGAGGAAGGGGATATAATGACATTAAAGGAAGACTGTCGGTGACTGGCGCGACCTGGGAAACATGAGGCCAGGGAAGATGCAAGAAACAGCTCGGCACAGTTGGGCAGTTTCAACTACCATTTGAAAGAATTTGGCTGGTTCACTTGGGTACCAATGGCTTGTGAGCGTGGAGGAAGAGTTGCCAGGGCGGCATGGAGACGATAGGTACAAAATTGTAAGGTGGCATGCGGAAGCACGCGACGTATAACCTGGGCCTACCTAAGTACTTAAGTAAGTAAGTAGGTATTCAAGACATGTAGGTAGTAGGTTAGGCTAGTACAGAAGTACATAGCAGCCCACTTGCATTTGCACTTGCAATTGCGTTAGTGAGGAAGACACCACTGGTTGACACAACGCTTTTCAAGACACTACTGCGTCATTCAATCATTTCCCGGGCCCTGGAGAACCTGAGCAGACCTTGAGGACACAACATCGGCGGAGGATGGGGATAATGGTGAATGCAGATGCACCGTCTTCCGTCACCACCCGGTCTCTCTGCCCCTAGTAGGGCGGGCCAAGGTCGACCCAGCCAATCACGGGACTGGCAGCGATGAAAACCCGGGTCTTTGGACGACCCCAACAACGCTCGCGCGGGAACGGAACTGGACCCAGACAAGGCACTGATCCACTGATCCACAAACCTGCAAAGTCAACCGTTTCGTGTGTGAAAAGTTATGCTGTCTGTACTTTGTCCCTGGTTGTGGTCAACCACCTCCACATTCAAGGGAAATGTAATGCCGTACTGCTGTATGCTGTATGTTGTTCAGCATACCCTCAGAATAATGTACTCCAACTTTTGGAGAGGCAGGTTAGTGGTCTTCAAGTTGCACACTGGCATGCAGCTTAAGGTACACACCCGATGACAGAAGGACATAACCTTAGACGAGCAATACAGAGAACAAGAGAAAAAATGCTGGCCATGTGATGAAGGGAAGGAGACACTTGCCCAAAAGAGACGAACCAGGTGACAGCAATCAATTAAACGTCAGCTACAGCATCCAAAACACATATTGTACTGCTGTATGTACGTATTGGATGTTTCTACCAGATTGCCCAGGAATCCTCGTTAGCGGGCCTGGTTTGGTCATCTAGAAGACTAGAACGGGGCTGTGTAGCCATAGCTGGAGCCTCAACCTGTCTTCAACCAAGCGTGTCAGGCACAGGCACGTGCCTGGGCAGAACTAGGGCTTCCAAGGCTACCTCGCTGATGAACTGATTGATTCCCGTATCCTGTCCTCAGTGTGGGAGAGAGGGAAACGGAAAGCAGGTCATTCATAATGCCAAGTAGTAAGAGGTAACAGGCTGGTTAGAGGTGCGTCGATAGAGTAGGTTACAGCTGTGCAGCATACAGCAGACATTGTATCCTCTAACCTTGCCCAGGCCACTTAGCCCCAAACCTAGTAACCAGAGGCGTTGCATATTAGGTAATGATGGCCTCGATAATGAATGAGTTATTCGGTAAAAAGGTCCGTGATGAGACAGATAGATGCTGTATTGAGCCCCGACTTGCCGTAGTCTGGTACTTCGGATAACCGAGAAGGGTAAGGCGAGATGAGTGTGGGAAGGGAAATGACCATGTCCAATACTGGAGGCCTCTGAAGAAATACGATGCTTCATTACATACCTTCGAAAAGCTCCAGGCCTGGCCGCGTTGGCGTCCACGGCCACCGGCGAAGACGCCCTGCATCTCGCTCTTGAACGCTGGCTATCTAAGTAATAAGGCAGGTACGTTCTCCAAGTTGACGGTGTGGTGTAGGTAGGTGTTTTTGACTGAAGTACTGCCAAAAATTAAAAAACAGGAGACAGAACAGGATTCTTTTGGTTCCGAGAAGGAAGTTTCGCTGATTGCGACGGGAGAAGACAAAAAACGCTTTGGAGGGTTCTGTAATGCAAATAAATCGCTCATAGCTAACAGGCACTGAAGCGAAAGCAAGATGAAAGCTTCGTGGCTTGAGTTTCGACGGCCTGGACAGATCCCACCCAGTAATAGATCATGATATACCTCAGGATGGAGTATTGCAAGGCCGGCAGCCAACACATTGAACCTCTTTTTGCCCTTTTGGCGTGGCGTTGTGTTCTATGGTATCAGCAGAGAATAACCATTGAGCTTGGAAGAACTAGGCAGACCAAATAGATCTGGCTGACCCTTCAGGTCCATATCTGAGAGCCCATGAGGCATGCTGCTCAGGTCGTTACACCATGCTTTTTCTGCAGCCACAGCTTACTGGCATTGGCTGTTCCTCAGCCAATCTGTGCTTCTTTCTGACTTCGTTGCCGCCACCAGCCACCAGCCGCAAAGAAATCATCACATCATTGAGATAGTCACGGGAGGTGGCATCGCCTTTGAATGACTCGTCCGACAAAGGAAGAATACATGTCCTTGAAAGCGTGCAAGGTCCCTGACCTAATGGATGGTGCTCAATCAAGAGTGTCGGGCATTGTAGAGTTCTTTATCGCCGATCAAAGTAAAACCCAAAGAGAAGGCAGGTTTTGCTGGCTGGATTTGAACAGGACCCAGATTAAGTACTGTGATATATCCATTTACCTACTAGGTACAGCTTATGCAAGTAGATAAACTAAAGTTTATTCATGCTGTACAAGTATTTTATGCAGAACAGCCACATTACCGTACCGCGCCCTACAAGGATCAGTGAACAGTAAATTTATAGTCAATAGACAATTAAAAAATTTTAACACGTTAATAAAAATAAACATGTAAACAACTGTTTATTTTTGCTAACTATTAACTGCATTTAAATATATATAATTATTTTAACTTTTATATATTTTAATGCTTAAAAATATAAACGCTTAAAAATAATTTAAAAGTTAGCTTAAATAAAAGGGAAAATAGCAAAAGTAAAAACCTATAATACTTAACCTTATACTGCAGGTATTAAAGTACTTATATATATATATATATATATACATTTCTATATATTTATATATATTAAGAACATGTGTATAGCACACACGGGAATTAAACTGCAACTTTTATATTAACTACGTACAAGCTATCTACTACGCCATCTACTATGAAATATCTTTTCACATACAATTGAGTTTTATAAGGGCAGGAAGGGCAGGAAAGGCACCCTCAGAACTGGCACCCTCAGAACTGGCAGTTCTAAAGGGGCAGTAAGGGCAGGCAACAGTAGATTTTCTGTTCTAGCCCTCAATACACGTCAAAAGAAATCAACTATCAAATAGGCAATTAGAGTGCATAAACAGTAGGCACACTTTCAACGTTGAAAAAAGTTAAGCGTTGAAAACGAAATAGGCGTGTGGATCTGTCAACTGTTGATCAACTGTTTACTGGATCTACAGAATCTTGGTACGGTAATAAACATGAACGTCTACTTGGTACTTTGTAAGTTTGTCAGAGGCTGAAGGTAGACTGGTTGAGACTTACATAAGCACACCGAGGCTTCAGCAGTTCACCCTGTTGAGAGTCACAAGTGAAAGAAACTGTGTGTAAACGGTAAGTTGTCCATCTTGAATTCGAATTACCGATCTCGCACCTTATAATAGTCACCTTTATCAGGGCACTTCTGAATGCCCCTATCGTATGAGTCGGATAACCAAAAGGTTGAAGCATATTATAGCCTTTGCACTATGAGGAAACTGTCATCGTACGTGTTTACCTATGACCCGGGCAAGACCGATCTCCCCGAGCGCAACCCAACACACCCTAAGCTTGTCATCTTGGCGGGCTGGATGGACGCACGGGATGTTCATCTCGCAAAATACGTATCTCGCTACCAGGATACCTATCCCAACGCGTCCATCGTTCTCGTAAAGTTTTTCATGAGAGAAGCCATCATCACAGCCAAGGCCACCAGCGCGGTACAGCCCGTACTGTGGTACATGCAGTCACTGGTTGAGGCCGGCATTCTCTCCGCGGAGCCTAGCGCCCCGGAGATCCTTGTGCATCTCTTTTCCAACGGGGGATCGACGACGATGCAGAGTATGTATGCGGGCTACAGACGCGCGTTCGGGGCTCCGTTCCCCCTCCACGCCGCCGTTTTCGACTCTTGCCCGGGCTTGCACGGCTTTGCCAGCTCGTACAACGCCCTCACGGCCAGCTTCCCCAATGGCCTGGCGCGCTCCCTCTTCAGCCCCTTCATCGTGCTCATGATCCTCGCCACCTGGATATGGTACACGCCCTTCGGCTTCATCGCGGGCGAGGACTTTCTCTCCAAGAATGCGAGGATCCTCAACGATCCCAGACTGGTCAGGCAGACGAACCGCACGTACATCTACGGCAAAGCCGACATCATGGTCGACTGGCGCCACGTCGAGATGCATGCCAGGAAGGCCGCGGCCAAGGGCTACAATGTCACGATTGAGACCTTCGACTTCAGCCCTCATGTGGCTCATATGAAGACGGACAGACAGCGGTACTGGTCTATCGTCGACGAGACCTGGATGAATGCTATACGTTCACATTGAGTAGCAACAACCTCGCTTCACTTGAATCCACGCTGTATCCTATTCAACGGTATGCTGTAGCTAGATAGCATCTTGAGAGAGATGGTTCAGGGGGTCGCACGCCGACACCCGCTACGTCCGTCTCAGTATTATAACATGGCATATCCCAGCTGCAAAAGGCGATCAAGGGGTGTCTTTCTCATTGGGTATGGGGCGCTTGTAGCTCTGCTCGCCATGTCGAGAAGGCATATACCGGGTCTGCCTACGGCTTCTCACTCAATTTGCGACTCACGAGGTCGATGGTAAGAAGCTTGGTTAGCTTCAAATACTGACTGGCTTCGATATTGTCAACTCGCTGCCGGACTATCATGGCGTCCCTATCCAAATACGCTCTACCAGCGAAGTCGCTCTTGGTGGTGGATTGTCTGTTGTATGTATAGACTTGAGAAAGCCACAAATTTACGAAATCCAGCTATCGTATAAGCTGCGCATACTCATGTAATCTGGGTTAGCTTGCTCTTGCAAGGTAGATCAGTGTGCAATCTTCACGTCACCTGGTAAAGGCTGCCGTCATAGCCATGCAGGAGACGGGGATACAGCTTCGGCTTTACCTGAGACGTTACTCAGCAAACAGCGGGCAACATTGGCCCTAGATGCCATACGAGGCCACCCGGGACGAAGAGTAAATGAATCAATACACTCTGGATTATACGAGTTGTTACTTAAACCAAGTGGTAACAGGAAGGAAGAATTTTCACGATAATTTTTGTTCTCGACTCGGGCTTTGACCCTTCCCCTTCCCCTCCCGCTCTATATTTCCAGTATTCGACGTCGTTTTCACAGTCGGCGATGCCATGCATTACGCTCAAAGCCTGGGCTTCGTAATGCCTAGGGTGGTGAATGGCAAGGAAGAGGTAATCATCTACACGTTGTCATGCTATACTTCTTGAATGAGAGAGCTGTGCTCTGGAGGAGAGCGGGAAGCACCAAACGAACCGACGGCTTATGTAACGGTCAACTTCAGAATCCTGCCTCATCTCGGCCATCCGACAAACCCGCCAGATATCTACAGACCGTGCGGCGGCTACTACCTGATAAGACAGTGTTAACGCCTCCAAGTGTCAGAAGGAGGCCTTTGTACCTCTATCTCGCTTCATGCCTCTCGCTCCCTGCCCGCTCATCCGACGCACACAGTCTACACAGCCTTGCGACCCGACAGATCGATGGACAACCTCGGGGTCACAACTACGTCACGGCGAACTTCTCGGTAGCTATTGGTGTGACCGTGGCGACTGTAATACTGGGGACGACACTCATATGCGCCTTCGCGCACTGCTGGCGGCAGATCCTCGACGGGTACTGGTACCGGCGTGGGGGCCGCCGGCGCGAGAAGCGGAGCTACCTGAAGAAGCACGAGGAGGCGTGGTTCTGCGGGTCCGACCGCAGCGGCGGAGGACTCCCCATGCCTCTCATCGCACAGTCGGGTGCTGATCTCTCTTTTCACCCGTACCGACAATCCCAATACCAAGATCAAGGCTCGCAGCCGGATCTGGAGCAGGGTCTGGGACCGGGCCCGGAATATTATGGCCTGGATGCTCCTGAGAGCACCACTCCGAGGTCGTTCCTCAACTACGAGATCCGTGCTACGCCGTCGCCTCCGCCTGCTGCTCCTCCTACTTCTATTACGTCTTACTCGCCTAGCCTTGCCTCTACGTCAACCGCTGCCTTTGCTCTTGCTCCTGCGTTTTCTCCGATGCCGGCAAGGACACCCTGCGGACGACGATTGGATGTCCCACCTCGAAAGGAGCTGCCTATTCCGCCTTCGCATTCACAGGGGCAAAACAGTGACGAAGTGCCTATTCTGCTGGAAGGGAAAGAGAAGGAGAAGAAAAATAAGAGAAATAAGAAGACGAAGACGAGGAAATCATATAGGCGTATCGCCGAGACGACGACGATGACGACACCCATGTTGCCAAGTTGGCAGGACACTTGATCTCACTCAAAATACGGAGCATCACGCTTCCTCCAAGCGTCTAGTTGGTTACATTCATGTACTGCTCGAGCTTAGCTTGGCGACGAGGTCAATATTTTAGTCTCGGTTCAATCTCCTTGTAATGAGTCGTTGTAGTAAAGTTTGCAAAGTTCGGGTGGTGGCTGTCCTGTAGTTTTCCCACCCCCTTACTACGTAAAGTAATATCATGAGAGACCGACCCATGGGCGAATAAGAAGGGTGGCCGTGAGAATTATTCTCCGTAACATTAGTCCCCGAATGCTTCCTCGAGTCTGGTTCAAGGGATACCGCGGAACAATGGGAGCCTCTCGAACCATACAACAACATTGGATCGGGCTTTATTTTTTGTCCGAAGAGATTATCCTACACTTGAAGCATACTACAGCAATACAACCATGAGAACATGGTGATCTAATCCAGGAGTTACTCAGCCTGTGCAAGGGGGGAGGAAAGAAATCACAAAACAAGAACCCCTGAAAATAGACCAGCGGCAAAGTGATCTATCTAAGAGTCCCGTGACAAATATAAGGGGGTTAGTTACTATTACCGCCAACTCTCATAATTACCAATAAGATCGGGGTCTAAATCTGGTAAACTAGCTATCCTATCCCTTGACGATGGTGGCGCTTTGCAACTGCCGACGTGAAATCCCTTTTCATTCCTGACCGACTTCACTGAGACAAAAGCCATGAGACACTGCAGGGTAAGGCAACACAAAATAACAGACCAAGACATACGAGCCTTGCTTTTGAGACCTGATCTGTTTTTAGAACTTGGGGCAAGACTACAAACCTCAAGCTTTCATAGCGCTGCGTCGGACGCCACATGGGCACTGTGACTCTTCAGTCTTGAATACTGTATTTGCTTCGTCCGCCATAGTGTGGTTCTCCTGTAGGGCCCAGTCCTATCAAATGCGCCTTGAGGCAAGGGATAGATAGGTCAGGTGCAGGCCCACCGTAGGCCTCTCTGTGTGTGTTTTTGTTTGCCTATCACATGAGACAAATGCTCATTTGTCACCTCGGTGTGGGCGAATGGAGATGAAGAAAGCATCAGTAAGTATCTTTTCATATTTTCTGCCCTTCACAACACTTGCGCAGAATCTGAGTCGACAAGTCGAAGAGGGCCATCATGTCAGTCTCATAGGGCTTCCTCGTAGGCTCTCGGGACAGGACCTTTGATTTCGTACGATGTTTGTGTAAAGAGATCTTTAAAAAGCTATGATGAAAAGACAGCGGCGTGTTTGTTTCGAATTACCCAGCCCGGCCCCAGGGCTGTGGATGATATAGAAATTTCCAAGTCCACATAACGGGAGAATATCATAGGAACACCCAACCACCATAATAACCGGGTAAGAGTAAGCTAGATAGTAGGTTTGCAAGCAGGCAAGGGGGGCGCTTTAGGTTGTTGGTGCCACCCCAGCGCAGACTCAGCGGAGCTGTCTCGAGCACAGGCAAATGTTTGTCTACACAGTATCTAGGTAAGGCTGTATAACTTATGCCCTACGATAGCCAGACACGGAAGCATGTCTCCGGTAGAGGGCCAAGGATATAAGATCACAAGGGATGTGTTTGGCCTCCTCCCAAACTCATCATCGTGCCGTGGTGATGCATCATCCGCGCGCCGTACGCCCTCGGTATTCGGTATTGAATCGCCGGGTCCTACCTCACCGACCATCAGGATGCTGTTGAGTCTGGGCAAGTGCCCAGCCAGGATACTCCCATCCCTTGCCTGGCGCGCCAGTAGTAAGGGTCACCCAACTTTCATCTGTTCGTTACCAGAGTTCTGTTACCTGAGAGTAGGGAGTTCGTGGTGTCGAACAACGTGCTTGCGTCTCTAAACCTGTTCAATCTTGTTATGATGTCTCTTCAGTGTTCAGTCGAGGGGTTTACGACACAATCACAACAGCGCATGGTCCATGGTAGACCAGTGTTGTTTTCATCATCTATGAGTGGGCGGGTGGTTAGAGGGTGTTGACAACCACCCTGCTTCAATCGTCTGGGCTCTTTCTTTCTTCCTTTTTTCTGAGCCAAGTTATGCAGCAGTGTTTGCCAGCTCCAAGTTATACGGCTTAAGTTTGCTACGTTGCAAGCATACATCTAGACTAGAGTATATAGTGTGGGAGAGGTAACAGACCACGACATAACCTTAAGACCCTATCTGAGCTTGAATGAAGTCATGGTATATTTGCTGCATTTTAGCTGTAAATGGGTAATAATCATTCGCTGTGAAAAGGGGATATAATATGTGTAAACGGCCGAGCGGGCTGGGTGAGTGACTGGCTTGTGCCTGAGGATTATTTTGTGTGTTTGTCTTGTAACAGCCAACCAATCCACTAGAGCACTGAGCAGTAACATGTGTGCAACAGGTTTGCGACCTTATTACAGGTAACAGTATATATACCGCGGTGTCTTCACCTTCTATGTACTTAGACTAGTACTGGTACCTACAGCACATACTCTTTCATGCCGCAACGGTAACTCAAAGCTTAGTTAAACAAATTGAATGAAGTCCAGATAGGCTGTTGGTAATTACAGAACACTGACAGAAAACTGACGTTGTAAGGACGTTCCTTTTCAGGAGTAATGAGACAGTGCCATCCCTTGGTTTCTGAACTATGCGAGGCCCACGTGGTAGACGACTACAGTACAAGTAGCCAGGTGCAGCCTTGCCAGATTAAATAAACTGAATGGTCACACCCTGCAGCGATACTCTGAAATAGTCTGTCGCGTAAAACATTCGCATACCTAACCTGGTGTGCCTGGCATACCTGGTCCATGTCTTCCGCGGGCTGCTGCTGCCACTTCTCATAGACACGGCATGCTCTACGTCCAAGGTTAGCCACTTGAGAAATTAAGCTGGAAGATTGTGCAAAATGAAATTAATCCAAAGAAACGCCTGTCGCAGACTTGCAGCATCGCCTGATGTCAAATAGCATAATTGCCTTGGACTCGCGATGCTCACCAACACTGCTGTCTCATTACCTAATGCGCCTAACTGATAAGCCTTTCCACGTAAGCGTCCCGGTGGTCTGGGACACGCAATACACTCCAAATGTTTTTCTCGCTGTACGGCGAACAGAAACACAGTACGTGTCTGATATGACTACGGGAGTCAGGCTACTACGCCACAAGAATCAGCCGAGACGTGTCATTTTCTAATTCCAGGGTTTGGGGGCAAAAAATATTACCAAGTTCTATCACGAGTAGGTACCGCAAAGCTTGCTCCAGCCTCCGATACTCAGCCGGCATTTCTTCTATGCATGGAATCTTTCTCGGCTGACAGAAAAAAAGCTGCAAAATAACGCAGCGGATTCCACAACATGGCAACAACCTGGTACCTGGGGCGCACCGTTCCTTCCTGTATGACTTTTACCCGAGTTGAAAGTTTTACATTTCTCAAAGGAGGAGGTAACAGTGTGTGCACAGTGGTTCATTCACATTCTTTGGTGCACCTGATCTTGCTGACCCCAACTACTACACTGTAAGTGCATGGTAGCACTGTACTTTCCGGCCTGACGGGCTTGCTACTTACTGGCTTGGTTTGATTGCAAAAGTGGGCTGGATGCTAGGTGGCTGTATGTAACTGAAACCCTCCCATAACTTTCTCTTTCTCCAAAAGGATACGAAGTCGTCACGCATTTAAGCGAACCACTGGTAATGTTTGATAACCCACTACCAAGTACAGCAGTACAGGTTTCCATGTTAATAGCTCACCAAGGGCAGTAATTTGCCCCAGATTGCATGCGCTAATAGCGCCACTACCTTACTATGTATGCTTGTTGAACAGCATAATTAGGTGCTTAAGAATGAAGCAAGGCCTCGAAGCTCGAGAGCTTCGTCTAGATCTAGACTACAAGAGCATTAGTTCTAACCTTGGTGATTTTAAAGTAGCCTAACCTAGAACCTAGAGCTGATAAAGTGGTATTTCACCGTGAAAAGCTTGTGCAGAGGTTTCGAAGTTGGGCAATATTATTTGCGTAAGGCAAATATCAAGCTAAGTAGAACGGGGACAAAGATCCCGCTTCTTGTCATTCAAGATGTAGGCACACACTTTTGGAGCTCTCGGTGACAATTCCTCTGTACACTATGTTGCGTGGATAGGAAACAGTAACTTGCCCTAGTAGAAGAGGATAAAGGATATATATCACTATCCCTCCCTTACATCAGTATCTCTGAATTAGTTACAGAAAGACGGTTGTACGTAAGATCAAAAGCGTGAGATAGAGTATGTCATATTGCTGGACAGCAGTACACAAATAGGAATCGGATATTTGGGCCAAAAATTGACAACAGGACCAACCCAGTCATTGCTAGTCTTCTAGGGGACTCGGGCATGTCGGGGAGTCGGAACTTGGGCGTTATGAGCTTCTGTAAAGCATGCATGATACACAGTAAGGTGCTTACAGGCTTAACTTACAGCAGATGATATACCATGTAGACCCATCATGCGAAGAAGCGAAGGACAACAAAGAAAGAATCCTGCTGGGATAATTTACCCACGTGAGGGCAAAATATCTCATGTATTACTCCATTTACTGGAATACATCTTCTCTACAATAGTATTTCTCCTTATCTCCTACAATGAACTGGAAAGGGAGATAGTAATTACTCAGACATGTGTTAGAAAAAAGACTCGGGGGATCTTCGCGTTTCGTAACTGATGATAGCAATAAATAACCCCTTCTCAACACACATACGTGCACAGTATCCAAAATGAACTCAACACTAACGGTAGAACTATGTATGTACGTCTTGTTCAACTTCGACCAGCCATTTAACCTAAGACTTTGGTTGGGAGCATATCCGCCCATCTGAGGTTCGCTCTTTGTGGAAACTGTCCTGTACAACTCTGGTACTGTAAGTACCTACCGAGTATTTTACTCAAGAAGAAGGCAGAGTACAGCAGTACTTACACCAATACACAGACGAGCGGTTCAGACGTTCCGTCAAGGAGTCTCCAACAGCAAATCGCATGCCGCCGAAGAGTGGGCCAAACCCTTGCCATGCCCCCGGGATTGCTCCACTGATACCACAAACTAGTATAACCAAAGCCCTGCTAAGTGAGCGGGTTGAAATCCACCGTCCGACCAGGGTTGGGCAGAAAAAGTGACAGGCAGGACCAGGCAGGGCCGAATCACTTAGCGTAATTCCGAACAGTCACAGGAGACGCGCGGGGATCCCTTGGTTAGACCCACCGAGCTGGGTCTATGTGTCCAATCAGGCCTATACAGGCACTCCCTTGCTTCCCAGCCCTGCCACCTAGGTAGCAGCAAGGATCACGGGGCGTCCTGTTTCTATTCAACATCCGCACTGTGGTTCCACCGCGAGATACCTAGATAGTGGTATTGGAGGCCAAAATGGTGTTTTTTGTTGACATAGTAAGGCCCTAGGGAATAGGTCAAGCTTCATGTGGACTATCTTATATACTTTAAAGTCTCAATCTGTGTCTCCTCTCGGATACCAATTCGAAGGCTGACAGATAAGTACCTCCCGCTCGAAAGGCACAGTATGGTCAGGACGGGATGATGCTGGCTGCGCCGTTGCTTGCTGTACATACCTTACCAACAAGAAGGGGGTAACAAGTATGCTCCAGAAACTGGTAGTTAGGTAACCGGTAATCCAATCATTCACTTCGAGTTTTGGGTGCAGTAGCACCTGCCCATACTCGGTAAGGTAGGTTGCATACCACCCTAGGTTAGGTTAATCTCCTGGATCTACCAGCCCGCTTTTGCTACCAATTTCTTCGGTGTTCACTTGCTCTCTCATCGGACTTGTTCAGTCCTCTTTCTTCTCTCCGCGCAAACCAGCTTCCAAGGGTGGGAGAGGGGCTTGTCGCTAAAATACACGGTAGGTACCTGGCTTGTCTTTCCTTCCTCCTCTCGCTGTTCGTTCGTCGCCTCTGAGAATCTTCAATCCCCATCCATATTCTGTAAATGTCTCTCAACGCTCAACCTGACCTCGTCCAACCCAGTCAACTTGAACGGCGCAAAGGTTAACGAATGTCGCTGATCGAGGATAGCGATTGGCAACCACGGCGAATCAGGCTTATAGCTCCGAGTGCCCCAGAAAACCACCCCTTCGGGTCTCTGTCCCAGTCAGCACATTACCAATCTCATCTCTGAAAAAAAATAACCTTGGGCTACCGACCCAGGCAGGTGGTCTATGTCGCCCAGCGTTCTGCATCTACACATTTGGTCCGATAACCTGACGCCCACCGTCCCAAACTAATCTTTGAGCTTGGTCTGTCGCATCCCGACTGGTACCGGCTCGTACGAATCAACTGAACAAGAGCATTGTTATCGGATTTTGTCGTTAATCGGTTAGAGTGTGTACTGCCTCGACCATGCTTTCCATACAGGTAAGAATTCGGCATGTCCCAGTCCCTGTGTGGCGGTGGATTCTGCGGGATATGAAACGAGTTGTGTCCAAGTACAAGACATGCGTACCACCTGAGTCCGATATTCCTACCCTCGTCGCATATGAACAATCCAGACTCATCCAATGCTGACTGAATCACTACGGCCGTAGCCCGACTCGAACATGGCGAATATGATGCCTGCCCCGGAGTCACGGTTGGGGAAAACACCACCCGTTGTCCGCGAACGCCGCGTCACGAGAGCTGGCAGAACGTTGTGGTATCAGCTCGAGGTTCTCCAGCAACCCGAGCGTGCTCGAGCCTGTGGCTCTGGACCTAAATGTTCGCAAACACACCCCATCGGATGAAGCGTCGTGTATGGGATCTAATAGTCATCATAGCATCTGCCGATCGCCGTCCTGTTGATCCGCCCCCGGTTGTTGTGCTGAGAGTGCTGGAAGGCGAGACTTTCGAGGGCGCCCGGGACATCACCTTCGATTACAACGTCGATTTCTTCTGCTACGCCTCTCTTGAGCACGCCCGGCCCATGGCTCACGGCAGGGTTCAGAGTGCTGCCGCAACCTCGCCTCCCGTTCTTACCGGATTTCCGGTGTCTGGCTGCTGCTACCTGGACAGACCAGATCAAGCCGGTTATTTTTTGTTCCCCGATCTTTCCGTTCGCCACGAGGGGCGGTACAGTCTAATCTTCAGTCTCTATGAACTCATCAAGAACGAGGGCGATCTCGACCCGGCCACACCGGGAGACGAGCCAGGCTTACCGCTTCCCATCGACGCCTGTCACCGAATGGACCTCAAATCTGCCGAATTCACTGTTTATAGCGCCAAGAAATTCCCCGGTCTCACGGAAAGTACGAATCTCAGCCGTGTAGTTGCCGACCAGGGATGCCGTGTTCGGATTCGACGTGATGTCCGCATGAGAAGACGGGATGTAAACACGAAGCCAGCCGACAGTGACGAGTACAGCAACTCTGCCGAGGGCGAGTTTGCGAAACGCCGCGGAACGCAAACGCCCGAGGCCGGGTATCGCGCCCGTTCTGTGAGCAGTTCCAGCATGGATCGATCGTCGTCGTTCCCGGATCCGCGCCCTTCCAATGTCGAATATCCCGGTGCACCGCCTTCCTCGTATCAGAACGGCAAGGCGCCCGGTCCTCTCCTAAATTTCGGGCATGCGAACAACAATTTCGCCCAGCCATCATACGGACCCATGAGCGGGCCCAATCCACAGTCGGCGCCTGTCTCTCCTGCCCAAGTCGGATTTCCCCAGGGTCAGAACATAAACCTGCCCCCTCCGTCTCCCAGTTACCAGACTGCGAGCTACCCACCTTCGTACGAGCATATTGAACCGGAAGGCAAAAGGCAATCGATCTCGTACCCTGCCATATCCGCCAAGCCTTTGAGGAGTGCAGACTCGCGGCCGTCGATACCCTCCAACCTGTCGACAGAGAGTAGTGGCCCGCGTCCTCTTCTTCCGTCGATAAGCTTCCCGACCCAGCCTGATTCTTATCAGTATCAGGATCGTATGGACTACGGCATGTACCCCATGAAGAACGGTCTTTACCCTCAGACGGAGAGCCGACAAGTTAAACGGATGGCGGATGACTCGTTCCCACCCCACCAGCACCGCCGGAATATTCATGGCGATGCTATGCCCCAAACGTCATACCTTTCCACATCGAGCTATATGAGAGCAGACGGCAAGAAAGTCTATCCGCCCTCGCATCTTTGGCTTAATTGAAAAAGTCGATTTCTGCACACATTCATCCCCGACCTGCGAATCATCGTCAGAGACAGGTACCAGCTCAAGGGGTTGTTGGCGCTCGAGGGCCTGTATGCTGGCTTCGTTGTCGAGGCTTCACGGCACTTGTACATACCAACGCAACGTTCTGGTAGGTGTTCTTCCTATCCTTCTCCATTTGTTTTCTCTGCGCATACTACGTCCCTTATTGGGTCGGTGTTCTTTGCTTTGGCTATAACACATCATTTCGGAATACTGGGCAATGTTAAACGGCGGTGGCAGCCTTTTAGACAGCGAGCTCTCGGCTGCTGTTCTTCGCTCTGGTGTTGGATGAAGCGTCATCTGTTATTTTCTATGTTATATTCTACCTAACGGACCCGGGGGGGGGGGGGGGGGAAGGGCGGGCTCGGTCCGAGGGTTGATGGATGCCTGGGGAGGGGAAATATCCTTGCCCGATGTCGGCGTCCCAGACCGCGTTGATTTGTACGGAGTTTCAGGAGAAATCGCGATGAGTAAGTTCGTGTGATGTGTCATACGAATTAGTATGACGGAAAACAGGTGGCAGATGCTTTTGTTGCCAGAGCTGCGTCAATATTACTAGATATCATACCCCAAGTAGCTTCGTGTCGATACTGCGAATTACCTAACCTTACATCTTTTCCAATCACTTCACAGTATGTATACCAACCTGCATAGATACCTAAGTAACTTATATGCATTTGATTTAGATCTGTAGTTACCCCTGTCTGGCGATGTAAAGTAAGAGATATTTATTTTAAAAATATCGGCTAAACATCGCCGAGCGATTAATCTCCGTTGCCTGGCAGGATTGGCACTTACTTGGTATTGTACAGCAGTACAGCAGTACTCCATGAATATTGCCATACAGCATACAGCTGCTCGTATGCTGCAGCTGCTGAGAGTCCACCAATCCATTCGTAGGTACGGTGTACAGATACCTGCACAGTAGTGACAGTACTACCTAGCGTTCCTAGCGCACCCTCTAGCGTAGATTATATAGTGAACATATGGGGTGGTTGCCCCATCAACACGATCTACCTCGGACGGAACTAAACATTCCACTGTACCTGTAATATTGCCAGCCAAGGTAATTAACTGCCTGATTTCCCAACTGTCGAGGGAGAGAAAAAAAAATATGTGAACATAATAAGTCCAACTCCCCACGACAAACCGAGTCATCCCCGTTCGTTCACCTACACCACCACCGAACCGGGACGGGGGGCAAGAAAGGAAAGACATTCTCACGTTTCGCAGCTCCAAACCTTTACCATGGCTTCGGAGCTTATTAGGGGACCGCCACCCGCACTGACGCGTAAGAGCAGCGGCTCCAGGCCGCCGACCTCTCGGTTCCAAGAAGGCTCGATGAACGACCGGGCTAGCGCTGCACCGCCCGTCCAGTTCCTGGGTCCCGAACAATTGAAGAGCTTCGAAAGTCAATTCTACCCAGAGCAGCCGGCTGAGCAGCAGCAGCAGCAGCAGCACGAGGCGGCCCGTGGCCGAAAACCAGAGAGACCGCTCTCGACGCCCACACAGCTTCTTCCCTTACCGCTCCCTGGGACGCGTGCAGAATCCGAGAACGGGTATCAACGCACGGTGACACACAAGAAATCGACAGGGTTCTTCGGTCGGGTCCGCGATGTGCTGTTCAACAGAGGCGGCGGCGGCAACGGCGGCGGCGGTGGAGGGCAGCAACAAGGGACACCCCTGAAGCTGGAGGAAGTAGGTAGGAAGCACACCAGTTTGCAGGAGCCACTCCAACAGAACGCCCCGCCGGCTCGCCCTGACTACCTGAAGTCGGGAAGGACACAGTCCGAGATCAACGTTAGTCGGATACTCTCGAGTCCCAGGGGAGTAGGCGGCGGTGGCGGCGGCGGCTCTGACCGCCCCTCGCGGGAGGACATCCTGGCATCCTACAACGAGCTCGTAGCCAGCGGGTTCTTCCAATCCCACGCCATCCAATCCACTCGGCATGTCGCTCCCAGGGCGTCGGCCCTGCCAGTGATCGAGGGCTCGCCTCGTCCACCCGTGCGCGTGTCATCGATTCACGGGATGAATAGCCCCGGTCGCGGCATCTCCGAATCGCCCGCCCCGATGCAAGGTCGGTTCAGCCGAGAATACTTACTGACGGCTCCGCGCCCGATCCTGTCATACGCACCCTCGGCTCCGGACCTGAAGAAGAAGGATTCGCGATACACCTTCCAGAGCCGCAAGCGCACTCGGGGCGACGTTGATGATGCGGCTTCACCCGATCCCCAATCGGCCGTCTCCTCGTCCGCATCTTACTTCGCCCTACCGCTTAAGAGGGTGGCTAAGAAGCTGCGGCAGATGCCCTCCCTCACCATACAGACGACCTCACCGTCGCCGACGGTCACGCTGAACACCCCTGATGTCACCGATACTGAGTACAATAGCGACCGATTGCAGCAAGCAAGCCACCAGACAGGCATAGGTGACGTCGTGCGTCTTGCACCATGCTTGTCTCCCGGTGGGACGCTGCATGCAACAGAGCGCCCGATAAGGCTGCGCTCACCCTCCCCAGGAGGCCTTGAGACGACACCTACGGTGGCTGCGGCAGCAGGAGCAGCAGTGTCCCCAGCACACAACGTGGAACAACATGGCGAGAGAGTCGTGTATCGCAGAGCCGCCGCCCCCGCTATCGTTACCGTAGCCACGACGGAAGCAAGACGGCCACGCAGGACCTTTTCCTACACTGTCAGGGAGTCCTCCCGCGGCCGTACCAGAGCAACAGAACGCGATAGTGAGTGCAGGCGCGAGTGCGATTATGATGACGACGACGAAGAAGAGGCAAACTGGTCTTCCTACAAGCTCGACTGCACCACTCGAACCACCGCCTCCTCCTCCCTCTCCCCATCCGGCACGCGATCGCACAGCAAGCCCAGAGTCCACAACCATGGACGACCGCAGCTGCAACCCCAACCACAGCTACAGACACAGATACGGCCACAGGCGACACAGAACGCTCTAGCGCCATGGCAGAGCGCATCGCTCGGAGAGACGACCTGCCATCGCGATTCGTTTAATGAACGAATGCGACGAGGCCGCCACGGTCACAACGGAGTATCAGCCGAAGAGCGGCTCACCACGACGTCTACACCCTCCTCATCACCCTCCCAAAACAACAACAGGAGTAGGAGCAGGTCACCAAGAAGCCAACTACTGCAACCGCCACATCAAAAGCAGCCTCTACAAGTCCTGCCCGACGCGAACCGCGGCATCCCCGCCGTTCCCAAGCTCCCCGAGCGCTGGCACGGGACAGGCAAAGCGTACCACCTCAAGGACAGGGGATCGCGGCCCGAGCTACAGGTGACGTCAACAGCGTCAGCGTCAGCGCCGGTCAGACGGTCGGAGGACAGCGGTTGCGTCGTGTCCCCCATTTTTGTCGAGAAGGAGAACAATCACCCCACCATCACCACCACGACCATCAAAAACCCCCACGTTATTGGCCCAGATGGATATGAAGGTCAATTCCGAGGTGGAGGAGTTGTCGACGCGGATGGAGACATCGATATGGTGATGGTCGTCAACCACTCCTCTCATGCTCGACGGGGTCGCTCACGCAGCAGGATTGAGCAGCAGCAAGAACAGCAACAACAAGAGCAGAATCAGCATCATTACTGGCATATAGGAAATGCTTTGTAATCGATTGACTGAAAGAGATGGCTGTGTCTGTCTGTCTTGTCTGTCTGTCTCTCTGGCTGTCCGTCTTTTTTGGGAGGCCATACTCTCCTAACCTACTTGGCCACTCATCTTGGTATTCTTTGCCTCGAATGGAAATAATATACCAAAGAGATCGAGACACCCGGATGATGGTCGCTTGTTTCTCCCCCCATCCTTTGGGGGTCCAACGAGTATGAGCATCTTGAACCATGGAGATGTTTTTCCGAACACTTCAGCGCGACGCGGACGCCCGGAAAAGGAAAGTGAGAGAAAGAAGAATCGACACCGTCAGGAGTTAATGGGGGCGTTTTTGAATGACCTTGGTTCTCTTTTCGGAATCTGGGGGGACACCGACGCCAGGCTTTTGTTGGTTTGGTTGTGCTCACTCAGTTTTTTTCGGGAGAGAGGTTGTTTTATTTCTGGAGGGGGGTCAGGAGTTTGATCAAAATTGAGATCTGCTGTTTTTGCTGTCTTTCTTCTTCTTCTCCTTCCTCGCGCCCTTCATATACCACCCCCCCGTCTCGTCTTTTGCGTTTCTTCTCCCTCATGACGTCGATAAAAGCGAGCCTTTGATCCCATTTGGGTGTGTGGTTTCCTCCTCCTACTACTCCTCCTCCTCCTCCTCTGAATTGTGTATTAATTATTGAATGAATGATGACACTGGTTTTAACGAATAAATGATTATGGGTCATATTTTCTGTTGATCTTTATAAGATCTGATTCATCGCCTCCAACTTCATCTCTCCACGTGAGCGGAGAATAAACAATAAGAGGAGAAAGAAGTGATATGCCGATCCCATCTCCCACGTTATCTACATCACGCTCCCGTTCCTCATGTACCTCATACCTTTTCACATCCCCCTCCGCCTCTTCACGTCGGTGTACTTGGTCTTTAATTCCTTCTACAGAATATAAGGGCTGCGTCATGCAGCTCACTCACAATTATTGACTGACGATATGCGAACACGATATCATCGCTATCTATTCATATATATCATGGTGGGGAGCCTTTTCTTCTGGACATCCTCCACGCCAGTCCAGGCGATGAACTTCACATGTGGTACATGGCTCTTGTCACTTTTATTGGATCAAGACTCTTCGACTGCCACATGGCACCATGTCATTGATCAAGACATCAGATGCGTAGCTAACAGTACTTCTTTATTTCTAATAAGCAAGGGCATCAAACCGGCCACCTGCCTGTTCATGCAACTGTAGTAATACATACAAGCAACCATCTCCCGTCCATCATAGGTAGGGCGGACCATCGTGTCTAGACTGTGCCTTCGTCTGAAGTGGAACCCCCCTCATAATCCCCATCGAAAACAACCGAGCCTCTAAGGTCTACCTTTGTCGAAGAAAATCTCCATGCGTCCATTGTCCGAAAAAATCACCTGACCATCGGACTTCGGGGTAATCCAGACCTGGTGCTTGTCACATTTAAGCAGCTCCCAAGCCAGGGCCGCCTTATTCGCCTTGTTGCCGGTGACGGGCGCAAGAGTTTTGTTACCCGTTGCCCTTTTAACAATCGCTTCAACCGGTGCACCCTTCAGCAGATTTCTGACGCAGCCACGTGTCTTGAGGGATCCGTCCGTCGCGGATATTTTGCCGCCACCATCGCAGCCCTCCAGGAAGCTGATATCTCCGTACATCCTGCCGTCAGGTGCGAGAGCAGTGGCGAAAATCGTGCCGACCCTGTGGCGTTTGCCGTCAAGGTTAACCGCAGGAACACCACGGATGATACGTCCTTCCCATGTCGGGCACACCGAGACAAACACGCGCTGGCCGTGAGGGACCTGTCCTCTTTTAGTTCAAGTGAGTTGATATTTGCATCATGAAGACATACTGTGACTTCTTTCCATGGACTGTCGTCTCGCAGATTCTCGTACAAATAGTAATAGGCGGTTGTGCCTTCATCGTTATTCGAAAGGTAGAGACCCGGACCGCCACCGTTGGCATCATCGCCGGCTGCAGAGAAGTCAGGTTAACTGAACCAGACGGCAACGAAACTATCATGGTCCCTCCCACTCACTAGTCTTTATAGTAACGCCTTTCTCTCCGCAGTATGTGACAGTAGCATTGACTGATCCGAGGCTGGGGGTTAGGAGGGGAGTCTGCGCTGGGAAACAGAGCCCGGAAGGCAGAGCGAGGAGGGCTCCGAGCAGAGCAAAAAGTGTCTTCGCCATTGTTTATGATTATTGAGGGCTTTTGATATATGAAGAGCACGTCCAAGAACGATAGAAATAGTCGTATGCTTGATAAGATGCTTGGTGGTGATGGAGCAAGTTGGTTGCAAAAAGTGATAGAGAAGAGAGAGAGAACTGAAAATTCATGGGGACTGAGGGGGTATTTATAATCGGACTGTCTCCCATCATCCTACAATAAGGAAACGACTTCCTTAAGCTTGACCGGAAGTCAACATCCTAGTGACGTGTAGTAGTCTCCTGCTTTGTCGGTTGAGGGCAGTGGCGTTTCACTTTAGCATGCAACGCGCCCACCCACCATCAAGATGCGTAACCTGAAAAGTCGGCAAGGACTTGGGGCTGTTTTGGCCCATTAGGGAGGCATGAGGTGGAAGTGAAGCGTGCCAGCAATTTGAAGTATGAAGCTTTCCAGCGCACCTTCCTACCAAACTTGTTGACATCACTATCAGTAGCCCTATCACCTACATAACTTAGTAGGTACGTTCTTAGTTGTAATCTGGTTGTCGAAGAAGGTTTCACGGATTCAGGCAGGCGCGATAGAGGGAGAGGCATGCTGGGTTGCGGATAGTAACTCGTAACGTACGAACTAAGATTATATATTGATAGTTCCTACCCTACCTGTAATCCTAGCTTGAGCCTGAGGTTGGTAAGATAAGTAGGAACCTTGGAAGCACTGGCAACCTCACAGTGATCGAACGTGGGACAGGAATTGACTAGGAAGGACCCCCTCGCTCAATTGAAATACTACCTTGAAGCTACCTCGCCGACATCGTCATCACTCAGGCTGTGCCATATCACAGGCTCTGGGTGACTCCTGCCACTTTCCCGGATCTTTCTTCATTCCTTCTCTTCCGGAAACTCGTAAATCTCATGGTCGAGGTCTGACTCGACGTTCTGGATAGTCAGGTGCCCCTTACTATCGTTACTCGACATAGTTTCCTGGGCTTTACGCAACGAAGCCACAACTCCTCTGTGCTTCAGGCATGGATGCCCACTTCCACCATGGTTATTCGCCGGATGGTAGGAAGGATCGTTTTGCAACCGCCATAAAAGGGAGGTGTGTAGTTTGGCATCACGCGGTATGTCACGCGGGGCTCCGCCGTTGAGTGGGAAGCGCACTTTGACCCATTTGCCCTTGTCGGTAAGCTCCCACCGTGTGATGAAAGGCAGCCATTCTAGCGCAGTCAGGCTCTGGTCCTTGCCATTTGGATCAACGCTGATGGAAAGAACAACTCACCCATGAATTTCCACATCAAGACGCTGGAGAAACCGAAACCGTAGCCAAACTTGAGCGGATCGTGTATCGAGCCTGTTAGTGCTTGTTCCTTCTTCTTCTGGAACGAGTTGAGAAACCCCCTTGCTCTTTTCGAGAATTGGATGGCCGCCGCAGGGTCGCTCCGCCCTACGAGTTGAAGCTCGCGAATCATCCACGCGAGTGGGATGTCGCTTAACTGGAAGGGGTCTTTGCTGACGTCCGCGCTTGCTTCCTTTGCTTTACGAGTGGTGAAGAAGTTCTTCACCCTCTGCCACAACGTCCAGTTCTCAGCGTTCTCATCTTCCCTGTTGGCCACCGCAGGCCACCCACCGCCGACGTCGCCATGATTGCCTGGGAACCAGACCTCCTTTATATCTTCTGACTCGATGTCTGCCGTAGCACGGATATCCTGTGAAAGCAAGGCCGGCTTGAACTTCACGCGGCGCTCGTCAACCGAGACGGCGTGGCGAACATAGGATGCCGTTCCTATAACGGGCACGGGTACAGGTGTGTGTCTTTCCAGCGGAGCGACCGAGTTAACGCAGTCCCAGATGCCGAGGAAATAGACTTTGATATTGCTCTCCTCCGTCACAGCCCGTCCATTGACTTCTCTCACGACCGGTTCCTTGCGACAGAAGGTGTTACTGAAGGCTACGATCTCGTTGTGCGCCATCCCAAACTTCCTCTGCTGTGGGCTATGGTCGCCTTGTATGTTATCCTGCAACAGCGGGTTGGTCAGTCCATCCTCTTGGTCGTCGGCGTCGTCGTCATCGCCATCATCCCTGGCTTGGGAGTCCACAAAGTCCTTGATCTCGCCTGCTAGGTACCGTTGGTAGAGCCGGTAGGCGAAGGGGACCATTTCCTCGTTTCCCTTGCAGAGCAGGCCCACGGTATGAATCATACGGGCAAGAAATTTTGCTCTACAGGCGCACACGATCGGTCAGTAGGTATTGAGACATCCGGTCAAAGGCCCAGAAACAGCAATAGATGACTTACGTAAAAGCTCCTCGACTGAAGCCAAACATGTAAATTTTGGCCCCCTTGTTATACCGCGAATTAGCACCGTGTCATTTGTTGCCGTTAAACTTAGCAGTGATACTATACTCACAGTCTCATAGTATTTCATCAGGAATCGGTAACCGGACATGACATGGGCGTCGAACGTGTTGCCGATGCCCTGATCAATGGTCATGGCGATAGAGCTCTTCATCTCTCCGAGCCAGGTCTTATTCACAGACCTCTCGTTGATATCGTATGTCCCAATTCCAGCTAGAAACTGATAAGTGGCAGCAGAGACGAGCAGGATGATAAGAAAACACACTCTGATAGTAGTGAAACTGGCGAGGGGCGTGACGATCTAACTTGTGCAAAATCTTCACGACGTTGGTATCAGCGTCAGAGCCGCTGAAGGTGTTGCCCGTGCCATCAAAACACAACACAAGCTTCCTCGGCTCCGAAGGATCATGGGCGTTTGTGAGACCATTCATGGTGCAGCTTGTGCTGCCTGGGCAGACACTGGTGGACAATGGAATGGATGAGAAGCCACACCTTGTGTACTGATATGGACAGCGTCCAGGTTGAGACAAAACACAATGATACTGAACCTCTTCTGTCAAGTGCAACAGGCTACAGCAGTAACGGTAGCGAGTATTGGGGGGCCACCTCAAATCTTATTATCTATCTCCTTCCCGGACTGTACACTGCTGAGATGGAAGTTATTCGGTTCTGTCCACTGCTTTTCCGCCTTGCCTCACGGACTTTGCTGACCCCGTGTGTCCCAAGGATAAATCCGTCCCACCGCCTGCAGGTCTAACCTACAGGTTCATACGTCTGCAGGTCAGCGAGTCAGCCTGGAGTTCTATTCCCATGACGACTTCCCTGTGATGATGAATTGGCGGCCACGACGAATCAGCCAGCCACAAGTCGACTTGAGGTGCCCGAGAGAATGCTTTACCTAGTGCACAATACCATCGACTGAAGGCCGGGTTGGACGCACACCTCAGCCGCAGTCATCAGTCTAGACTCTAGACTTCACATTGCGATCTCGGCAGTTCAACATCACTCCTGCCATGCACCTAGAACTATAGAAGCTACCGCCTGTTGACCTAAGAAGGTTGAGGTTTTTCTTTTACCTACTTATGTTTGTAGACGCTGTGTGTCTGGTGGCAGTGCACACGACGACACACTTCTTCCAAGGTTACTAGTACCTGGCCGGCCGTCTCTATTCTATACATGGTATGGTATGCTGTACAGTACTGCTGTGTGGGAGTTGCATTGCACTTACATTTCTCTCACCCGTTGCCGGACCATTGCACTGCGTGTAAACTAGCTCCATGGTCCAGACTCAAAAGCCCCAAACCTCAGCTACGACTTAACTCGCAGCTGACAAGGCCATGGCCCAAACAGGCAATTACTATCTTGACACCTACCCTTACCCTCACGTCATGTCTACAACGTCGGGCTAGCTTCACCGTAGTACGTGTTCTTCTGGCATGCATGCACGCATACAGGCGTGACGTGCGCCAGGCTCCAGCCAATAACCGGACGCTGTTACCTGAACTAGCTTCGCTGAATCGCACCAGTTGTTTCTCTACGAAGTAGGTACCAAGGTAGGTTAGATAGATGAAGCGCACTCGCGTTATCTCAGTATGCAGACTTCTTTCACAGGCCGGGTGGGGCCTATGGGCTTGGCAGAGGGTATGCATGTATGCAGTTAGGCGTAGTGGCAGTGTGGTGGTAGGAGGGTATGGCCCATGAGAGACGTCTGAGTACTCGATGCGAAAAAAGGGCTTATACCGGTACGCGCCCCATACAAACTCAAAAAACACCTCGCAGTCACTTGGCCGTAACAAAACAACCAAAATAGGCAAAATAATATAGTTACCTCTCGGGGCTAGCAAATTGGCCTAAGTATATACGTATTAATTTTATATTAATACCTGCAGAACTGGCTATATATAAAATCTAAACAAAAAAGTAGTATATTAGTATATAAAAGTAAGTTATAAAAAGTATAGGCTTATAAGCATAGGCTACTATAACTAAAGGGCAAAATAGGTTTAAGCTAATAAAGCAAGTGTAAAAAGGCGCTGACTTTATTTAATAACTAAAGTAGTTAACTAAGCTTGCTATCTTTATAAAAAAGCTATAACCTATAAAACTAGTATATAATTGAAACTTTTCTTTACCTTTAAATTTTAGTAAAAATATAGTTAAAAGTGTAAATATATACTTTATATATAACTATAACGTAACTATTTAAAGGTTATAACCTATAAAGCATTAAAACTACCTTTTAATATTTTTAAACAAAGAAAAATTATATTTTATTTTCTAATTCAAAAAACAGTTGTTTATAAATAGCTAAATTTAGCTAAAGTAAAGCTAAATAAAAAATTTTGAATTTTTTTATAACTATAAGATAGTAACTATTAAAACTTTAAATTATAAAAATTTTAATAAAAAAGATTTCAAATACGTTTATAAAATATAAAATATAATTATTGCTTTACAAAAAAACTATTGCTAACTAAACATTTTTTTTAAAAAAATACTAGTTTTTTATAAAGAATATTTATAGCAAAACCTATAATGCTATTGTTAACTTAAATATTTATTTTTAAAAGCTTAATAAACTAACTGTACTATTTGCTTTTATTTTTTAAAAAAGAACTTATAGTGTTTAGAAGCTATAAAAATAGCTTTAATTTTAAATTTTTTTAAATAATTAATTAAAACTTAATAGCTATCTTTAAAAATTTTAAAATATAAGTTTTAAATATATATACTAATAAAAATATATAAAACACTTTACATAAAGCTGTTAAAAAAGCTAAGTTTAATATAAATATTTTAATTTAATAAATTAATGCTTTAGTTAAAAAAGTATAACGTTAATAAACTAATATTTTAAAGCTTAGCAGAAAATTGTTAAATATAAAAACTATTTTAGCGTTAAAAACAAATGTAATATATAGCTAAAAAATAATTAATTTAATAGATAAAAAATAACTTATAAAATAAGTATAGAAAAAGGACTATACTATTATAAATATAGCATTATATATTAATATATTTAAAACTAATCTTTTAAGCTATATTAAAAAAAGATTAAAAACTTTATAAAAATTTACATGCTTATCTTTTATAATTTAAAAAAATAATACTCTTATTTTTAAAGCCTAAAAAAGGTATAAACAACTATTTAAAAGTTAATAAAAATTAGCTTCAAACTTAAAAAATAAATAGCTAATATTAAAAGCTATTTAAATAGTTAAGCTTTTAATAACTTAATGCTTTATTTAAGTTAATACTTTAACGCTTTTACTACTATTAATAAAATATATACTATAATATAAACTAAAAAAAAGCTTAAGTTAAGTATTGAAAGTTAGTTATATTTAATAACCTAGCTAAGTTTATTAAATTTTATTACAATTTTATGTAATTAATAAATAAGCAAAGTTTTAATAAATTTAAAGAAAAGTTTAAAGATAAATTAAATTTATATTTATAATATTTAATAATAGCTTAATATTTAAACTTAAAATATAAATATAAAGCCTTTTTTAAACATTGCTTTTAAATAGTGCAAAAATAAATAATCACTAATTAAGCTAAAATAATAATAATAAGTTATAAAATGGCAATATTAGCAATTAACTTTTAAAAACTAATAATAAGTAGCGTTTTATACTATATAATAAAAATATTTAAAATTACTAAGGCTTTTAGTTAAATTAAAAAGGTAGCTTTTTTAAATATATAGTAAAAAAATAAAGCGTTTAATATTTAAAAAACGTTATTTTAACTGTAAAGAAAAAAGCTATATTATTTATAAATGCCTTTTTAAAATAGTAGTATTAAACCAACATGTTACGAACCAACGAGGGGGGGACTAATGGATTCAGCCCAATGAAGAAGAGGGACAACATGCGGCCCCTCAACAGACCACACAGGGACACCGCGTTAGATGCATCAACGCATCGAGTTAACGAGATTCGATCACGTGACTGAGGATCACCTGGCGGTCCCTTCCCAAGTGCGCTCCAGGGACCGATGCGCTCCAGGGACCGATGCGCTCCAAGGACCGACGCGCTCCAAGGAGCGATGGGATCCAAGGACCGCGACTCAAGGGGAGGCGCAACAGACATTCGTTATGAGGGAAGGAAATGAGTATATA